>NW_012192830.1:1822487-2352642 GCF_000504015.1 Erythranthe guttata
TTTTTTTTTATAATAAAAACAAAAACGAAAATAATAAAACGACAACTAAAACAAAAACTAAAGCATGCAAAATAAATAAAAAAAAATAAAACACACATAAAGCGCACATAAACGAAAACAAGTGATTAACCACCCCCAAACTTAAAATTCACATTGCCCTCAATGTGATTTGCCCGGAGTTTAAGGATAGAAAACACCTGTTTTTAAGCGTCCGGACCATCGTCGGGTTGCGCTCCAACTCCACCATGTGCAAGAGCATCACCATCATCTTCCTCATCCGAAAGCTCGGGTACCGGTTCAAGGATCGGTGCGGGCAAAGGAGCCGGTTCGGTGCACTCGGGATTGCCGCACGCCAAATGTCGCACAATGGCTTGAAGCATCTTTCCCGACCACCGTTGGAGGGATTCGATCGTGCTCACCTTGTGCTCCACTGTGGCAAGCCGATTTCTTGTGATCACCAACTCACGCTCCATTCGTCTTTGAAATCGCCGGTCCGAACTTGTGCTTGGACCCTCGGGCGGAGCAATTGGTTGGTTCGCGACGGGTTGCTCGCCATCTTGGATGGGTGCCTTGTATTGCCGGGCCGCAAGGTCATTCATCGGATTCCGAATTGATGTGAAAATGTCCGTCGGTTTGGTTGGGACCTTCGCCTTCTTGCACAAGCCGGTAATAAGGCAAGGGAAATAAAATCCCTTGGAGTTGTTGACCATGGAGGTCCAAAATCGGCCGGATATGATTACGCCAATGTTGATCGGGGTGCCCTTGAGGATGTAGTATGCCAAAGCGCACCGTTCGGGGTCCACGCGAGTCCACGAGCGGGTGGGAATGAGGTTGGCACAAATGAACGTAAGGCACGCCTTGCCTACTTGGTTGATGCATTTCCACTCTAACTCGTATTTTTCTTCGGTTGATAGTTCGGACCAAATGGGGGGTCCATCGCACAACACCTCGGCGATTTGATCTCGTGTGACCGCAAGTTGCATTTGCCCCCAATTGAATGGTGTCATGTGTCGGAGATGATAGAAAGAATTAATTTTGAAGGCATTCCACTCGATCCTCTTGCCTCGAACCGTGCTCACGCTCCGCTCCTCTGTGAGGTGGATATGGCTGTTGGCATAGAACTCGCGGACCAATGATAGGTTGATTGACCCTTCCGGTTCCAATAGTGCTTGCCACCCTCGTCGTAAGAATTCTTGATGTAGCGGGGCAAATTGTGGAAGAGTGATCTCGTAGGCGCGCTCCGTCACTAGTTTCTTCCCCTTTTGCTTCTCGAACCGAGTACTCGCGCCTTCGACACAAAAAGCGTCATCGTCGGGGGTCGGAATTTGGTCGGTCTTCTTGCCCTTCCCCTTGCCTTTTGAGGTGCTTGCGCCTTGAGAAGGGCCCTCCCCGTCACGTCCTCGTTTCCCCATACTTTGAGAATGCTTGTGGAGGAGATTTGGAAGTGGTTGGTGTGCAAAATTCCCCCCAAACTTGACTTGGGCAATTCGTCGAACACCTTGTGGGCGTTCTTGGTGGAATGGATTTTTGGAGACAATTGCTTGTTCTTGAATCCTCCCTGTGCCAATCAACAACAACTCACTTAGATAAGTAACAATATGTGTGGATTTGGTGAATTTTCAGTGAAATTGTTCAAGAAAATCGAAAAATATTGAAAAAGGGGGATTAGGGTTCGAATTAGGGGAGAAGTGGGGATTGGAGTTGTGAAAATTGGGGTTTGGAAAAACCCCTATTTAATACGCATGTTTTTCCCCTCGGACGGCCGTGCGGGATTTTGGCCTACAATCCGCACGGCCGTGCCAAACTTCAGAATTGGGCAGTAGCCCCTTTTAATCTCGGACGGCCGTGCGAGATTTTGGCCTAAAATCCGCACGGCCGTGTGAAATGCTGATTTTGTCCAGTAGCTGGGTCCGATTCTCGCACGGCCGTGCGAGATTCCAGGTCTTTTTCCGCACGGCCGTATGAAAAGTTTCGATAATTCCATTTAAGGCCCTGAAAAATAAAAACTTCTTATTAGTGCCCCTAAAACTTTTTTTTTTTTTTTTTTTTTTTTTTTTTCTTTAAATAAAAACTAACACTTACAAGATAAATAAATAAAAACAAAAATTAAAAGAAAATAAAATAAAAGAACGAAAAACAAAAGCTCGGGTTGCCTCCCGAGAAGCGCTAAGTTTACAGTCTTCAGCCGGACTTTGTCTGCTTCTTTGTTCAAGCTAACGTGACCGAAGTCACTTGGCGATTGAATTCCCCTCCATGATAATGCTTGTTTGGTTCTTTAGGAGGCCACATCCACCTTGCACGTTTATCATTATTATCACCCCGACTCATTTGACTGTCCCTTGGCGGAGTTGAAATTGAGCTCGCACAATAAACTTGCTCCGTCCGACTATCTTTTCCGCCACCATCTCCTGCACTCAAAAATCCTTTCCCACGGTCTAAGATCAAAGCGTCAAAATCGTCATGATTTGTAAAATCCACAAGATCTATAGCATAACAATCATTATCATCACTTGGATTTTTATTAGTGCTAAAAACGTTAAATTTGACCGTTTGATCATGCACCGTCATTGAAAGATCACCACTAGCACAATCAATTAGAGTTTTTGACGTGGCTAAAAACGGTCTCCCTAAAATAAGAGGTATCTCCCTATCTTCATCTATGTCAAGTATAACGAAATCAACAGGGAAGATAAATTTGTTCACTTTTACTAGCACATTCTCTAAAATACCTTTTGGGTAAACTAAAGACCTATCGGCTAATTGAAGAGTTATAGCCGTTGGTTCAATCTCACCTAACCCAAGATTTTTGTAAGTGGAATAAGGCATAAGATTAATGCTAGCACCTAAATCAATGAGTGACCTAAAATTTTTACCTCCAATAGTGCAAGGGATAGTGAACTTACCTGGATCGCCGAGTTTTTGTGGAAGGGGTCGTACAAGAATTTCACTGCATTGCTCCGTGAGTTGGATGATCTCGTTCCCTTGCAATTTATTCCTCTTTGTCACGAGCTCCTTGAGGAATTTCACCCACTTTGGCATCTTTTGAATGGCTTCGATAAACGGAATGTTGATGTGGATTTCCTTCAGCTTGTCCAAGAATCCTTGGTGCTCGGCATCGAGTTTCTTCTTTTGAAGCTTTTGAGGATATGGGACTTGAGGGACTCGTGAGATCACTGTGGGAGATGGCGGTTCCTTGCGAGTTGCTTCTTTTTCCTCGATCACATTCGGCTCCTCGATTACCGTGTTTTGCTTCTCCTTTCGTGGGGCCTCCTCCAATTGTCTCCCGTTCCTTAAACTTACAGCGTTGCACTGTTCGATGTTGTTCTTCCGAGGATCTTCCGTGTTTGATGGCAGTGCTCCCGATGGCCTCGAGGTTAGTTGGGTTGCAAGTTGACCCATTTGTGTTTCCAAATTCCGGATGGAGGCTTGGGTGGTTGTCATAAATTGCGCCAATATGTTTGCGAGATCTCCTCCTTGAGGTTGAGCTTGGGGCGGATTTTGAAATCCGGGAGCTGGTCGTGAATAATTAGGCGGTTGGCCTTGAGGTGGTGCTTGCCTTTGCCCTTGCTGATTTCCTCCCCACCCAAAGTTAGGGTGATCCTTCCATCCCGGATTGTACGTGTTGGAGTACGGGTTCCTCTGTTGTCGGTTGGTGTCATGCACATAATTCAGAGACTCCGTTTCTTCTACGCGCTGGTCGGGAACTTGGACTGCATGGACTTGCTGAGTCTGCAAAGCCGCTACTTGCTTCGATAGCTTCTCCAATTGGGCTGTGATTGCAGTGACTCCGTCTAATTCCAAAATTCCGCCCGTCTTGACTGCTCCGCTATTCGACCGGTCCGATGCCCGCATGTATTTATTTCTAGCGATTCGCTCCAAAAGCTCGTATGCTTCATCGTAAGTCAAACTCATGAACATACCTCCAGCAGCAGAGTCGAGCACGGTCCTCGAGTTGTCTTGCAATCCATCGTAAAATATTTGCAGTTGGCGCCACTCTTGAAGCCCGTGATTTGGGCACCTCCTTACTAGCTGCTTGAACCGCTCCCACGTCTCGAATAACGCTTCACCGGCTTCTTGTATGAAGTTTTGAATTTCTCGCCGGATTCTCTCAGTTTTTGTTGGGGAGTTGTATGTGTTCATGAAAAGTTGAGCTAGCTGGGCCCACGACGATATGGAGTGTGGTGCACGAGTTTGCAACCATTCTCGGGCTGCGCCTTGTAGGGAATGCTTGAACAGGCGGAGTTGCAGTGCTTCGGGTGTTACTCCGTTCATCTTATGCGAGTCACACGTTTCGAGAAAGTTGACCAAGTGAAGATGTGGATCTTCATGAGCCAATCCGCTGAAAAGACCATTGTTTTGGAGCATCGTGAGGAGTCCCGCTCGAATCTCGAAGTTATTGGCTTCAATGGGGGGTTGCTGGATGCTTGATTGGAACCCATTAAGTGTCGGGACGGTGTACTCATGCAGTGCTCGTTGGCGAGGCGGTGGATTGATTAGTTGGCGTTGCTCTTGCTCGTTGACGATTTCTCTCGCCAAATTCGGTGGGCGCCTTTGGTCACCTTCTCCACGATTATTCTCGTCTTCCATCGTTGCCGGAGTGTTTTGAGCTAACCGTTGATTTCTCCTGGCTTGCCTAAACGTTCGCTCAATTTCGGGATCAAGAGGTAGCAGCCTCGTGTCGTGTCCTCTTCGCATAAAAAGTACCTAAAAAAAATAAAAATTAAATAATTAAATAAAATAAAAAAAATGGCTGAAGTAAGAAAAATTGTTTAAATTTAATATTAGGATAAATAAACAATTTAGCCGTATTCCCCGGCAACGGCGCCAAAAACTTGTTGGGTGCTAAATACCAACACGCAAGTGTACGTATCGCAAACAAGTAGTAAAGTAGACTCGTGAGAGTCGGATGTCGATCCCACAGGGAATACGTAAATTATTTAATCCTAAGTACCAAATTTTAACAATTACGATTTTTATCCAGCCTACGCAGGGTTGTCAAATTAATTAACTAAATAAATTAAACTAATTAAGAAAGCAAGTAATCACGAAAAAATATCAATAATAAACGGATCTAGGATTTTATCTTCCCCCTATGCAATAATTCTCACCCAATTAATCTCCTATTATGCAAGTTACGATTCCCGATTATTAACCCAAGACACGAAATTATTCATAACCAGCTGTCGCTGCGCTATAAACCTATTATTCATAAAAGATTCACTATATGTCTATGCATACCTAGTATAAATAAAGCATTAAATATCAAGTCTCGCAAAACGGCTACCTAAGGTACTATCTGTATGTCTACGATAATACATGCAATTAACACACGCATTCGGTGAATAACTACTCGAAGGCTCTTCTATCCCTGTTCTAATTATTAAAACGATCTGTCAATCAATTCTAACAATAACAAATAGCAACATAAGTTAGCTACGCTCATGCACTAAATAAGATCAAGATAGAAGAAATAATCGAAGAATTAAACTTGCATAAAAGTCGGAAAAGAGGTTCGAATTACCACATAGGGTTCCAATAAAATCCTAGAATAAAAACTTAGCTACTCATGTTCGTAACGAAAAACATAATAAAAATACGAAAATTCATAAAAATCAGAAAAGAAAAGGAAAAAGGGAAACTAGGATGAAGATTCGTCAAGTCTTCGTCTTCGTTCTCTTGCTCCTCGATTGCGTGTAGAAAAGATAAAAACTCCAAATAAAAATAAAAGGTAAAAGATAAAAGATAAAAGATAGGTCTAATTGTGTGCTTGTGGCCTTTAAATAGGGTGCAAAAGTCTAATAGGGCGGGTTTCCTTGTATAATTGAGTTCCCTTCACTGCGCCATCACGTCCACTCACACGGCCGTGTGAGATTTTGAACTAAAATCCGCACGGCCGTGCGGTCTTTAATTCTCCAGATTTCTGATTTTTTCACTTTTGGCCCACTTTTTCTCTGAATTTGCAGTTTTCACCCCAAAAGTTGCCAATTCTTCAATTTGCACCTAAAATACAAATAATAGCCATATTAAGCACCAATTATCGTAAAAACACATCAAAAGCTCCAATTAAAAGGTACAATTAAGTGTATAAATATACACTTAACAGACACACATACACGCGACACTTATAATAAATGTCCCTAAAATTGAAAGTGTCCCAACATATACCATATTGGGACACTTTTCCGTGTCTCCAAAGACACTTTTTGTTGTAGTGGGGACGAGTTTTGACCACAAAGGGTTGTGGGCCCACGGCTAGCTTACACCTGAACCATCGAGGGTCACACTGCTCGTGCACATGAGATCTTTGAATAAACGGTCAGAGATAAAATGGTTTATCTTTGCATGATTGGAAGTTAATATGATTGGGTCCAACATTCGTATTTTGGAATTTTGAATGAGAATAAGAAAAGGAAAAGAATAGGTAAACGTATTAGTGGACTTTCTAAATGGGGAAGTTTCCAAATTTAGAAAGTGCACTGAATTAGGGTTTCCACTTTTGGAAAGTTGGAAATCAAGAGTTGGCACTCGTAATGATGAGGATATTATAATGATTCCGAAAATGTAATCGTTACAATTTTCCGATCATTGAATTGAGAGAGACGAGCAAGTAAAAGAACAAACGAACTTAAGCTGTTGTGCCCTGTCCAACTTAAGCCCGTTAGGGTTATATGCAAGACACTATAAATACTTGATTTATAGGTCTTACACATATGAGACTACACGAACTAACCCTAGCCGCTCTCACCTCTCTCGGCCAATCTCAAACCGCGGCCATGACCGCCGATGTCGCCACCATCTTGCCGGAATCGGCCATCCGTTGGCCGATCCTTTTGGTATTTCTTTCCTTGTTTCTGTTCTTCCGTTTTTCTGACTATTACGTGTCTAGTGCCACGTATTTAGTAGATTGAAGTATACGATGTGAAATCCAAGAGGAGGAAGATCGAAGAATCGAAGATGCGAGAAGGCAATTCTGAAAAACTGCTCTCGGATTGTCTGCGCTGTCCAGCGAGAAAATTCGCCATAAATCAACGGGTGATCGGATGGACCTGAAATTGTGACAGAAGCTTCAAGACTCACAAATCTACAATCATCCAGAAGGAATTGTTCATCTAGTAAATAAGCATTGACATATTGAAGTCAGAGCAAGGCTGTAATTCCAGATCAGCAAATAGGTTGGATCAATAGGAGTGGGAAGAGCAGCTAGCCATCTTCTCGAGTCGTCGTTCGATTCATGCTTCAAGGACAGCGCGTGAATCACACGCGCCACTGTAGCTCGGATTATCGCCGTCGCTGCATTGTGGTTGCTGCCCCGGATTGCACGGATTGGTTTCCGTGGCAATCTAGCTTTGCTTAGTGCGCCTACCTCACGCTTCAAGAGGTAATGTTTCGAATCTATTGTCATTCGATCGGTTACGTTTAAATTAATATATGCATGTTCGTTTTAATAAGAAACTTGTATGATTTTATGTGTCTACATGAAATTGGTTTTATTATTGCGAGCATGATTATTTGATTTAAACGCGAGCATGCTAATTGATTTAATTTCGATTAAGTAATTAAGCTTGTTGTTGTTTTAATTTCGCTTGAAGCGCAAATGTACGCAATTAATTATTTAAAATCATCGGGCATGTGTTTATGTGTTTTAAAGTTGTTTAAATCGCATAAAATTTTTGTTTTCCGCTGCGTACACGTGCCTGAAACCCAACAGTGGTATCAGAGCTCGTTGCGCAATTAATTGCGTTAGTTTATATATGCTGTGATTTTATGCATGTTCGATTTATTAAAGTAGCGATGTTGTGTTATGTAATTGGGAGTTTTCGTAAGTTTAAAATACTTTTGAAATATTGTTTAGAATTTTTTCCAGCTTTAAAATTGTTTAAAATTGTAAAAACGGATCTGAAATTATTTTTAAAACGTCGTTTTTTAATTGTTCGGATCGAACCGGTCGGACCGGCCGGTTCGATGGTTGTGCACGATCCAATTGACCGAATCGAAGTGGATTCGGGTCGGTCAGACCGGTTCTCGGTCTGACTGACCCGGCCCACTGATTTGGGTTAACTGGACCGGGCAGAACCGGACCGCTTCGGTCCGAACCTGTCAGACCGGTTGGGCCAAACCGGTCAGACCGGTTGGGCCAAACCGGTTCACTGAAAAAAAAAAAAAAAAAAAAAATTATTTCAGATTTCTTAAATTAAACTTAAAACAAATTGATTTTAATTTCTGGAAAATTATTTTCAATTAATCCCAATTAGATAATCGGATCAGTAATCATCTACTTTAATAAATAGGTGTTAGATTAATTAATTAATTTAAATTGTTAAATTGATTTCAATTAATAGAACACACGTATAATATTGATTATACTTCAACTTAATTAATAGTACCTCAACATTATTTGATTGATTTATGTTAGTTGAGGTTCTATAATTATTTTGAAAACCCCGATAAGTAATTAATGTAATTAATTATGTAGTTAGGTCGTATGTTCCTCTTAGGACAATATGCGTTTCCATATACCTTTAGAGAACAGAGATGTAGGAATCACATAGACCTATCCGAACCTTCTGATTAGATAAAACTTTTAATAAAAATCCCTCATTCTTAATCTAATTAAGAATCATTTCAAGTTATAAAGAAAAACCCAATCTGTTGAGTTATTTCTTTCCTTCTGCCAACGGTTAGATTATGTGTAACCCTTTATTGTAGTGCAGTAAGCCGTGTTAGCGGGGAGTGCTATGGTAGAGTAAACTGCAATCCAATTGACATAGCGATGAAGGTAGCCATAGAAAAGGGTTATGTTGGATTAACGTGGTCGGCTAGATTAACTAGGGACTGCATTAGTTTGGCATAATCAACTTCTATGAGCATCTTTGATTGGTAGGTTAAACTTGACACACGACGATTTTGATATTCGCGAGATTATCTTAGGTCATTATCAAGTGTGAGGAAAATTAATTTAGGTTCATATTGTGGATATGATTGATTGTGATCTACCTTTGGGCAAATATAATCGGGCTAGATTAACTACGGGTTATATTTGTCTATTGGACCTAAAGCCCATTAAGAAAAATCAGTTTTCCTGTTTGTCTACTAGAGGGAAGTGGAACTCGATAAAATTAGTGGGAGAACAATTAAATAACACAAGGCCAAACATTTAATTGCAAACAATCATTTAACGCGTATCTCTAATAATCCTCTTCTCTATACCTCTCAGATAATCATGTCTAAGAATCCCATAATATCAATTCTCGACAATAAACTCAATGGCCCAAATTACCTAGATTGGTTGCGTAGTCTTAAGCTTGTTCTAACCGTTGAAGGGCGTCTCTACGTTCTGAACGAGAGACTTCCCGCCACTATACCTGCCACAACGACTGATGCTCAGAAGGAAACTTATGAAGCTTGGAAGAAAGGTGACACTCATGCTAGGTGCTATATGATAGCCGCCATGGAGCCCGCGCTTGCGAGGAAATATGAGTCTCACATGCATGCTTTCGATATAAAGGCGGCTCATCTCGATAGCATGTACAGTAAGAATATTAGGGCATCGAGGTACGCTGCTACAAAGGAGTTGATCACGGCGAGACTGCGCGAAGGGACTTCAGTCCACGAGCACTGTCTCAAAATGATGAATCTCCTTGAAAAGCTAGTGAATCTCGATATCACCCTCCCGGCCGAGCTATCGTTGGATTTGATCCTGTTGTCTCTTCCTAGTTCCTATGAATCGTTCATACTGAACTTCAACATGAACAAACTTGATCGTCCCTTGGATGAGTTAATGAACATGTTAGTCAGTTTCGAGTCCACCATTAAGAAAGAGAATTATGTTCTCATTGTTGCTACTTCAGGAAAGAAGAGTTCTTCCCAAAAGAAGAGAAAGGAAAGAGTTCCCTTTCTAAACAACAAGTTCGAAATGGGTGAAGGTAGTGGGGGCCCCTGAGGCGAAAATCAGCAAAACGTAAGGAGATAGGTCAAAACCCCGCACAACTTTGGCACGCTAGATTAGGTCATGTCTCTTTAAGAAGGATGGACGATTTTTTTAGTGAAGGATTGTTCTCTATGGAGGACGTGAAATCACTACAAACTTGTGAATCTTGTCTTAAAGGGAAAATGACCAAGTAACCCTACAAAGGGAAAATGGAACGAGCCGAGGATCTTTTGGGATTTGATCCATACACACGTGTGTGGTCCACTAAGTGTTAGTGCGAAGAGTGGATACAACTAGTTCTCTACCTTTACCGACGATTATTTTAGGTATGGGTATGTATACTTGATGAAGTACAAGTCTGAAACATTTGAAAGGTTCAAAGATTTTAGACACGAAGTAGAAAAGCAACTCGGACGAAGTATTAAGAAGCTGCGATCCGATCGTGGTGGAGAGTACTTGAGCATCGAGTTCATTGACTATCTAAAAGAGAATGGAATACAATCTCAATGGACTCCACCTGAACTCCTCAACTTAATGGAGTCTCCGAACGTCAGAATCGAACTTCATTGGATATGGTTCGATCAATGATGGGGTTCACGAACTTACCGGCATACTTATAGGGTCATGCACTTCGTACTGCCGTGTATTTGCTGAATAGAGTTAACACCAAAGCAGTTAAATCCGCACCTTATGAACTTTGGCATTCCCGGAAACCCAACTACAAACATAATAGGATATGGGGTTGTCCCGCTTATGTGAAGCGATTAGTGGGAGATAAGTTGGATAGTAAATCCGACTTGTGCTATTTTGTGGGGTATCCCGAAGACTCGATGGAATACGAATTCTATCATGTTAAGGAAGCAAAGATGTTTGTTTTGACAAATGCCACCTTTTTCGAAAGGGAGTTTCTATCCGATAGAAAAGGCAGCATGATAGAACTTGAAGTAGTTCAAGAACCACAAAGTGAAGTTCAAGCGCAAGAACAAGTAATCGAACTAATACAACAATCCACTAATATACCTCCTGAACCGACGGTACGTAGATCCGAAAGAGTTCGGAAAATGCCGGATAGGTTATTCCTCCTCGAGAATGATGGAGATCATGATGATCTTGGACAAGATCCAAGAACATACAATGAGGCCGTATCGGATGCGGACATGGGACATTGGCTGACTGCCATGAAATCTGAGATGGACTTCATGTACTCCAACAAGGTGTGGACCTTGGTAGATCCACCTAAGAGAATTGTTCCTATAGGCTGCAAGTGGATCTATAAGAAGAAAATTGGAGTGGATGGAAAGGTATCGACCTATAAAGCTAGATTGGTAGCGAAAGGATACACTCAAAGGCAAGGTGTTGACTATGAGAAAACCTTTTCGCCAGTCGCGATGCTGAAGTCCATTAGGATTTTGCTGGCCATAGCTGCGTGGTACGACTACGAGATATGGCAAATGGATATGAAGACCGCCTTTCTTAATGGAGATATTGAGGAAGAAATTTACATGGCGCAGCCGGAAGGCTTCATATCTTCTGGAAATGAGCAAAAGGTTTGCAAGCTCCAGCGATCCATTTATGGATTGAAACAAGCATCCCGTAGTTGGAACATTAGGTTCGACTCAACTATCAAAGAGTTTGATTTTGAGAAGAATCCGGAGGAACCTTGTGTATACAAGAAGGTTAGTGGGAGGGCATTGATATTTTTAGTGTTTTACGTTGATGACATTCTACTCATTGGGAATGACGTAGGAATGTTGCAGCAAACGAAAGCATGGTTGTCCACACGTTTCTCAATGAAGGATTTGGGAGAAGCATCTTATGTATTGGGAATACGCATCTATAGAGATAGAGCAAGAAAGATGCTTGGATTATCCCAAAGCGTGTACATAGACACCGTTATGAAACGGTTTAGCATTGAAGAATCGAAGAAAGGATTCTTGCCAATGTCCCATGGGGTTCGTCTTTCGAAATCTATGTGTCCTCAAACACCTAGTGAAATCGAGGAGATGAAAAGGACGCCTAATGCTCCTGCCATAGGAAGCATAATGTATGGCATGCTATGTACGAGACCCGATATTGCGTATGCTGTGAGTGTCACAAGCAGATATCAGTCTAACCCCGGCCCGGCTCACTGGAAGGCCGTGAAAGATATCCTCAAGTACTTACGAAGGACTATGGATATATTTTTGGTCTATGGGGGTGCCGAGTTGAAATTAGAGGGCTTTACCGACTCTAGTTTTCAATCGGATGTGGACGACTCAAAGTCGAACTCTGGATTTATATTCACGCTGAATGGTGGTGCCGTGTGTTGGAAGAGTTCCAAGAAAAGCACGACGGCCGATTCCACTACCGAAGCGGAATACATTGCAGCGTCCAAAGCTGCAAAAGATGGGACTTGGATAAGGAAGTTCATCCAAGAGTTGGGTGTCATTCCTAATAATAGTTATCCAGTACCGTTGTACTGTGATAACACCGGAGCCTTGGCGCAAGCTAAGGAGTCGAGATCTCATCAGAAGTCAAAGCATATTCTGAGAAAGTATCATGTGCTCCGAGAGATCATTGATTGAGGTGAAGTTAAAGTAGAACGAGTCACCTCGGAAGAGAACGTTGCAAACCCCTTTACGAAGCCTTTACCGAAATCAGTCCACGAGAAACATCGAGAGTCGATGGGATTATAATTCATGGGTAGTTGGCTTTAGGTCAAGTGGGAGATTATTAAAGTAGGTGACCAACAAGCCAACATGTGGCTGTGGTCTTTCGTATTTATTATTGTAATAAACGAACCTTTATTCGTATTAATGATAACAGACCTTGGCAATCTATATCTTTGTCCCTTTGTCACAAGTATAGATATAGTCCTTACAGTTATTACAAGTACTGGTAATTGATCGTTAGGATCGTGAGATATTTACTTAAGTATTATAACAGTTAAACGTGTTCCTAGTCAAAGGGTTACGCCACCAATGAGGATATCGGCCTTTCCCATTAAGAGACTACCACTTAGTGTATGTGTACTGCATCCCATCAGTAAACGGTATTGTGATATCGGCATGCATAAGTGGGTGCTCGTAAGTTGACGAGTTCACTAAACTCCCTCACCCTAGAAATCTCTAAGTGGTTCCCAATAATCGAGTAGAGATATCTATGGTATAGTTGTACACCATTAGTCCTTATGACCTAGACATCACCGTGACTTCACTAGAGGACCAGCTGTATCGTGACCTGTCCCTGAGTTCCACCGAGGACCATCCCAAGGGCTAGTGTTCGTGCAGTCCTAAATCTAGTGGGAGGTCTGTGCATTGTAGTCGGGGATTCGATCGCTAGAAAAGTCTTGGATGTCCTGTGTGTTCTGAAAGTTTGTAATCATTCTAAGTCTCTGGTCAGAGCTGATTAAGTGATGATTAGAGAATTCGATTCTCTAAGTCATGCACGTAAGGATTACAACACTTATAACGATCGCACCGACATTGAACAAATAAAGAGGTCTCGATGAACCAATGCCTCTAGTTCAATCGAGACATATGAATCGAAGGTACTGTACTGTACGTTAACTATATCTGAAGGTCCTTGCAGGCACTTTATTTGTATCTAGGGAATCATGACGCGTAGTTGCTAGACGCCAATCTTGATTCGTTGTGTGATTAAGGTGAAATGAGTTTCATATTAATCGTAACTCTAAGGGGACGAGTTTTGACCACAAAGGGTTGTGGGCCCATGGCTAGCTTACACCTGAACCATCGAGGGTCACACTACTCGTGCACATGAGATCTTTGAATAAACGGTCAGAGATAAAATGGTTTATCTTCGCATGATTGGAAGTCAATATGATTGGGTCCAACGTTCGTAATTTGGAATTATGAATGACAATAAGAAAAGGAAAAGAATAGGCAAACGTATTAGTGGACTTTCTAAATGGGGAAGTTTCCAAATTTAGAAAGTGCACTGAATTAGGGTTTCCACTTTTGGAAAGTTGGAAATCGAGAATTGGCACTCGTAATGTTGAGGATATTATAATGATTCCGAAAATGTAATCGTTACAAATTTCCGATCATTGAATTGAGAGAGACGAGCAAGTAAAAGAACTAACGAACTTAAGCTGTTGGGCCATGTCCAACTTAAGCCCGTTAGGGTTTTAAGCAAGACACTATAAATACTTGATTTATAGGTCTTACACATATGAGAATACACGAACTAAACCTAGCCGCTCTCATCTCTCTCGGCCAATCTCAACCCGCGGCCATCACCGCCGATGTCGCCACCATCTTGCCGGAATCGGCCATCCGTTGGTCGATTCTTTTGGTATTTCTTTCCTTGTTTCTGTTCTTACTTTTTTCTAAATATTACGTGTCTAGTGCCACGTATTTAGTAGATCGAAGTATACGAGGTGAAATCTATGAGGAGGAAGATCGAAGAATCGAAGATGCGAGAAGGCAATTCTGAAAAACTGCTCTCGGATTTTCTGCGCTGTCCAGCTAGAAAATTCACCATAAATCAATTGGTGAAAGGATGGACGTGAAATTGTGACAGCAGCTTCACGACTCATAAATCTACAATCGTCCAGAAGGAATTATTCATCCAGTAAATAATCATGGAGATATTGAAGTCGGAGCAAGGCTGTAATTTCAGACCAGCAAATAGGTTGGATCAATAGGAGTGGGAAGATCAGCTAGCCATCTTCTCGAGTCATCGTTCGATTCATGCTTCAAGGACAGCGCGTGAATCACACGCGCCACTGTAGCTTGGATCATCGCCGTCGCTGCATTGTCGTTGCTGCCCCGGATTGCACGGATTGGTTTCCGTGGCAATCTAGCTTTGCTTAGTGCGCCTACCTCACGCTTCAAGAGGTAATGTTTCGAATCTATTGTCATTCGATTCGGTTACGTTTAAATTAATATATGCATGTTCGTTTTAATAAGAAACTTGTATGATTTTATGTGTCTACATGAAATTAGTTTTATTATTGCGAGCATGATTATTTGATTTAAACGCGAGCATGCTAATTGATTTAATTTCGATTAAGTAATTTAGCATGTTGTGTTGGGGATCGTGCATGTATACGGAGTGGAATTTAAAAAAAAAATAGATCGAACTAGTTTCGATTACATGCATGAACTAATCACATAGTCAACGTACCTTAACGCTTCCGCCATACACATGGTAATTTTCGATTTTATTAAAACATGTAAAATCGAAAAATATAAAACATGCTTGTTCACACAATTTCATAAATCATGTTACAAAATCGAAACATGCAATCACATATCGCACATGCTCGTAAATTAATATTCATACAAACATGTTCGAATTAAATTTACAAAAGTTTCGATTTAATTACCTCTTGTAGCGTGAGATTTCGACGAATTGAAATCCAACTCAAACCCGTACAAGCTGCGTTATAACACTCCTAGGGGCTGCAAGAATACTACCAAGCAGCAGCTGGTCCGACGGTGAGGCGACGGCGGCGCGTGGGCGGTGCAGCGACGCGTGCGGCGGTGCAGCGGCGGTGTGGTGATTCCTTTGGGGCAGCAGCTCCTCTCCAATCAGGTTTCACCTCGAATAAACCGATCTCCCCCTATTGTAGTACTAGATACGAAGGGGTTAGATAACAAGGGAAATACGAGGGAGAAAGAAGAGGGAAAACCGGCGGTTTCTGGCCGCGGACAAAGCCGGTGCGGTGGGGCAGCGGCGGCCGAGAGGCTTGGGCGGCTAGGGTTTGACGGCTAGGGTTTTTGGAGTAAAAAATCTGATCTCAAACTCTTGTTTGAGGTCTATTTATACTAGGGTTGTCAACCCTTGTGGGTTTAAGTTATTGGGCTTGACCCACTGATGCATTAAGCCCATTCCCTCGTCGGCCTGGTTTCTAACAAACGATCGTTCACAAAATTAAAACAAAATTATATTTGTGACGAGCTCAAAGTCCTCGTCGATACGAGTGCCTCTTCGAAATTTCCAATTTCCAAAAAATGGAAACTTCCACTTCAGTGGACCTGCTATATCGGGAAACTTCCCAATTTAGAAAGTTCACTAAATTCCGCATGTCTCTCTTTCTCTACGTTCATTCCGACTCGTAATCCACAATCACGAATCTTGGACTCAATCATATTGACCTGCAACTTTTCAAAGATTAACATATTAACCTATGCTCATTGTTATCAAGGATCCGTATTACACGAGAAGTGTGACCCTCAATGGTTCAGGTGTATGCTAGCCGTGGGCTCACAACTCTTTGTGATTCGAACAACACATTGTTCTTATACGAACTCCTCCCAAGAGTCCCGATTAGAGTAAAACTCATTTTACTTAATCGCCTATCAAATCGGTGCCCAACGAATCAAGATTGGCGTCGAGCAACTACGCATCATGATTCCCTAGATACAAGTGAAGTGCATGCAAGAACCTTATGATATAGTTAGCGTATAGTACGATCCCTTCGCAGCACATGTCCTGATTGAAATAGAGGCATTGGTTCACCGAGACCTCTTATAAAGTTCAATGACCGTGCGAACGTTCTAGGTATTATAAATCCGTTCGTGTGTGACTTAGGGAAACACATTTCCCTAATCACTCCACTATCAACTCTGGCCAGAGATTCCTTGGATTATAAACCGTTAGAACACATAGGACATCCATGACTACTCAAGCGCTCGAATCCCCTACTACAATGCACAGACTTCACACTAGATTTCGGATTGCACGAACGTTAACCCTTGGAGTGGTCCGCTGTGGGACTCAGGGACAGGTCACGATACAATCGGTCCTCTAGTGAAGTCACGGTGATGTATGGGTCTTAAGGACTAATGGTGTACAACTATATCTTAGAAACCTATTACTCGATGAATGCGAACCACTTACTGATTTCTAGGGCGAGGGAGTTCTGTGAACTCATCTAGTATGAGCACCAACTAAAGTATGCCGATGTCACAACGCCGATGACTGATGAGACGCAGTACACATACACTAAGTGCTAGTCTCAAAAGGGAAAGGCCGGTATCCTCATTATTGGCGTAACCCATCGACTAGGAACAAGGTTTAACAGTTACATTACATTGCTGAGTTATCTCATGATTCTACTAGATCAACTCACAGTAATAGAGTAACTCGTTAGGACTATATCTATGCTACTTCCATGGGATAAGTGATATAGAATGCCAAATGAAATGTTTTATTATTACGAACGAAAAACGATTGTTTTATTACAAGAAAAAGAGAAAGACCACAACCACAAGTTGGCTTGTTGGTCACCTACTCCAACAATCTCCCACTTGACCTAAAGCCAACTACTCATAAATCTAAGTCCCATCGACTCTCGAAGTTTCTCGTGGACTGATCCTGACAATGGCTTGGTGAAGGGATCTGCAATACTGTCCTCCGAGGTGTCTCTGTCTAGCTTGACTTCACATCTCTCTATCATCTCTCGGATCACATGGTATTTTCTCAACACGTGCTTCGACTTCTGATGAGCTCTTGGTTCCTTAGCTTGCGCTACGGCTCCGTTGTTATCGCTGTACAGCTGTACTGGATCGCTAGCGTTCAGAAATACACCCAACTCTTGGATGAATTTCGTAATCCATGACCCTTCCTTTGAAGCATCTGATGCTGCAATATATTCAGCCTCGGTGGTGGAATCAGCCGTCGTGCCTTGTTTGGAACTCTTCCAACACATGGCACCCCCGTTGACTTTGAATATATACCCCGAGTTTGACTTCGAGTCATCCACGTCCGATTGAAAACTAGAATCCGTGAAGCCTTCTAATTTCAACTCGGTATCCCCATATACCAAAAACAAATCTCGAGTTCTTCGCAAGTACATGAGAATGTCCTTCAGTGCCTTCCAATGGGGTGGGCCGGGGTCGGACTGATATCTGCTTGTGACGCTCACAGCATACGCAATATCAGGTCGTGTACATAGCATGCCATACATTATGCTTCCTATAGCGGATGCATAAGGTGTCCTTTTCATCTCCTCGATTTCCTTTTGCGTTTGAGGACGCATGGATTTCGAGAGACGAACCCCATGGGACATTGGCAAGAATCCCTTCTTGGATTCTTCCATGCTAAACCGTTTAAGAACGGTGTCTATGTACATGGATTGGGACAAGCCAAGTTATCTCCTCTATCTATCTTTATAGATCCGTATTCCCAATACGTAGGATGCTTCTCCCAAATCCTTCATCGAGAAACGTGTGGATAACCATACTTTAGTTGACTGTAACATCACTACATCATTCCCAATGAGTAGTATGTCATCAACATAAAGTACAAGGAAAGTCACTGCACTCCCACTAACCTTCTTGTAGACACAAGGTTCCTCCAGGTTTTTCACAAATTCAAACTCTTTGATAGTTGTGTCGAACCTTTTGTTCCAACTACGGGATGCTTGTTTCAATCCATAAATGGATAGCTGGAGTTTGAAAACTTTTTGCTCATCTCCAGAAGATATAAAACCTTCCGGCTGCGCCATGTAAATTTCTTCCTCAATGTCCGCATTAAGGAAAGCGGTCTTCACATCCATTTGCCATATCTCGTAGTCATACCACGCAGAGATGGCCAGAAAAATCCTAACGGACTTGAGCATAGCAACTGGAGAGAAGGTTTCCTCATAGTCAACTCCTTGCTTTTGAGTATAACCCTTCGCTACCAATCTAGCCTTGTAGGTCGATACCTTTCCATCTACTCCAATTTTTTTCTTATAGATCGACTTGCAGCCTATGGGAACGATTCCCTCGGGTGGATCTACCAAGGTCCATATCTTGTTGGACTACATAGAGTCCATTTTTCGGATTTCATGGCATTAAGACAATGTCCCTTGTCTGAATCCGATACAACTTCGTTGAAAGTTCTAGGATCACATCCTTGGTCAACTTCATCAACGAGGAATAACCTATCGGGCGCTCTCCGAACTCTTTCGGATCTACGCAGCGACGGTTCACGAGGTATATTAGTGGTTTGTTGAATTGGTTCATTATCTGATTGTTGTGCTTGAACTTCAGATTGTGGTTCTCGAACTTCTTCGAGATCAACTACACTACCCTTTCTATCCGATAGAAATTCCTTTTCAAGGAACACGGCATTTCTCGAGACGAACACCTTCGCCTCGGAAACATAGTAGAATTCGTATCCCATGGAATCCTCGGGATACCCCACAAAATAGCATAAGTCAGATTTTCTATCCGACTTATCTCCCACTAGCCGCTTCACGTAAGCGGGACAACCCCATATCCTAATATGTTTAAACGTGGGTTTCCTGGAGTGCCAAAGTTCATAAGGTGTGGAGTTAACTGCTTTGGTATTAACCCTATTCAGCAAATACACGGCTGTTAGGAGTGCATGACCCCACAGGTATGCCGGTAGCTCGGTGAACCCCATCATAGATCGAACCATGTCTAGCAGTGTTCGATTCAGACGTTCGGAAACTCCATCAAGTTGAGGAGTTCCAGGAGGAGTCCATCGAGACAGAATCCAATTCTCTTTAAGATAGTCTATAAACTCAGTATTTAAGTATTCGCCACCACGATCGGGACGTAGTTTCTTAATACGTCTACCGAGTTGGTTTTCTACTTGGTGTCTAAAATCTTTGAACTTTTCAAAAGTTTCTGACTTATACTTCATTAAGTACACGAAACCATACCTAGAATAATCGTCGGTAAAGGTAACGAAGTAGTTGAAACCACCCCTAGCACTAACGCTTAGTGGACCACACACGTCTGAATGGATCAAATCCAAAAGACCCTCGGCTCGTTCCATCTTCCTTTTGAAGGGAGTTTTGGTCATTTTTCCTTTAAGGCAGGATACACAAGTTTGAAGTGATTTCACGTCCTCCAAGGAGAACAATCCTTCACTTACAAATTCGTTCATCCTTCTCAAGGAAATATGACCCAGTCGAGCGTGCCAAAGTTGTGCGGGGTTAAGACTTATATCTTTTTGTTTTGCTGATATAACGTTAATTGGTATTTCACATGGATTTAGTTCATATAAGTTGTTTATAAGTTGTCCCTTACAAATCATATTTTGATCCTTTTGTATAATGCAAATCGAATTTCCAAAAACAAAAGTAAAACCTTCATTATCCAAAACAGGAATAGAGATAAGGTTTCGAATAAGTGACGGAACAAATAAAAAATTGTTCAAAACAATGGAAAAACTAGAATCCAAAACAGAAAGATAAATCGTCCCAATGGCTTCAGCAGCAACCCTTGCTCCGTTGCCCATTCTTTGGTAGGTCTCACCCACATTAAGCCTCCTACTTCTTGTCATGACCTGCAAATCATTACAAAGATGTGAGCCACAACCAGTATCCAATACCCAAGAAGAAGATTTAACGGACAAATTAAGTTCAACTAAATACGTACCCTTTTCAGAACGTTTCTGATCGAGGTAAGCCTTGCAGTTGCGTCGCCAATGGCCCTTCTTTCCACAATAATGGCAAGCGTCATCAACTTGCTTGGTGACCTTGTCATTCTTCACTCCGCTCGACTCGCCCTTCTCAAGTTTCTTGCTCGGGCCGAAACTCCTTTCTTTCCTTTTCTTTTGGAAAGAACCTTTCTTAGCAGAAGGAGCAACTAGGAGAGCAGATTTCTCCTTCTTGATCGTGGACTCATAGGTAACCAACATGTTCAACAACTCATCCAATGGTGGATCGAGCTTGTTCATGTTGAAGTTCACTATGAACGATTCATAAGAACTAGGAATGGACAGTAGGTTCAAATCCACCGAGATTTCGGCCGGGAGGGTGACATCAAGGCTCACCAACTTCTCAAGGAGAGTGATCATCTTGATACCGTGCTCGTGGACCGAAGCCCATTCACGCAGCCTCTTGGTGATCAACTCCTTGGTAGCTGAGTACCTCGGTGCCCTAGTATTCTCACTGTACATGCTTTCAAGATGATGCTTGATATCATAAGCATGCACGTGAGACTCATACTTCCTCGCGAGCTCTGGCACCATGGATGCTACTGTCACAGGGGTTAATTTACTCAAGAAATTTTTTCCCGTGCGGCCTGATTTGCCCACCAAATCAGTCAGCCTTCCTCACGATTTTCGTCGCACACAAGAGTATGCAGCGGAAAACAAACACACAAGCACGTTTACGGGCAATGCAAAACCTTTATATTAATTCCCACAACGAATACAAAGGAGACTAAGGTGCACACACAAAATCCTCACTCAGAATTGCCCAACAATTGCAATCTGAACTCTCATATGCTAGATGATACTAGATGCCTCGGATTTGTGCACTCATAGCCCAATAAATACAAGGAAAAGGTAGTTTCACACAAAACTACCTAAGGACACATGGCAGCATACAAACATGACACTTGGCTAACTATTACAAGTAATAAGGGGCTGTTTTCATGCATTTCCAGGCCTCAACCGCTCCGTAACTTCCCTCAAATCCGCCCCTAAGGCTGATTTTCGAAGCCCAACTTGATCAGGCCCGCGAGAGCGCGCCAAACGGCCCAATTATCCCGGCCGGTTGCTAGGCAGCCCATCTGCCTTGCCTTTTTCGCACGTTTGCTTGCCTTTACCGATTACTTGCCAGTTCTTTGCCAACACGGTCTTTAGCACGCCCACTCATCGGGCTGCCTTCATTGACTTGCCAATCAATCGTGCCAAATTGCCCACACTTGTCAAGTCGTGGTTGATTTCCCTAGAACGTTCGTTTGCCCATGTTATCGGCCGCATGCCGATAACTGCCCACGCTTGTCCCCATTTGCTACCGAGCAACGCTCGTGCCAGCCACAAGTACTTTCGATCACCGTTCCCACTTGAACCAAGCCGATCCTTGCTTTCTGGGCCAAGCACCCCAAATGCTTGCCGAACACTCGAGCACTCATTGGCCGATTGTGTGGCTGCCTTGTGCCAATCCCCAGTTGGCACCATTTATCGGTCATGACTCGGCCACACTCGAGTCATTACCGATATCACCGATTAACGGGGTAACAGACCTCCCCCACCAACGGTGTTCGACGCCCTCGTCGAACCGACACCATCGGCTTCAGCTTTCCCTCGTTTCCACTTGTCTTGCCACCGTCTTCGATTGTGCTTGAGCACCAGCACCACATCGAATCTCGAATTCCAAGTCTGATCCCACGAACTTCCCACAAATTCTTTCAGCCCTCGGAAAAACGAACGCCAACCACCTTCAAACAGCAGCACCCAACCACAAGTGAAAACGCTAGTTTTTGGCACATCTAGCATTTTATCTCGATTGCCTCTCCAATCAAGAAAGCAGACCTCCAGCCCACGGAAATCACCCAAGCACGGCTTCCATTTCATCCATAACAGAAACCTGCCCAACAAAAACCCAACATGCCACATAAATTCAGAAAATACCACATTTCGAACCCACGAGTTGTGCCACACACGGCAGCAACTTAGAACAAAAGTAAGGCCAAAATGCCCATTCATAAGTCCAAATGAATACCTTAACTTGCCTTTGGCCCTCGTCTCATTTCTCGGCAATGCACGTACAAGCAAACCAGCCCGAGAATTCACCGTCTTGTTTCCAACGGCTGCAATTAGGCTCGATGACTCCACGTCGTTCGATTCTGCCTCCAATTGCACCGCAGCCAACATTGCCACCGGTCTCTTTCCCGCCTTTGCTTTCGTCAAGTACGAGCATTCGACGAAGCATGGACGCTCTTCGTCCATAATCATCAACCCTCCGTGAAACGGTGTCACCGCAGCCTTGGCAGCAAATAAGAACTCTTGCCCCAATATCACGTCGAAATCATCTAGTGGTACGGCAGTCAATCCGCACTGCCCTTTCCAAGAACCGATCAATAGATCGACATCGGTTCTGCGTTTCACCGGCCCCGCTTCAGAATTTACAGCCTTCACTTGACTTGCATGTTTTGAGAGAGTCAAGCCCAGCTTCTTGACTTCTCTCTCGGCAACGAAGTTATGAGTTGCTCCCGAGTCAACCATTGCCTTCACTTCCTTGCCATTGATCAGCACCGAAGCATACATCAAGCCCTTGGTGCCGTTGGGTGCCTTGTCCACGACCAAAGCACTCAACAACTGAATCGGATTCGCACGCCTCGTCTCGTCTGAATCTTCCTCACTATCCGACTCCCGCATCAAAGCATTCAACTTACTCCTCTTCGGACACTCCCTCATTCGGTGGTTGCCATCACATAGAAAACAACCTCGGTTTTGTTTATTGACGACGGGCTGTCCACCGGTCTTGGCATGCACCGTGGATCCCTCGCCCTCACCGCTCTCTTTCTGCTTCCAATTTTGGCCACCCTTGCCACCGAACTTCTTCCCCTTGGATTTATCCTTCTTCGAGCATTCCTTATCGGAATCATCGGCCCCCATCACCTTGTAATCGACAAGTCGGTCAGCTGCCGAGATGGCACTTGGCAGATCCTTCACACCTTGTCTCCGCAACTTGGTTTGGGCCCATGGCTGCAATCCAGCCATGAAGTTGAATAACTTATCTTCATCGGACATATCACGTATGTCAAGGAGCAGAGAACTGAATTCCTTGAAATACTCCCTCACGGTTCCCTTGTGCTTCAATTGCCGAAGGGATTCCCTTGCAATCCAGCCCACGTTGCAAGGTAGGAATTGCTCTTTCAACTCCCGTTTCAGCACCTCCCAAGTCTCGATCTTGACTCGGTTGGCACTTGCATCGTCTGACAAACAAGCACGCCACCACAATTTTGCATCACCCACAAGATACATACTTGTAATGGTCACTTTCTCGCGATCCGGAACCTTTGCTGCCTCAAAGTAATTCTCCATATCCCACACGAAGTTTTCGACTTCTTTGGCGCTGCGCACACCATCAAACGCAGTCGGTTCCGGCACACGAACTTTGGATCCCGATGTTCTGCCCTCAGAACTTGATCCTTCATTTCGAACAGCCCTCTTAAGCACCGTCAAATCAGTAAGCATCCTATCAAGCTTCGTCTCAACGGCATCAATGAGGAGTCCCATCTCCTCAGCAACGGACGTGAATCTGCCCTCCACAAATTCGGGCAGATCGTCCAACGATCTTGACAAACGATCGATTTCTCGCTTTCCATCAGCAAGCTTTTGTAAGATCGGTGGATCCGTTGGATCTAGGGGCGGCCCAACCAAGGGTTCAAGACGTTGCAGCCTTGATTCCATATCTAGCAACATCACACGAGTAGGATTTGGATTTGTCGAAGAACCAAAATCTTCAGCCATGCCGAACAGCAATTCGTTCAGAACCCTTGAACCGGGCTCTGATACCAACTGTCACAGGGGTTAATTTACTCAAGAAATTTTCGCCCGTGCGGCCTGATTTGCCCACCAAATCAGTCAGCCTTCCTCACGATTATCTTCGCACAAACGCACACAAACACCGAGTCTTTTGAACCACGTAAACGAACACAAGAGTATGCAGCGGAAAACAAACACACAAGCACGTTTATGGGCAATGCCCAACCTTTATATTAATTCCCACAACGAATACAAAGGAGACTAAGGTGCACACACAAAATCCTCACTCAGAATTGCCCAACAATTGCAATCTGAACTCTCATATGCTAGATGATACTAGATGCCTCGGATTTGTGCACTCATAGCCCAATAAATACAAGGAAAAGGTAGTTTTCACACAAAACTACTTAAGGACGCATGGCAGCATACAAACATGACACTTGGCTAACTATTACAAGAAATAAGGGGCAGTTTTCATGCATTTCCAGGCCTCAACCGCTCCGTAACTTCCCTCAAATCCGCCCCTAAGGCTGATTTTCGAAGCCCTACTTGATCAGGCCCGCGAGAGCGCGCCAAACGGCCCAATCAGCCCGGCCGGTTGCTAGGCAGCCCATCTGCCATGCCTTTTTCGCACGTTTGCTTGCCTTTACCGATTACTTGCCAGTTCTTTGCCAACACGGTCTTTAGCACGCCCACTCATCGGGCTGCGTTCATTGACTTGCCAATCAGTCGTGCCAAATTGCCCACACTTGTCAAGTCGTGGTCGATTTCCCTCGAACGTTCGTTTGCCCAAGTTATCGGCCGCATGCCGATCACTGCCCACGCTTGTCCGCATTTGCTGCCGAGCAACGCTCGTGCCAGCCACAAGTACTTTCGATCACCATTCCCACTTGAACCAAGCCGATCCTTGCTTTCTCGGCCAACCACCCCAAATGCTTGCCGAACACTCGACCACTCATTGGCCGATTGTGTGGCTGCCTTGTGCCAATCCCCACTTGGCACCATTTATGGGTCATGACTCGGCCACACTCGAGTCATTACCGATATCACCGATTAAGGGGGTAACAGATGCTAGCATGTAGCACCTCGCATGGAGGTCGTCCTTCTTCCATGCCTCGAAAGTGGCAGTCTCGTCAGCAGTAGCAGTCGCAGGGAGAGCAGCGGGGGGACGTTCATTGAGCACATAGAGACGCTCCTCAACTTGGAGCACAAGTTTCAGATTGCGAAGCCAATCCAAATAGTTTGGACGGGTGAGTTTGTTTTGGTCGAGGATAGAGGAAAGGGGATGTTTGGACATTGTTGCTAAGAAAATTTTAAGAAGCCAATAATTAGAGTTTATTTCGTAATAATCGTTACAATTAAAATTTTGGACTTTTTTGTTTTAATTGTTCTCCCACTAATTTTATCGAATTCCACCACCCTCTAGCAGACAATCGAGAAAACTTATTTTTCTTTAATGGGCTTTAGGTCCAATAGCTCTAATGTAACCCGTAGTTAATCTATCCCGATTACATAAGCCTAAAGGTAGAGTACTATCAATCACATCACTATGTGACCCTAAAGTTTGTTTTATCTCACATTTGATAATGACCTTAGTTAATCTAGCGAATATCAAAATCTTCGTGTGTCAAGTCTAGCCTACCAATATGAGATGTCATAGATCCAACTATATCAAACTAATGCAATCCCTAGTTAATCTAGCCGACCACATTAATCCAATAGAATTTTATCTATGACCGTATCTCCATCTAATGTCAATAAAATTACGGCTTATCCCACAATAGCACTCCCCGCTAACACGGCTTACTGCACTATTATGAGAGGCTACACATAATTTAATTGTTGGTAGAAGGAAAGAAAAATTCAACAATTTTGTTTTTCTTTAAAGCTTGATAATTATTCTTGATTAAGAATGAGGGATTTTATTTATTAAATCTTATTAGCTCATCGGAAGTATTAGGTTATGATCGTTTGTGATTCCTACAACTATGTTCTCTAGGTATGTGGAAACGCATATTGATCCTAAGAGAGACATACGATCATCATCGTACTTAATTACAATCATTCATCTCATGAATTAATTAATTAACACGATTAATCGCAAATATAATTAGCGGGCTCCCTTCATTCATAAATCAATCAAATAAGAATGAAGTCCATAAATTATTTGCCATTTGATTTGTGTTCCATTAATTAAACTAATTTAATGATTAAATTAGATAATTAATCCAACACTATTCTTTGAATTCAAATTAAATTAATGGATCAATTATCTAATTGGGTTTAATTGATAAATAATTTCAAAAATTAAAAATCAATTAATTTTAATATTAATATCAGAAAATCAATAATTTTTTTTTTTGTGTGTGCTGACCGCACCGGTCAGAATGGTCCGACCGAACCGGTTCGGTCAGCTGAAAACCGACAAAAATCAGCAGAAAAAAAAAAATCCGAGTTTTAAAATTAAAAATTTTATATTTTCTGAAATATTCAAAATATTTAATTAATATTAAACCACCCAATTTGATAACACCAAAAATTCAACAATTCAACAAATCGAAGCATGCTTTCGAAAGCGATAAACGCGTTGACAAATAAACGATTAACCCGTGGCTCTGATACCACTGCTAGGGATCGTGCATGTATACGCAGCGGAATTTAAAAAAAAAATTAGATCGAACTAGTTTCGATTACATGCATGAACTAATCACATAGTCAACGTACCTTAACGCTTCCGCCATACACATGGTAATTTTCGATTTTATTAAAACATGTAAAACAGAAAAATATAAAACATGCTTGTTCACACAATTTCATAAATCATGTTACAAAATCGAAACACGCAATCACATATCGCACATGCTCGTAAATTAAAATTCATTCAAACATGTTCGAATTAAATTTACAAAAGTTTCGATTTAATTACCTCTTGTAGCGTGAGATTTCGACGAATCGAAATCGAACTCAAACCCGTACAAGCTGCGTTATACCACTCCTAGAGGCTGCAAGAATACTACCAAATGGCAGCTGGTCCGACGGTGAGGCGACGGCGGCGCGTGCGAGTCAGCGGCGGCGGCGCGTGGGCGGTGCAGCGACGCGTGCAGCGGTGCAGCGGCGGTGTGGTGATTCCTTCGGGGCAGCAGCTCCTCTCCAATCAGGTTTCACCTCGAATAAACCGATCTCCCCCTATTGTAGCACGAGAAACAAAGGGGTTAGATAAAAAGGGAAATACGAGGGAGAAAGAAGAGGGAAAACCAGCGGTTTCCGGCGGCGGACGGCGCCGGTGCGGTGGGGCAGCGGCGGCCGAGAGGCTTGGGCGGCTAGGGTTTGATGGCTAGGGTTTTTGGAGTAAAAAATCTGATGTCAATCGCTTTTTTGAAGTCTATTTATACTAGGGTTCTCAACCCTTGTGGGTTTAAGTCATTGGGCTTGACCCACTGATGCATTAAGCCCATTCCCTCGTCGGCCTCGTTTCTAACAAACGATCGTTCACAAAATTATGACAAAATTATATTTGTGACGTGCTCAAAGTCCTTGTCGATACAAGTGCCTCTTCGAAATTTCCAATTTCCAAAAAATGGAAACTTCCACTTCAGTGGACCTGCTATATCGGGAAACTTCCCAATTTAGAAAGTTCACTAAATTCCGCATGTCTCTCTTTCTCTACGTTCATTCCGACTCGTAATCCACAATCACGAATCTTGGACTCAATCATATTGACCTTCATTTTTGCAAAGATTAACATATTAACCTATGCTCATTGTTATCAAGGATCCATATTACACGAGAAGTGTGACCCAATGGTTCAGGTGTATGCTAGCCGTGGGCTCACAACTCTTTGTGATTCGAACAACACATTGTTCTTATACGAAATCCTCCCAAGAGTCCCGATTAGAGTAAAACTCATTTTACTTAATCGCCGATCAAATCGGTGCCCCACGAATCAAGATTGGCGTCTAGCAACTACGCATCATGATTCCCTAGATACAAGTGAAGTGCATGCAAGAACCTTATGATATAGTTAGCGTACAGTACGATCCCTTCGCAGCACATGTCCTGATTGAACTAGAGGCATTGGTTCACCGAGACCTCTTATAAAGTTCAATGACCATGCGAACGTTCTAGGTATTATAAATCCGTTCGTGTGTGACTTAGGGAAACACATTTCCCTAATCACCCCACTATCAACTCTGGCCAGAGATTCCTTGGATTATAAACCGTTAGAACACACAGGACATCCATGACTACTCAAGCGCTCGAATCCCCTACTACAATGCACAGAGTTCGCACTAGATTTCGGATTGCACGAACGTTGGCCCTTGGAGTGGTCCGTTGTGGGACTCAGGGACATGTTACGATACAATCGGTCCTCTAGTGAAGTCACGGCGATGTATGGGTCTTAAGGACTAATGGTGTAAAACTATATCTTAGAAACCTATTACTCGATGAATGCGAACCACTTACAGATTTCTAGGGCGAGGGAGTTCTGTGACTCATCTAGTATGAGCACCCACTCAAGTATGCCGATGTCACAACACCGAGGATTGATGAGACGTAGTACACATACACTTAGTGCTAGTCTCAAAAGGGAAAGGCCGGTATCCTCATTATTGGCGTAACCCATCGACTAGGAACAAAGGTTTAACAGTTACATTACATTGCTGAGTTATCTCATGATTCTACTAGATCAACTCACAGTAATAGAGTAACTCGTTAGGACTATATCTATGCTACTTGCATGGGATAAGATATATAGAATGCCAAATGAAATGTTTTATTATTACGAACGAAAAACGATTGTTTTATTACAAGAAAAAGAGAAAGACCACAACCACAAGTTGGCTTGTTGGTCACCTACTCCAACATGTTGTTGTTTTAATTTCGCCGGAAGCGCAAAGATACGCAATTAAATGTTTATAATCATCGGGCATGTGTTAATGTGTTTCAAAGTTATTTAAATCGCATAAAATTTTTGTTTTCCGCTGTGTACACGTGCTCGAAACCCAACAACTATAAATACATAATATATAGGTATTGCACAAAATACAACACATGACAAAACCCTAGCCGCTCAGATCTCACACCTCACGACCGAACCAACAACCACAGCCGTCGGCACCATCGCCGGAATCGGCCACGTGCCTCATTCGTCGTTGGTAGTTTTCTTTCCTTTCGTATTTTCTTCCGTCTATTCTAACTTTTGCGTGTCTAGTGCCACGTATTTAGTAGATCTAAGTATACGAGGTGAAATCTGAGAGGAGGAAGATCAAGGAGTCGAATAACCGAGAAGCCGCTGCCGAGCCACCGCCGCACGCGCCTCCACGCGCTGCGTGAAGACAGCGCGTAGACTCCACGCGCCGCCGTCGTTGAGCGCGTACACCGCCACCGCACCGCCGCTGCTCCTCCCGACTGCACGGATTGGTTTCCGTGGCAGTTTGGTTCGATCCGTCAGTTCGCCTCATGCTTCAAGAGGTAATGTTTCGGATCCATTAGTTAAAACGATTTATTTAATTAGCTTAAATTATATGCTATATGTTTTTCATGAATTGATATGTATGTTATACTTGATCGTTTTCGTGAAATTATGCGCATGTTTATTTCGTTTCGTTGTGAGCATGCTACGTGTTTTAATTATCGAATTAACTAGCGTGATGTAATTTTAATTTTCGCCGGAAGCGTTAACGTACGTAATTAATTTCTTAAATACGAATCAAGCAAGTGGTTATATGATTTAAATTGTTGATTTCATGTAAAAATTTTGTTTTCCGCTGCGTACACGTGCCTGATTCGGAACACTCCTAAGTAAGAACCAACCTCGTATTGAAGCAGTGCATCCTTTGTTTAAATTGGAAGGTCGAATATTCCACGCCGAAGGAGTACCGGTACCAACGACGAATAGTAACACACGCCATGAAAACGTATTATGTGAATGTAACGGCGTACTACTCTTGAGCAACCAGTAGGTTCAACTATAGCGAAAAACACGTATTGTGGAATCCATCTACTCGGAGGGAGATGTACTTCGAATGCCCTTACGCGTATGATGAACCTTATAAACTGAATCTCAAGATTTGTTACGTCCGGTTAACGTATGATATCATGGTTGCTACGGTTATCGGCGATCGTTACGCAATTTAAACGGGTAAGAACAATTCTTGGTCACAAAAGAAATTAGGAATCAAATACCAAGGATTGTTTACAGGAATATTCGTTGATAGAGCTACCTATTGGGCTTTAAGGGACGACAAGTACACTATTCAAATAGTGTATTTCGAGCCAAGAACTGACGAGCTCAAGAGTTTGCAGAAACCCAAACAACTAAATAGTGATTGTAATAGTTGTTAGAGTAGGTGACCAACAAGCCAACTTGTGGCTGTGGTCTTTCGTATTTATTATTGTAATAAACGAACCTTTATTCGTATTAATGATAAAACACATTGGCATTCTATATCTTTGTCCCTTTGTCACAAGCATAGATATAGTCCTTACAGTTATTACAAGTACTAGTAATTGATCGTTAGGATCGTGAGATATTTACTTAAGTATTATAACTGTTAAACGTGTTCCTAGTCGAAGGGTTACGCCACTAATGAGGATATCGGCCTTTCCCATTAAGACTAGCACTTAGTGTATGTGTACTGCATCTCATCAGTAAACGGTATTGTGATATCGGCATGCACAAGTGGGTGCTCGTAAGTTGACGAGTTCACTGAACTCCCTCACCCTAGAAATCTCTAAGTGGTTCACAATAATCGAGTAGAGATATCTATGGTATAGTTGTACACCATTAGTCCTTATGACCTAGACATCACCGTGACTTCACTAGAGGACCAGCTGTATCGTGACCTGTCCCTGAGTTCCACCGAGGACCATCCCAAGGGCCAGTGTTCGTGCAGTCCGAAATCTAGTGGGAGGTCTGTGCATTGTAGTCGGGGATTCGATCGCTAGAATAGTCTTGGATGTCCTGTGTGTTCTGAAAGTTTGTAATCATTCTAAGTCTCTGGCCAGAGCTGACTAAGTGATGATTAGAGAATTCGATTCTTTAAGTCATGCACGTAAGGATTACAACACTTAGAACGATCGCACCGTTATCGAACATATAAAGAGGTCTCGATGAACCAATGCCTCTAGTTCGATCGGGACATATGAATCGAAGGGACCGTACTGTACGTTAACTATATCTGAAGGTTCTTGCAGGCACTTCATTTGTATCTAGGGAATCATGACGCGTAGTTGCTAGACGCCAATCTTGATTCGTTGGGTGATTAAGGTGAAACGAGCTTCATCTTAATTGTAACTCGAAGGGGACGAGTTTTGACCACAAAGAGTTGTGGGCCCACGGCTAGCTTACACCTGAACCATCGAGGGTCACACTGCTCGTGCACATGAGATCTTTGAATAAACGGTCAGAGATAAAATAGTTTATCTTTGCATAATTGGAAGTCAATATGATTGAGTCCAACATTCGTAATTTGGAATTATGAATGAGAATAAGAAAAGGAAAAGAATAAGCGAACATGTTAGTGAACTTTCTAAATCGGGAAGTTTCCAAATTTAGAAAGTCCACTGAACTAGGGTTTCCACTTTTGGAAAGTTGGAAAATAAGAGATGGCACTCGTAATGACGAGAAAATTATAATGACTCGGAAATTGTAATCGTTACAATTTTTCGATCATTGAATTGAGAGATACGAGCGATTAAAGAAACTAACGAGCTTAAGCTGTTGGGCCCAATCCAACTTAAGCCCGCTAGGGTTTCATGCTAGGGACTATAAATACATGATTTATAACCCTAGCACACACACACAAAAACCCTAACCCTAATCGGCCACCCTCTCTCTCTCGCCCTCTCTTCCGCGCGGCCACCACCGCGCCACCACCGCCGCTCCGTCGCCGGAAACGGCCGTTCCTCGGCCGGTTTTTGTTCGGTATTCTTTCTCCTTTATTTTCTTTCCGTTTTATTCTAACTACTTCGTGTCTAGTGCCACGATTTAGTAGATCGAAGTATACGAGGTGAAATCCGAGAGGAGGAAGACCGTAGATCGAAGAATCGAGGAGCAACGCACGAGCCAAAGCCGCACGCTGCCCCACGCGCCGCCTCGCACAACCGCGCGTGCTGTACACGCGCCGCCGTGAGCTGCCGCACCGCCGCTGCTGCTGTTCCATTGCTGCCCCGATTCTACGGATTGGTTTCTGTAGTAATCACGACGAATCGTTCGCTCCTACCTCACGCGTCAAGAGGTAAATACTCGAAACCCTAGTTTCGTTTTTAGGGTTTAATTTAAACTATGATTTCATGCTTGTGTTTGTATGATTTTATGTGATTATGTGTAATCGATTAAATCGTTGCGAGCATGTTATTTGGTTTAAATTGCGAGCATGTTAATTGATTTAAATTCGGTTAAATTTATTAGCATGTATATTGTTTTTAAATTTCGCTGGAAGCGCAAAGGTACGCAATTAATTGTTTTAATTCATCGGGCATGTACTTGTGTGTTTTAAAGTCGTTTAATTCGCACAAAATTTTTGTTTTCCGCTGCGTATGCGTGCCCGAAACCCAACAGTGGTATCAGAGCTCGTTGCGCAATTAATTGCGTTCGTGTTTATATGCTATGATTTTATGCATGTTCGATTTATTAAAGTAGTGTTTGTCGTATTATGTAATTGGGAGTTTTCGTAAGTTTAAAATATTTTTGAAATATTGTTTAGAATTTTTCCAGCTTTAAAATTGTTTAAAATTGGAAAATCGGATCTGAAATTATTTTAAAATGTCGGTTTTTAAATTGTTCGGATCGAACCGGCCGAACCGGCCGGTTCGATGGTTGTGTGCGGTTTAGTTGACCGAATCCAAGTGGATTCGGGTCGGTCAGACCGGTTCTCGGTCCGACTGACCCGGCCCACTGATTTGGGTCAGCTGGACCGGACAGAACCGGCCCGATTCGGTCCGAACCGGTCAGACCGGTTGGGCCGAACCGGACCACTGAAAAAATAAAAAAAAAAAAATTTTTTTTATTTCAGATTTCTAAAATTAAACTTAAAACAAATTGATTTTAATTTTTGGAAAATTATTTTCAATTAATCCCAATTAGATAATTGGATCGACAATCATCTATTTTAGTAAATAGGTGTTAGATTAATTAATTAATTTAAATTGTTAAATTGATTTCAATTAATAGAACACATATATAATATTGATTATAAGTTCAACTTAATTAGTAGTACCTCAACATTATTTGAATGACTTATGCTAGTTGAGGTTCTATAATTATTTTGAAAACTCGATAATTAATTAATGTAATTAATTATGAAATTAGGTCGTATGTTCCTCTTAGGACAATATGCGTTTTCCATATACCTTTAGAGAACATAGATGTAGGAATCACATAGACCAATCCAAAACCTTCTGATGAGATAAAACACTTAATCAAATCCCCTCATTCTTTTAATTAAGAATCATTTCAAGCTATAAAGAAAAACCCAATCTGTTGAGTTATTTCTTTCCTTCTGCCAACGGTTGGATTATGTGTAGCCCTTTACTATAGTGCAGTAAGCCGTGTTAGCGGGGAGTGCTATGGTAGAGTAAGCTGTAATTCAATTGACATAATGATGAAGGTAGCCATAGAAAAGGGTTATGTTGAATTAACGTGGTCGGCTAGATTAACTAGGGACTGCATTAGTTTGGCATAATCGAGTTCTATGAGCATCTTTGATTGGTAGGTTAGACTTGAAACACGACGATTTTGATATTCGCGAGATAAACTTAGGTCATTATCAAGTGTGAGGAAAATTAATTTAGGGTCATATTGTGGATATGATTGATTGTGATCTACCTTTGGGCAAATATAATCGGGCTAGATTAACTACGGGTTATATTTGTCTATTGGACCTAAAGCCCATTAAGAAAAGTCAGTTTTCTCGTTTGTCTACTAGAGGGAAGTGGAACTCGATAAAATTAGTGGGAGAACAATTAAATAACATAAGTCCAAACATTTAATTGTAACAATCATTTAACGCGAATCTCTAATAATCCTCTTCTCTATATATCTCAGATAATTATGTCTAAGAATCCCATAATGTCAATCCTCGACAATAAACTCAATGGCCCTAATTACCTAGATTGGTTGCGTAGTCTTAAGCTTGTGCTAACTGTTGAGGGGCGTCTCTACGTTTTGAACGAGAGGCTTCCCGCCACTTTACCTGCCACAGCGACTGATGCTGAAAAGGAAACTTATGAAGTTTGGAAGAAAGATGACACTCATGCTAGGTGCTATATGATAGCCGCCATGGAGCCCGCGCTTGCGAGGAAATATGAGTCTCACTTGCATGCTTTCTGATGCAGAGGTGGCGGAGTCGGAATTCTAGTTTGATTAGGATTTGAATTCCGCAAGTTGGGTTGTTTCCAACTTTCGGTATTCTATTAGGTTTAGGAGTTATTTTATTTTTATTTTTGGTAATTTTCTCGTTTTCCTAGTTTGATTAGGTTGTTCCTTTTTTTTTTGGTAATTTTCTCGTTTTCCTAGTTTGATTAGGTTTTTCGTTTTTTTTAGTATAAATAGTTGCTCTAGGATTTATTTTTCAGCATCTTCATTATTAATAAAAATTTCTGAGTTTTCTCTCAATTATCTGGTGGGTTCCAGAGTTATCGTGTTCTATAGGATTAATTCGTAGAAATTAATTCTTTCTGTGCTTCCGTTCTGCGTCAGTTGGCATCAGTAGCGAGGTTTTTCCTGGTTAGATGGCGAAAGGTGCGAAACAAGGAGACGACAACCGCGATGGCGATGACCTCGAGGTTGATAACATTCAGGCAGCAGTCAAGCTCGCTCGAGAAGAATCTCGACAGACTATAGAGGAATTTCGAGTAGAGATTCGAGGTGAGCTGCAACAACTTCGGGAGTTGCTACAGGGAATTGCCCTCAATGGCAACAACAGGAGGGGCGAACCTAATATAGCGCGCGCTGGGGAATTAGCCCGAGGTGCACATGTTAGGAATCAGATTCATAACCAACCATATCTTCACCCGGACAGTGACGAAGACTTGGATGAGAACGACAGAGCAATAGCCGACGGAAATCAACCTAGGCAGGGACAAAGGCAGTACGACGATTATCCGACAAGGGCTGAGATTCCACCTTTCCATGGAACCTCTCCATAGAGGATTTTCTGGATTGGGTGGTCGAAGTGGAGAGTGCTTTTGATGTGATGAACACCCCACCCGAGAGGATGGTCAAGATGGTTGCGTACAAGTTGAAAAGTGGTGCGGCTGTATGGTGGGACCAGTTGCAGCGATCACGGACTCGACAAGGGAAGGGCCCAGTGCAGTCTTGGAGGAGGATGAAGGGGCTTCTTCACAATCGATTCCTACCGGCCGACTATGAACAACACTTATACAATTTATACCATAATTGTTCGCAAGGTAGTAGATCTATACACGAATACACCACAGAATTCCTGAAGCTGGCAGATCGAAATAATTTAAGGGAGTCGGAGAACCAGCAAGTGGCCAGGTATTTGAACGGGTTGAAAGCTAATATCCGTGACCGAATAGGTTTGCAGCCAGTTTATACCATCCAGGATGCGCAGAGTATGGCATTGCGAGCAGAAGAATTTGAGCGACGGAACAACGTGAATAATTATCGTAGACCGCCAAATTATGCACCACTGCCGGTTGATAGGGGTAAGTTCGTATCCCAAAACCCTAATCCTGTTGCCCCGCCAACACGGGCACCACAGATCCAGACGAGAGCCGGTGCCGGTAGTTCGAGCACGCCCGTTCAGCCTCGAACAAACAATCCTTATGCGAGACCAGTCCCTGGAAACTGTTTTAGATGTCACAAACCTGGGCACCGCTCTAACGAGTGCCCTGAGAGAAGACCCGTGAACTTAGTAGGTGGGTCGGAGCAGAGAGGCGAGAGTGATCAAGAAGGTTATGATGAAGACGTTTTTCAAGAAGAAGAGGATACGGCAGAATATCATAGTCAGGAGAATGGAGAGCAAGTTAACTGCGTGGTGCAACGAGTTCTTTGTACGGCGATGCAGCAAAACCAACGAAATAGCATATTTCGTTCTCAGTGCTCAGTTAATAAGAAGGTGTGCGATCTGATAGTTGACAATGGTAGTTGTGAAAATTTTGTTGCGAGAAGATTGGTAGATTATTTGAAGTTACCGATGGAAAAACACCCAGTCCCCTACACTATTGGGTGGGTTCAGAGAGGACCAACAGTCAAAGTGACAGAAGTGTGTCGTGTGCCTATCTCAATAGGAATGAACTATGCCAATGAGGTGTCATGCGACGTGATAGACATGGATGCTAGCCACATACTACTCGGTCGGCCTTGGCAATTCGACGTTAATATGACCTATCAGGGGAGAGAAAACTCATGCATATTTGAATGGGGTGGGCGCAAGATTGTGATGTTACCCCGATCGGAGTCGACGGTCAAGCCTGCCAGAATAGCGGAAAAAGAACCAGTTTTTGTGATCTCCCAATCTGAGAGCGAATTCATAAAAGATGTCGAATCAGCAGCCGGAGTATACGTGACGATGATGAGGTCTTTGGGAATTCAAAAGGAAGAGGAGGTTCATAAACAAACCGTCGAAATTCCTAAGAGTGTGCAACCGTTACTTACGGAGTTTGACGAGTTGGTGTCCAATGACCTACCGGATTCGTTGCCGCCTATGAGAGACGTTCAGCACCACATTGATTTAGTGCCCGGTGCTAGCCTACCAAATCTGCCACATTATCGGATGAATCCGCAAGAATGTGAGGTTTTGCGAGAGAAAGTGGAGGAGCTGCTGAAAAAGGGGTTTATTAGAGAGAGTATGAGCCCGTGTGCGGTGCCTGTGCTACTAGTGAAGAAGAAAGACGGCAGCTGGAGGATGTGTGTCGACAGTAGAGCAATAAATCGGATTACCATAAAGTATCGTTTTCCCATTCCGCGGCTTGACGATATGTTGGATATGCTGGAAGGTGCGAAGCTGTTTTCAAAAATCGATCTTCGAAGTGGGTATCATCAGATTCGGATTAGACCCGGGGACGAGTGGAAGACAGCGTTCAAGACAAAAGATGGCTTATACGAATGGTTGGTGATGCCGTTTGGGTTATCGAACGCGCCCAGCACTTTCATGCGCGTGATGAATCAGGTATTACGACCCTTTTCTGGAAAATTTGTCGTTGTGTATTTCGATGATATCCTGATTTATAGCAAACACGAAGACGAGCATATGGGACACCTGCGTGAGGTGTTAACTGTTTTGAGGGATAATCAGCTGTTTATCAATTTGAAGAAGTGCACTTTTATGGCTAGTCGATTACTGTTCTTGGGATTTATAGTTGGGGCGGAAGGAATTCATGTCGATGATGAAAAGGTTCGGGCAATTCGTGAGTGGCCCACGCCTAAGAATGTTTCGGAAGTCAGGATTTTCCATGGATTGGCGACATTCTACAGACGGTTCATTCGGAATTTCAGCACCATCATGGCACCAATTACTGAGTGTATGAAGAAGGGAAAATTTATGTGGGGTGACAAGGCAGATCAGAGTTTTGCAGTGATCAAGGAGAAATTAAGTAATGCACCTGTCCTAGCCTTGCCTAGTTTCGAGAAGGTGTTTGAAGTAGAATGTGACGCCAGTGGAGTAGGCGTTGGAGCTGTTTTGTCCCAAGAAAAGCGTCCCGTGGCTTTCTTCAGCGAGAAATTGAGTGACACACGAAGGAAGTGGAGCACTTACGATCAAGAATTTTATGCAATAGTTCGAGCTTTGAACAGTGGGAACACTATTTGATACAACGAGAGTTCGTACTATACACCGACCACCAAGCTTTGAAGTTTCTGAACAGTCAAAAAAGTGTCGACAACATGCATGTGAGGTGGACAAATTTCCTACAGAAGTTTCCGTTTGTCATCAAGCATCGGAGTGGAATCATGAACCGTGTCGCAGATGCCCTAAGTCGGCGAGCTGCATTACTTACCACTCTTAGTGAAGAAGTGGTCGGATTGGAGTGTTTGAAGGAGTTGTACGAGGGAGATGAGGATTTTGGAGAAATATGGTCTAAGTGTGTTGCGCGACAACCGATGGAGGATTATTATATTAGTGAAGGATTCATATTTAGAGGTAACCAGCTGTGCATTCCGAGGACTTCTCTTCGCGAAAAGTTAATTGTGGATCTACACGCGGGCGGGCTAAGCGGTCATTTGGGACGAGACAAGACAACAAGCAGCGTCGAGGAGCGGTTTTATTGGCCTCAACTTAAACGAGATGTTGGTAAGATAGTTGCAAAGTGCTATGTTTGCCAAGTTTCGAAGGGTCAATCTCAAAATACGGGGTTGTATACACCTCTCCCGGTCCCAAGTGGTATTTGGGAAGATCTATCGATGGATTTTGTGTTGGGCTTGCCGCGAACCCAGCGGGGGGTTGATTCGGTTTTCGTGGTGGTTGATAGGTTTTCCAAGATGACTCACTTCATTCCGTGCCGAAAGACTTCTGATGCGTCTCACATTGCGAGACTGTTCTTTCGAGAAGTAGTCCGTTTACACGGCGTACCGAAGACAATCACATCCGATATAGACGTGAAGTTCCTTAGCCATTTTTGGCTTGTCCTTTGGAAGATGTTTGACACCTCCCTCAAGCGAAGCACCACAGCACATCCGCAAACTGATGGGCAAACGGAGGTGACTAATCGGACTTTGGGAAATTTGATACGATGTATTTGCGGCGATCGCCCGAGGCAATGGGATCATGCTTTACCACAAGCGGAGTTTGCCTACAATAGCGCTGTGCATAGCGCCACTGGAATGTCTCCTTTTGCGTTGGTTTATAGAGCAGCACCGAAGCATGCAGTGGATTTGATACGCCTCCCTCAAGAGCACCGAAAAAGTGTGGCGGCTGAGCGACTGGCTAATGAAGTACGAGACGTCCAAGCAGAGGTTAAAGAGAGGCTCGAGCAAAAGAATGCCAAGTATAAAGCTACCGCGGACGAGCATCGCAGGCTGAAGACTTTTCATGCGGGGGACGATGTCATGGTATTTCTTCGAAAGGAGCGATTCCCGGTGGGAACGTATAACAAGCTCAAGCCAAAGAAGTATGGACCGTTCAAAGTCCTTCAGAAAATTAATGATAATGCTTACGTAATCGACCTCCCGGCTCACATGGGTATTTCGAAAACTTTCAACGTTTCGGACTTATACGAGTATCAGGAGAATACCCCACTTTATCCCGATACAAGCTCGAGGTCGAGCTCTTTCGAAGAAGAAGGGATTGATGCAGAGGTGGCGGAGTCGGAATTCTAGTTTGATTAGGATTTGAATTCCGCAAGTTGGGTTGTTTCCAACTTTCGGTATTCTATTAGGTTTAGGAGTTATTTTATTTTTATTTTTGGTAATTTTCTCGTTTTCCTAGTTTGATTAGGTTGTTCCTTTTTTTTTTGGTAATTTTCTCGTTTTCCTAGTTTGATTAGGTTTTTCGTTTTTTTTAGTATAAATAGTTGCTCTAGGATTTATTTTTCAGCATCTTCATTATTAATAAAAATTTCTGAGTTTTCTCTCAATTATCTGGTGGGTTCCAGAGTTATCGTGTTCTATAGGATTAATTCGTAGAAATTAATTCTTTCTGTGCTTCCGTTCTGCGTCACTTTCGATATAAAGGCTCATCTCGATAGCATGTATAGTGAGAATATTAGGGCATCGAGGTACGCTGCTACAAAGGAGTTGATCACGGCGAGACTGCGCGAAGGGACTTCGGTCCACGAGCACTGTCTCAAAATGATCACTCACCTTGAAAAGCTAGTGAATCTTGATGTCACCCTCCCGGCCGAGCTCTCGTTGGATTTGATCCTGTTGTCTCTTCCTAGTTCCTATGAATCGTTCATAGTGAACTTCAACATGAACAAACTACATCCTCCCTTGGATGAGTTAATGAACATGTTGGTCAGTTTCGAGTCCACCATTAAGAAAGAGAAGTTTGTTCTCATTGCTGCTACTTTTGGAAAGAAGAGTTCTTCCCAAAAGAAGATAAAGGAAAGAGTTCCCTTCCCAAACAGCAAGTTCGAAGTGGGTGAAGGTAGTGGGGGCCCCTAAGGCGAAAATCAGCAAAACGTAAGGAGATAGATCAAAACCCCGCACAACTTTGGCACGCTAGATTAGGTCATGTCTCTTTAAGAAGGATGAACGATTTTGTCAGTGAATGATTGTTCTCTTTGGAGGACGTGAAATCACTACAAACTTGTGAATCTTGCCTTAAAGGGAAAATGACCAAGTCACCCTACAAAGGGGTAATGGAACGAGCCGAAGGTCTTTTGGATTTGATCCATACAGACGTATGTGGTCCACTAAGTGTTAGTGCGAAGGGTGGATATAACTACTTCGCTACCTTTACCGACGATTATTCTAGGTATGGGTATGTGTACTTGATGAAGTACAAGTCTGAAACATTTGAAAGGTTCAAAGATTTTAGACACGAAGTAGAAAAGCAACTCGGACGAAGTATTAAGAAGCTGCGATCCGATCGTGGTGGAGAGTACTTGAGCATCGAGTTCATTGACTATCTAAAAGAAAATGGGATACAGTCCCAATGGACTCCACCGGGAACTCCTCAACTTAATGGAGTATCCGAACGTCGGAATCGAACTCTATTAGATATGGTTCGATCAATGATGGGGTTCACAAACTTACCGGCATACTTGTGGGGTCATGCACTCCGTACTGCCGCGTATTTGCTGAATAGAGTTAACACCAAAGCAGTTAAATCCACACCTTATGAACTTTGGCATTCCCGGAAACCCAATTACAAACATATTAGGATATGGGGTTGTCCCGCTTATGTGAAGCGATTAGTGGGAGATAAGTTGGATAGTAAATCCGACTTGTGCTATTTTGTGGGGTATCCCGAAGACTCGATGGGATACGAGTTCTACTATGTAAGAGAAGCAAAGACGTTTGTTTCGAGAAATGCCACCTTTTTGGAAAGGGAGTTTCTATCCGATAGAAAGGGCAGCATGATAGAACTTGAAATAGTTCAAGAACCACAAAATGAAGTTCAAACGCAAGAACAAGTAATCGAACCAATACAACAAACCACTAATATACCTCCTGAACCTACGGTACGTAGATCCGAAAGAGTTCGGAAAATACCGGACAGGTTATTCCTCCTCGAAAATGATGAAGATCATGTTGATCTTGGACGAGATCCAAGAACATACAATGAGGCCGTATCGGATGCGGACATGGGACATTGGCTAACTGCCATGAAATCCGAAATGGACTCCATGTACTCCAACAAGGTATGGACCTTGGTAGATCCACCTAAAGGAATTGTTCCTATAGGCTGCAAGTGGATCTATAAGAAGAAAATTGGAGTGGATGGAAAGGTGTCGACCTATAAAGCTAGATTGGTAGCAAAAGGATACACTCAAAGGCAAGGTGTTGACTATGAGGAAACCTTTTCGCCGGTCGCGATGCTGAAGTCCATTAGGATTTTGCTGGCCATAGCTGCGTGGTACGACTACGAGATATGGCAAATGGATGTGAAGACCGCCTTCCTTAATGGAGATATTGAGGAAGAAATTTACATGGCGCAGCCGGAAGGCTTCATATCTTCTGGAAGTGAGCAAAAGGTTTGCAAGCTCCAGCGATCCATTTATGGATTGAAACAAGCATCCCGTAGTTGGAACATTAGGTTCGACTCAACTATCAAAGAGTTTGATTTTGAGAAGAATCCGGAGGAACCTTGTGTATACAAGAAGGTTAGTGGGAGGGCAGTAATATTTCTAGTGCTTTACGTTGATGACATTCTACTCATTGGGAATGACGTAGGAATGTTACAGCAAACGAAAGCATGGTTGTCCACACGTTTCTCAATGAAGGATTTGGGAGAAGCATCTTACGTATTGGGAATACGCATCTATAGAGATAGAGCAAGAAAGATGCTTGGCTTGTCCCAAAGCCTGTACATAGACACCGTTATGAAACGGTTTAGCATGGAAGAATCCAAGAAGGGATTCTTGCCAATGTCCCATGGGGTTCGTCTATCGAAATCTATGTGTCCCCAAACACCTAGTGAAATCGAGGAGATGAAAAGGACGCCCTATGCTTCTGCCATAGGAAGCATAATGTATGGCATGCTATGTACTAGACCCGATATTGCGTATGCTGTGAGTGTCACAAGCAGATATCAGTCTAACCCCGGCCCGGCTCACTGGAAAGCCGTGAAAGATATCCTCAAGTACTTGCGAAGAACTAAGGATATATTTTTGGTCTATGGGGGTGCCGAGTTGAAATTAGAGGGTTTCACTGACTCTAGTTTTCAATCGGATGTGGACGACTCGAAGTCGAATTCTGGATTTATATTCACGCTTAATGGTGGTGCCGTGTGTTGGAAGAGTTCCAAGCAAAGCACGACGGCCGATTCCACTACCAAAGCGGAATACATTGCAGCGTCCGAAGCTGCAAAAGAAGGGACTTGGATAAGGAAATTCATCCAAGAGTTGGGTGTAATTCCTGATGCTAGTGATCCAGTACCGTTGTACTGTGATAACACCGGAGCCGTGGCACAAGCTAAGGAGCCGCGATCTCATCAGAAGTCGAAGCATATTCTGAGGAAGTATCTCGTGATCCGAGAGATCATTGATAGAGGTGAAGTTAAGGTAGAACGAGTCACCTCGGAAGAGAACGTTGCAGACCCCTTCACGAAGCCTTTACCAAGATCGGTCCATGAGAAACATCGAGAGTCGATGGGATTGCGGTTTATGGGTAGTTGGCTTTAGGTCAAGTGGGAGATTGTTAGAGTAGGTGACCAACAAGCCAACTTGTGGCTGTGGTCTTTCGTATTTATTATTGTAATAAACGAACCTTTATTCGTATTAATGATAAAACACATTGGCATTCTATATCTTTGTCCCTTTGTCACAAGCATAGATATAGTCCTTACAGTTATTACAAGTACTAGTAATTGATCGTTAGGATCGTGAGATATTTACTTAAGTATTATAACTGTTAAACGTGTTCCTAGTCGAAGGGTTACGCCACTAATGAGGATATCGGCCTTTCCCATTAAGACTAGCACTTAGTGTATGTGTACTGCATCTCATCAGTAAACGGTATTGTGATATCGGCATGCACAAGTGGGTGCTCGTAAGTTGACGAGTTCACTGAACTCCCTCACCCTAGAAATCTCTAAGTGGTTCACAATAATCGAGTAGAGATATCTATGGTATAGTTGTACACCATTAGTCCTTATGACCTAGACATCACCGTGACTTCACTAGAGGACCAGCTGTATCGTGACCTGTCCCTGAGTTCCACCGAGGACCATCCCAAGGGCCAGTGTTCGTGCAGTCCGAAATCTAGTGGGAGGTCTGTGCATTGTAGTCGGGGATTCGATCGCTAGAATAGTCTTGGATGTCCTGTGTGTTCTGAAAGTTTGTAATCATTCTAAGTCTCTGGCCAGAGCTGACTAAGTGATGATTAGAGAATTCGATTCTTTAAGTCATGCACGTAAGGATTACAACACTTAGAACGATCGCACCGTTATTGAACATATAAAGAGGTCTCGATGAACCAATGCCTCTAGTTCGATCGGGACATATGAATCGAAGGGACCGTACTGTACGTTAACTATATCTGAAGGTTCTTGCAGGCACTTCATTTGTATCTAGGGAATCATGACGCGTAGTTGCTAGACGCCAATCTTGATTCGTTGGGTGATTAAGGTGAAACGAGCTTCATCTTAATTGTAACTCGAAGGGGACGAGTTTTGACCACAAAGAGTTGTGGGCCCACGGCTAGCTTACACCTGAACCATCGAGGGTCACACTGCTCGTGCACATGAGATCTTTGAATAAACGGTCAGAGATAAAATAGTTTATCTTTGCATAATTGGAAGTCAATATGATTGAGTCTAACATTCGTAATTTGGAATTATGAATGAGAATAAGAAAAGGAAAAGAATAAGCGAACATGTTAGTGAACTTTCTAAATCGGGAAGTTTCCAAATTTAGAAAGTCCACTGAACTAGGGTTTCCACTTTTGGAAAGTTGGAAAATAAGAGATGGCACTCGTAATGACGAGAAAATTATAATGACTCGGAAATTGTAATCGTTACAATTTTTCGATCATTGAATTGAGAGATACGAGCGATTAAAGAAACTAACGAGCTTAAGCTGTTGGGCCCAGTCCAACTTAAGCCCGCTAGGGTTTCATGCTAGGGACTATAAATACATGATTTATAACCCTAGCACACACACACAAAAACCCTAACCCTAATCGGCCACCCTCTCTCTCTCGCCCTCTCTTCCGCGCGGCCACCACCGCGCCACCACCGCCGCTCCGTCGCCGGAAACGGCCGTTCCTCGGCCGGTTTTTGTTCGGTATTCTTTCTCCTTTATTTTCTTTCCGTTTTATTCTAACTACTTCGTGTCTAGTGCCACGATTTAGTAGATCGAAGTATACGAGGTGAAATCCGAGAGGAGGAAGACCGTAGATCGAAGAATCGAGGAGCAACGCACGAGCCAAAGCCGCACGCTGCCCCACGCGCCGCCTCGCACAACCGCGCGTGCTGTACACGCGCCGCCGTGAGCTGCCGCACCGCCGCTGCTGCTGTTCCATTGCTGCCCCGATTCTACGGATTGGTTTCCGTAGTAATCACGACGAATCGTTCGCTCCTACCTCACGCGTCAAGAGGTAAATACTCGAAACCCTAGTTTCGTTTTTAGGGTTTAATTTAAACTATGATTTCATGCTTGTGTTTGTATGATTTTATGTGATTATGTGTAATCGATTAAATCGTTGCGAGCATGTTATTTGGTTTAAATTGCGAGCATGTTAATTGATTTAAATTCGGTTAAATTTATTAGCATGTATATTGTTTTTAAATTTCGCTGGAAGCGCAAAGGTACGCAATTAATTGTTTTAATTCATCGGGCATGTACTTGTGTGTTTTAAAGTCGATTAATTCGCACAAAATTTTTGTTTTCCGCTGCGTATGCGTGCCCGAAACCCAACAATAGTAATATATTTATTAGTTTGGCTTGTTTGAGAGAGAACATGTGTTTTTACTGCGTCACTGGAGAAGTTGACGATGATATGTTAAGAATTCGAAGTTGGGGAAAGGAAAAGGGCATCGCGACTGGCGAAAAGGTTTCCTCATAGTCAACACCTTGCCTTTGAGTGTATCCTTTTGCTACCAGTGGCCAGGAGAGCTTTGTTTCATCGAAAACAAGATTGTAATTCGGTTGGATGAGAAAAATCCGTCTACTATAGTCCTTCTGAGAAGACGTTTGAAGAAATTGACGGGACCGAGACTCGTAAATTATATAGGTGAATTAGTTCGATATCAGAACAATCTGTATTTCCTTGTGCGGACGGAGACTCGTTCGATATCTTGAGTTCTTGACACACTTTTTTCTTTTAGTTTTTCTTTTGGTTAAAGAATTTCCGATTGATTAGAAAAGCAAATTATATGGTGTTGTCTTTATAATGCAGTTTGCACATAAGTAAAATCGAAGAACTGGTTGTTATTATACTACAGTAGCTTTATAGAACGAAAAAACCCATAGGTAAATCTTTTCTCGCGAACCGTGATCTTAAGCGATATGTATATCGGTAAAACATGGATCATAAACACGCGTCTATGTTCAAGTGCAGAAGATTCAAAAAACTCATAAGAAGGGATTATTGATGGCACTATTTAACTCACTCCCTGCAGAGTGAAGCACGTGGATGTCAACTTTCTATCTATGCAGATACAAGAATTTGCCCCCTTCGATTGTCTCAAATCCGCAAAGTTCGAGAAATTCAATGCCTCCTTTCAGTTTACCAACTCGATCATGTCAATCATGAGAAACATGTTATAATAAACAAACTACATACTACAAGGATTGGCATGAAATTTTGAAATTGTGGGTTATAACTTAAAAACTATTCAATTGGTATGTTAAGGAGAGAAATCTCTATTGCAGATCGATTATACGTCAACTATATCAAACCATTGGCCTTGTGCTCCAACAAGGCTCTCAACAACAAACTAGTATTTAGGTAAACAATTTCAAATGCTAATTTGGAGCGTAAAAAAAAATTATTATTTCATAACTGAAAAGGCTCTGTATAGATTCGACGGTTGACAGTTGAAGTCTCTCGAATTAATAATAAATGGGTAAAGACACAGATAGTCAAATTATTGCACAATGTTTACCTATGGATCCAGGATTCTAACACATCATTTTTTTTACATAGATGACTCCAAAAGGATTTATCCACAAACATATGAGATTTTTAGTCAAGACTTGTTAGACAAAACATGCTCAGAGAAAGTCAACTAAAATAAATGTACAAATACAAAAATATCAGAAGAGAATGAACCTGAAAAGTAGCATACGTGTGTCTAATCTTTCGGAATTTCTGCTCGTTTGGATTTGTTGTATCATTTTTCGCGAAAGTTAACAGTGTGCTGATAGCGGTCTTCACGTTTGCATTAGCTTTTTCCAAGTATTCTTACTTTCCTTTTAGCATTAGATTCGAGCTAAGCATTATTACTTTCCTTTGGTCATTAGCTTTGAGCTATGTAATGTTCCCCTCCATATGGAATTAGCTTGTGCTAAGCATTCTTACTTTCCTTTTGGCATTAGGTTCGAACTAAGCATTCTTCCTGTCCTTTTGAAAGAAAAAAGAATCCTTAGCTTCGATCTAGCACTGCGGAAAGCAGAGAAACAGGAAGAACAAAGAGCTCGGGAGAAAATTCGTCAAAAGTTTGAGGAAGATAAGGTCTTTGCACTTATATTCACTATATGCTATCCGTTCAGTATCTAACTACTCTTCTATGAGGCAGATAGATTATACAAATCCATGATTGGTCAGAGTATTAAAATAAATTAATAGAATATATTCTCTTCCTCTCACTTCCTTTCGTTTTTGGCTAAATCAATTTCTTTGAGCTCTGACAGGCAGAAACACATAGAAAACATGGGTTGGCGCTAGAAGATCCAGCTAATGTAAAGCCTTTTGCTCCACCGGTGAAGGAAAAAAAGGTATTGATTCTGCTGAGTTAATATATATTTATAATCATAAAATTGTTTCATGTAACCTCTTTTAAGCAGATCTTCTCAAAATACATCTACAGAGCTTCTTGCCTGTCTGCCCAGCTACAAAGGCAGAGCAGATGAGAGACTGCTTAAGAACCCTTAAACAAACTTACATGGTAATAACTACATGTTCTGGGTATTAATGAATTGTATAAATTTGAGTTAAAAATGAATGTTAATTTTATTTTCATTGGTATGGATGATTTTTTACCCAATGAAAAATATTCTACAAGTACCGGAGAAAGATTCAATTGTGATTAAAAACGCACAAATATATGTATTAGACATAAGTGAAGTGCAGACATTACTCGGAGTAACAGTACTTAGGTTATCTTCTCCTATCTTAATCACCATGCTATGCATTTCCATCTTTTAATTGAGTAGGATCGGTAAAGAGAGGAAGAATGCTTAGCTAGAAGCTAATGCTAAAAGGAATGTAAAAATGCTTAGCAAAAGCTAATTCAATACGAAGAAGAATAATGATTAGCTCAAACCTAATGCCAAAACGAAAGTACGAATTGTTAGCACAAGCTAATTCCATAAGGAGAGGAATAATGCTTAGCTCGAAGCTAATGCCCAAAAGGAAAGTAAGAATGCGAAGCACAAGCTAATTCCATGAAGAGCAGAAGAATAATTAGCTTTAAGCTAATTCCAAAAGGAAAGTTGTAATTCTTATCTAAAAGCTAATGCCAAAAGGAATGTAAGAATTTTTAGCACAAGCTTATTCCATAAGGAGAGGACCATTACTTAGCTGAAAGCTAATACCAGAAGGAAAGTAATTATGCTTAGCTCGAAGCTAATGCACAAATGAAAGTAAGAATGTTTGGCATAATATAATTCCACAAAAAGAGGAAGAATGCTTAGCTCGGAGCTAATGCCAAAAGGAAAGTAATAATGCTTAGCTCGAAGCTAATTCCATAAGAAGAGGAATAATACTTAGCTCACAACTAATGCCAAAACAAAAGTAAGAATAGTTAGAACAAGCTAAGTAAATAATGACAGGAATAATGCTTAGCTTGAGGCTAATGCCCAAAAGGAATGTAAGACTGTATAGCACAAGCTAATTCTATAAGGAGCGGGATAATGCTTAGCTTTAGGCTTAAGCCAAAAGGAAAGTAGGAATTCTTAGCTAAAACCTAATGCCAAAAGGAATATAAGAATGCTTAGCCGAAGCTAATTCAATAAGGACATGACAAATGCTTAGCTCGAAGCTAATGACAAAATAAAGTAATAATGCTTTGCTCGAAGCTAATGCCAAAATGGAAGTATGAATGTTTGGCAAAAGCTAATTCCATGAAAAGAGGAAGAATGCTTAGCTCGAAGCTCATGCCAAGAGGAAAGTTAAAATGCTTAGCTCAAGCTAATTCCATAAGGAGAGGAACTATGCTTAATTCAATGCTAATGCCAAAAGGAATGTAAGAATTCTAAGCTTCAAGCTAATGCCAAACAAAAATAAGAAAGGTTAGCTCAAGCTAATTCCATAAGAAAAAAATTTAAAAAAATTAAAAAATTAAAAATAAATAACAAAAATTAAAATAAATTACAAAGGAAAGCTATTTCCATAGAAAAGGAATACTGCATAGCTCAAACCTAATGCCAAAACTAAAGTAAGAATGCTTAGCACAAGCTAATTCCATAAGGAGAGGAATAATGTTTAGCTCGAACCTAATGCCAAAAGGAAAGTAAGAATTCTTTTTTCTTTCAAAAGGACAGGAAGAATGCTTAGTTCGAACCTAATGCCAAAAGGAAAGTAAGAATTCTTTTTTCTTTCAAAAGGACAGGAAGAATGCTTAGCTCGAACCTAATGCCAAAAGGAAAGTAAGAATGCTTAGCAAAAGCTAATTCCATATGGAGGGGAACATTGCATAGCTCAAAGCTAATGACAAAATGAAAGTAATAATGCTTAGCTCGAAGCTAATGCCAAAATGGAAGTATGAATGTTTGGCAAAAGCTAATTCCATGAAAAGAGGAAGAATGCTTAGCTCGAAGCTCATGCCAAAAGGAAAAATAAAATGCTTAGCTCAAGCTAATTCCATAAGGAGAGGAACTATGCTTAATTCAATGCTAATGCCAAAAGGAAAGTAAGAATTCTAAGCTCGAAGCTAATGCCAAACGAAAATAAGAAAGGTTAGCTCAAGCTCATTCCATAAGAAAAAAAATTTAAAAAATTAAAAAAAATTAAAAAAAAATAACAAAAATTAAAATAAATGAAAAAGGAAAGCTATTTCCATAGAAGAGGAATAATGCATAGCTCAAACCTAATGCCAAAACGAAAGTAAGAATGCTTAGCACAAGCTAATTCCATAAGGAGAGGAATAATGTTTAGCTCGAAGTTAACGCCGAAAGTAAAGAAAGAATGCATAGCACAAGCTAATTCCATAAGGAGCGGAATAATAGTTAGATTAAAGCTAATGACAAAAAGAAAGTAGGAATGCTTAGCTCAAAATCTAATGTCAAAACGAAAGTATGAATACTTAGCACAAAGTTAATTCCATAAGAAGAGGAATAATGCTTAGCTCGAAGCTAATGCCAAAAGGAAAGTAATAATGCTTACCATAAGCTATTTCCATATGAAGAGGAATAATGGTTAGCTCGAACCTAATTACGCAAAAAACGAAAGTAAGAATGCTTAGCACAAACTTACTCCATAAGGAGAGGGACAATGCTTAGCTCAAGTCTAATACCAAAAGGAAATTAATAATGCTTAGCTCGAAGCTAATTCCATAAGGAGGGGAATAATGCTTATCTCAAAGCTAATGTCGAACCGAAAGTAAGAATTGTTAGCACAAGCTAGTTCCATAAGGAGAGGAATAGTGCTTAGCTCGAAGTTAATGCCCAAAAGGAAAGAGAGAATGCATTCGACAAGCTAATTCCACAAGGAGCAGAATAATACTTAGCTTTAAGCTAATGCAAAAAGGAAAGTAGGAATTCTAAGCTAGAAGCTAATGCTATAAAGAAAGTATGAATGTTTAGCACAAGCTTATTCCATAAGGAGAGACCAATGCTTAGCGCAAAGCTAATGTTAAAAGGAAAGTAAGAATGCTTAGCTCAAAGCTAATGCCAAAAGGAAAGTAAGAATTCTTAGCCCAAGCTAATTCCATAATGAGAGGAAGAGTACTTAGCTCGAAACTAATGGCAAAAGGAAAGTAAGAATGCTTAGCTAAAACCAAATGCCAAAAGAAAGTAAGAAAGTTTAGAATTAGCTATTCCAGAAGGAGAGGAAGAATGCTGTAACGCCCCACAATCTAACAGCCGAATCCATTCGGGTCACCACCATTAAGTTAGGGATGCTAACCTTTTATATATATACTTAAACATTATGGTTTTAATACAAAAATACATTATATGCTTTGAAAAGAAATCAAACTTTGTGCTTTCTCAAAACCTGTACATATATATATATTCATTGGTTACAAAATTTTATTGTACAAAAACCATAGTAGAGCGGCTAACAAAATGCAATCAGAGTTTCTAGCTCGGCTACAAAAAATGGCGCGAAGCATGGCATATGAAAAAATCTCTGATGGCCGCTCTTGGCTAGGTCAACCTAAATATGTACATCATTACCTGCATCATAAGAACCTAATGAGCTAATGGCTCAGCAAGTTGAAACTGATGTAATAGCAATATTTCACATAACACGGTATTCATTCAATATGTACAATATCACATATAAATTCATTCGTGATCCTTTTCTTTGAAATCCTTCTCTTTATCGGGTACCCTTGAAGTGTGGTACTTGACTGATAGCAATAGGCTGTGTTTTACGGAACCTGTTCATCATATTTGGCCAATAGATAATACGGGGGTTTCCATACCGGCCTTTCGACATCAGGTATTAGCCGTATTTCATTTCTTTAATTGTGGGTTTTCCATACTGGTCTTTCGACCTCATGTATTTGCCACCATGTGTTGGGTCCGCCGGTTCCTCCCGCGTGCTTTTCCTACTCGACCATCAATCAAGTACCATACTTCCATTTTCAAAACATCTTTCATATCACTAACTCATTAGTCATTCAAACATCATGGAGAACACGTAGCAAAAGTCACATTAAAGCACACATAATTAGGTTCTTATGATGAGAAAATGAAAGCTTCAACTTACCTCAAGATCAATATGATTTATGAAGTGAAAGGATCAGTCTTAGATAGGGTGTTCTAGAAGCCTTGATTAGAGATGAATTCAAACTTCAAAATATATGATTTTCAGCTAGAAAAGGTGAAGAACTTGTTCTAGCTATACTTCTATGAGTTTTAGGGTTTGATATTCTCTTATGTAAACACTTTGAGAATGGTCTTGTGCAACCTAGTCAACCAACCAATCAAATTGCACCCTTTTGAATAATTTTGGTTTTATTCTAATATGAGTTACTTCAAGTAGTTACATGTGTAATTAATCATATTAAAATGTAATTAAAATGCAGAAATGCAATTAAGACAAATATATCACTGTTCAGCACATTGATCCCTTCTTAACCGAGAAACTGAGCTTCTCACTACAATAAATCACTTAAGTTCATGTTAAATCATAAAGTAGAAGTTCAATAACATGTATCATGTATTAGCACATTTTAAGAAAAGTATTCGATCACGTATTAAAACACAATTAAGGCACATGTGTAGCAAGTAGTCGTGATCATGCATCATTAATAATGAATTATAACTATATTCATTGATGCAATATCCTTATTATTGGCCATGTATGGATGATTGGGCATTACAATCCTTCCCTCCTTATAAAATTTCGCCCTCGAAATTTGACGTACCGAACAGTTCTGGATATTTGCTATGCATTTCTTCCTCTCTTTCCCACGTGGCTTCTTCAATAGATTGATTTCTCCACAATACCTTAACTAATGGAATCTTTTCATTTCTCAGCTCCTTCACTTTTTGATCAATAATTTGAATTGGTTTCTCCTCATAAGACAAAGTTGGAGAGTACTCCAACGGTTCATAACTCAACACATGAGAGGGATTTGAAATGTACTTCTTCAACATAGACACATGGAAAACATTATGAACACCAGTTAATGATGGAGGTAAGGCTACTCTATATGCTCTATCACCAACTCTTTCAAGGATTTCGAACGGACCAACATATTTGGACTAAGTTTTCCTTTCTTTCCAAATCTCATGATGCCTTTCAATGGAGCCACTTTTAAGACTACATGGTCGCCAACCGTAAACTCTAGATCTCTTCTTTGTGTATCTGCATAGCTTTTCTGTCTACTCTGTGCCGTCTTCATTCTTTCCCTTATCTTCTGTATCGTCTCAGCTGTAAGTTGCACTATCTCTGGCCCCTTTCGCTAACTTCATCCCAATGAACTGGAGATCTACATTTTCTCCCATATAGTGCTTCATAAGGTGCCATTCCAATTGTAGATTGATAACTGTTATTGTAAGTGAACTCTACCAATGGAAGCTTTTCATCCCAGCTCCCTTTCAAATCTAGAACACAAGCTCTTAACATATCCTCAAGTATTTGAATAACTCTCTCGGATTGTCCAACACTCTGTGGATGAAATGTTGTACTAAATGCAAGCTTCGTCCCCATGGCATTGTGCAAACTCTTCCAAAATGCAGAAGTAAACTTCGGATCTCTATCAGATACTATTGACACTGGCACTCCATGCAATCTAACAATCTCTTTAATATATCGTTGTGCATATTTGTTAAGTGTATATTTTTACACTTTATCGTACCTTTTTATTTGAGCTTTTGGTGTGTTTTAATGATAACTGGTGCTTAAAAAGTTGATTTATTGTATTTTAGGTACAAATTGAAGAATTGGAAAAGTATGGGGTCAAAACTGCAATTTTGGAGAAAATATGGGGCAAAAGTGAAAAACCCAAAATATGGAGATTTAAAGCTCGGACGGCCGTCCGAGTTTTAGTTCAAATTCTGGGACGGCCGTCTGAGACCCCGAAACAACGCAGTAAAGGGATTTTAATTGGACAAGGAAACTGCCTTCTTCCCCAAGTTCTTCACCCTATATAAGACCAAGTCAAGCACACAATTAGGGATCCATCTTTTGACGCAATTTGGAGAGCAACAAAGCAATAACGAAGACGAAGAATTCGAAGACTCTAAGCATAGATTTATCGTTTATGACTTATTTTATTTGTGTTTTTCCTTTAATCATGACTAGCTAATTTTCTTTTTCTAGGATTTTATTTGGAACCCTTTGTGGGATTTATGAACCCAATTCTATGATTTTATGCAAGTTTTAATTCCGGATTATTTCTTCTACTTGTATTATTAAGTGCCTGAACTTGATCAACTTATGTGCTTTATGTTATTGTTAATCGCATGAATCGGAAGATCGGGTTAATAATTAGAACTGTGGTAGAAGAGCCTTTGTGGTATTAACATAGGAATATAGTTAATCTCTTAGGTAGCCATTATTGAGATTTGTGCTTAATGCTGTGTTCTAGAATTAATTGCGTAGGAATACAGTAATTGAATCTAGAGTATTAGAATCGTAATACACGTGGAAGCGGGTTATGATTATTTTAGCATCTCAGGTGAATAATCCGGGTTAATTACTTACATACTTGAAGGAATTGGGGGAATAATAATCACATAGGGGGAAGAATAAAATCCTAGGCTTGTCTACTTTGATTAATCTTCGTGTTTAAATTGCTTTCTTGTTTTTCTCTATTTAATTTCTTTAGTTTAGTTTAGTTTATTAATCATCTTTCGACTGTGTAGGGTGGGCTTGATAATAATTGCTAGGATTTAGCGTCTAGGATTAAGTAATTAAATTTTCCCTGTGGGTTCGATATCCGGACTTAATTGTCCACTATATTACTTGTACGATACGTGCACTTGCGTGTAGGTTTTCGGCCAACAAGTTTTTGGCGCCGTTGCCGGGGAATATTTTAATTATTTATTTTATTCTAGCTCTAGATTTGAACAATTTTCACGATTCACCCATTTAATTTTTGTTTTATTTTATTTTTCTTTTTAGGTACTGTGTATGCGTAGGAGACTCGATCTTGCTAGAGAACCGTTTGATCCCAAAATCGAACGTACTTTTCGAGCCGCTAGGAGACTTCAACGCGAAAACAATATAATGGAGGACGAAGAACGCATGGCAACGGGTAATTTATGTTAGAGTAGGTGACCGGCAAGCCAACTTGTGGCTGTGGTCTTTCTCTTTTCTTTGTAATAAAACAATCGTTTTTCGTTCGTAATAATAAAATATCTTATTTGGCATTCTATATCTGTTATCCCATGCAAGCAGCATAGATATAGTCCTAACGAGTTACTCTATTACTGTGAGTTGATCTAGTAGAATCGTGAGATAACTCAGCAATGTAATGTAACTGTTAAACCTTGTTCCTAGTCGATGGGTTACGCCAATAATGAGGATACCGGCCTTTCCCTTTTGAGACTAGCACTTAGTGTATGTGTACTGCGTCTCATCAGTCCTCGGTGTTGTGACATCGGCATACTTGAGTGGGTGCTCATACTGGATGAGTTCACTGAACTCCCTCGCCCTAGAAATCTATAAGTGGTTCTCATTCATCGAGTAATAGGTTTCTAAGATATAGTTGTACACCATTAGTCCTTAAGATCCAGACATCACCGTGACTTCACTAGAGGACCGATTGTATCGTGACCTGTCCCTGAGTCCCACCGCGGACCGCTCCAAGGGCCAACGTTCGTGCAATCCGAAATCTAGTGTGAAGTCTGTGCATTGTAGTAGGGGATTCGAGCGCTTGAGTAGTCATGGATGTCCTGTGTGTTCTGACGGTTTATAATCCATGGAATCTCTGGCCAGAGTTGATAGTGGGGTGATTAGGGAAATGTGTTTCCCTAAGTCGCACACGAACGGATTTATAATACCTAGAACGTTCGCACGATTATTGAACTTTATAAGAGGTCTCGGTGAACCAATGCCTCTAGTTCAATCGGGACATGTGCTACGAAGGGATCGTACTGTACGCTAACTATATCATAAGGTTCTTGCAGGCACTTCATTTGTATCTAGGGAATCATGAGCGTAGTTGCTAGACGCCAATCTTGATTCGTTGGGCACCGATTTGATCGGGATTAGGTAAAATGAGTTTTACTCTAATCAGGACTCTTGGGAGGAGTTCGTATAAGAACAATGTGTTGTTCGAATCACAAAGAGTTGTGAGCCCACGGCTAGCATACACCTGAACCATTGAGGGTCACACTTCTCGTGTAACATGGATCCTTGATAACAATGAGCATAGATTAATATGTTAATCTTTGCAAAGTTGGAGGTCAATATGATTGAGTCCAAGATTCGTGATTGTGGATTACGAGTCGGAATAAACGTAGAGAAAGAGAGATATGCGGAATTTAGTGAACTTTCTAAATTAGGAAGTTTCCCGATTTAGCAAGTCCACTGAAGTGGAAGTTTCCAATTTTGGAAATTGGAAATTTCGAAGAGGCACTCGTATCGACGAGGACTTTGAGCTCGTCACAAATATAATTTTGTTATTATTTTGTGGACGATCGTTTATTGGAAACGAGGCCGACGAGGGAATGGGCTTAATACATCAGTGGGTCAAGCCTAATGACTTAAGCCCACTAGGGTTTAAAACCCTAAGTATAAATAGACCTCAAAAGGAGTTTTGAGATCAGATTTTTGAGCACCAAACCCTAGCCGCTCAAGCCCTAGCCGCTCCCCTCTTCGGCCGTTGCTCCACCGGCGCGCCACCGCCGACCACCGCCGGAAAACCGCCGGTTTTTCTTCTCTCGTTTCCTTCGTTTTGTTCTTGTTGTTATCTAACTCGTTTACATCTAGTGTTGTAGTTCGAGTGGGTCGAAAATACGAGGTGAAACCTAATTGGAGAGGAGCTGCTGCCCCGACGAATCCACGCACCGCCGCACGCGCCGATACGCCGCTCACGCGCCGCCGCTGCCGCTGCCACGCGCCGCCGCTGCTGCTGCCGTTCACCGCCGTTCGTCGCTTGCTGGATCAGCTTGGTCCAGCCGTGAGTTGCAGCCCCGTGGATTGGTAATTAGCAGCTTGTACGTGACTCGTTCTAGGATTTCGATTCGTCGAAATCGCACGCTACAAGAGGTAATTAAATCGGAACTTTCGAAATTCGATTCGAACATGTTTGTATGATTATTAATTTGCGAGCATGAGTAATACGTGATTACATGTTTCGATTTTGTGAAATGAAGTATAAGCATGTTTCGTAATTTTCGGTTTTACGCGTTTATCAATTAAATCGATAATTACCATATGTATGGCGGAAGCGTTAAGGTACGTTGACTATGTGATTAGTTTATGCATGTAATCGAAACTAGTTCGATATAAAATTTTTAAATTCCGCTGCGTATACATGCACGATCCCCAACAATTTACTCAATGCCAACGGAAACAAAATCCAAGACCCACCTCCTCAACTCCCATTACAGCCAGCAGCTAGGCCACGGGCACTTCAAGACTACATAATCCCAACTCATGACGGATTCCGCCCGAGCATCCAATATCCACCCATTGAGGCGCACAATTTTGAGATCAAGCAAGGCCTCTTGACGATGCTCCAAAATAACGGGTTATTTAGTGGATTGGCAGGTGAAGATCCCCATCTTCACATTGTCAATTTTCTAGATACCTGTAACTCCCACCGTCAAAACGGCGTTTCCCAAGAGGCGCTTCAATTAATTCTCTTCAAGCACTCCCTACAAGGAAGAGCTCGCCAGTGGTTGATGTCCCAAGCCCTCCACTCTATCTCGTCGTGGCCTCAACTCCTTAACCTTTTCATGAAAGTCTATAACTCACCCGAGAAGGACGAGAGAATCCGACGAGAAATTCACAATTTTGTCCAAGAGCAAGGCGAGCAATTATACGAAGCATGGGAGAGATTTAAAACTCTTTTGCGGCAGTGTCCAACGCATGGAGTCGAACAATGGCGGCAAATCCACATCTTCTACCAAGGGATTAACGAGAATGCACGAACGGTCTTAGATGCATCAACCGGGGGAAATTTTATGAGTCAATCGATACCGGATGCTTTCATCATGTTGGATCATATTGCACAAAATCGGTTTGCCAAGTAAAGCGAGAGGACGGTTAGTGGAGCCAAGAAAGTTCCCGGAGTATTGGAGTTAGATGCAATTACGGCCCTTCAAGCTCAAGTGACCCAAATTGCTCAACAAAATCAACTCCTTTTGCAGCACATCAAAGCAAATCCACCACAACAAGTCCAAACCGTCGAGTCTCCATGTTGTGAAATTTGCAGGGGAAATCACTACACGCTCCAATGCCAACAAGATGTGGAATCGCTCAACTACGTCAACAACGCGTCACGCCAATTCCAAAATCAAGGGTGGAGATCACAAGGGCAATATGGAGGAAATAAACAAGGCCAAGGATATCAAAAACCGCAAGGTCAATTCCAAAATCAAGCCCCTCCTCAACGAAGCTATCAAGGCAACAATCCACCGGCCCAAAAATCAAGCACGGATGAGATATTGGCCCAATTCATGACCGCTACCCAAGCCTCGTTGCGAAATTTGGAGAATCAACTCGCTCAATTATCTTTGAAGCAAGAGAAACGCCCGCCGGGAGCATTGCCATCGAATACGGAAGATCCTCGAAATCAAAAGTTCGAGACGTGCCAAGCTATCGATGTCAAGAGCGAAAAAAGGGAGGAAATTCAAATCAAGCTGCAAATCACTGTAGCCGAATGGGTCGAGCCAATCCCATATCCACAACGATTGCTACCAAAAAAGATCGAGGTCGAGACGTGCCAAGCAGTCACCTTGAAGAACGGTAAGAAATTGGAGGAAGCCCCACGAAAAGAGAAGAAGAGAAACACGGTAATTGAGAAACCGAAAGTGAATGAGGAAAAAGAATCAGCTCATGAAGAGCCACCATCAGCGGTGCCTTCACAAGTCCCTCCAATTCCTTATCCTCAAAAGTTTATAACGAAGAAGCTCGATGCATATATCTATACATATATATACATACATATATCTTATACATGAACATACAACATGAAGTAAAACAATCATATACTTCTCTTTTTCGTCGGCTTTCTTCATTCACATAATTGTCACCACGCATAGAGTGAGATAATTCCCACCTTTATAACCCTATGATCCCAAGACCATAGAGTGAGAATATCCCACTTTTATAACCCTATGCCATGACACGTATTGATGAATATAGAAGGAATTTCCCACCTTATAACCCTACGGTCCCAAGACCATAGAGTGAGATTTTCCCGCCTATATCAACAACACCGATATGCAACATGCATGACATGAAAAATTGTCGGGAATCCCTCGGAAGAGCCAATTTACCGTAACTTCGAAAGACTTTCCAACATAGTTTTATCTTTTAAAAATTCATGACACTTAATGCACCCACCCATGCACCCTTTCTACTTACCCTTCTCTCATCCTTACACCCAATGATTCACATAAGCAAGCAAGAGCACATAGGAGCACATAGAAAATACACATAAATCTTCACAAAATCATTTAGCCATAAAAACATAGAAATAACCGAAATCTTAACATGCAAAAACAATCTAACAACAAAGTTCACTAGATCTAGCATTTTTACAAGAATAAAATTCAAGACTTTCATCTTTACATTTATTCAAGCAAATACACTAGATCTTCACATGCAAGAGTATTTTAAACCAAATTAGCACAAGTTCTTAGTTCTTAAACCATTTTTCATAGAAAACACTAGATCTTAACATGCAAGACTTTAGATCAACCATCGATCACTAGATCTTAACATGCAAGACCTTAGATCCACAATTAATCACCAATCTTAACATGCAAGGCCTTAAAACAAGAATCAACACAAGATCAACACATGCAAAACACAAAATAAACCACATAAGCAATTTCAAGCATTTTACCTCAAAAATTCGAAAGTTCCTTAGCTAAGTCAAAAATTCATTTTCTTTTCACAAATCAACAATCAAACACTAGATTAACACATGCAAAGTACTAATTAGCCAAATAAGCCATTTAAAACATTTTTCCCCAATTTTCGAAAAATCACAAAATTTCAAGAATAAAGCTATCTTTTCAAAATACTAACATGCAATCATCATCTAGAACATATAATCACATAATATGCAAGAATCAACAATGAAAACACATAAAAACACATAAAAACCGAAAATACTAGTGGTGTTGTAGGTTTGAGCAAGAATTCAAGAATTCTCACCTATACTCTTTAGGGGAAGGGCTTGTTAGCTCTTTTCTCTCTAATACAAGAAGAGATTAAGAGTTAGATTAGGCATTAAGAAAATAAGAAGAAGAACAAAAGAACTTGGAGGAAGAAGAGCTTGGCTCTTTTCGAAAAAAAGAAAAAGAAAAGAGGAAGAGGAAGCTTACTTAGCCTTGGCCGAAAATTCTTCTTCTATTGAAATAGAAGGAGACTTTGAACTTAAGGATTGTAAGAGTGGAGTTTGAGAGTGAATTTTGATCTTGGGCATGGGTGGTATTTATAGAGTTTTTGGAGACTTCAAAGCCAATGGAGAAGAAAGGGAAATGCATTTTTTGTGGGGGTGATTTTGCAATTTCCGAAAATATGAGGTGGTGGTGGTTCTAGGGTGGTTCAAGCTTGAGAAGGTGGTGGCTATGGTGGTGGTGGTGGCTGCCGAAAGATGAAGGGGAAGGGAGGAGAAGAAGACCTTTGGTCTTACTTGAAGGTGTGAAAAAAAAAGCATGCCTAGTCTATAGGGTAGGGAACTAGGCTTTAGGTATTCCTTTCTATGCTCAAAGTACAACCACACCAATGCATGTTTTTCTACCAATTAATATGCAAGAATTTAAAAATCATGTGTGTGTGTGAGTGATGTCCGAAAATTCAAGAAAATGTGGGGAGCATTTTCTAATTTTCGACATTAATTAAAAATCCAAAAATGCATGGGGAAATTTATTTTCTAAAATTTTGTGTATGAAATGCTCATTTAAAAATCACATGCAAGAATAAAATCCTAATTCATGAAAATAATTTATTTCGAAATAATATCTCGAAATATTTCCTAAGCACATATTTCACATAATCACATAATTCACATAATCACATAATTCACATAATCACATAATTCACATAATTCACGTAAATACTAATCATGCAAGAATTATTATAAATTCTAATTTCGCAATTATTCACATAAAGGTGGTAAAAATTATTTTACTGAAAATGCGGGGTGTTACAATCTTCCCCCCTTAAAAAAATTTTGTCCCCAAAATTTGTACCTTTTTCGATTACATCCGGATAACGACTCACAATCTCATCCTCAAGTTCCCACGTTGACTCATCCGGAGAATGGTTTTTCCAAAGGATTTTGGCTAGGCGAATTTCTTTGTTTCGGAGTTTCCTAACTTTTCTGTGACACCCCTCTCTCGATTACCCTTATTATATGTAATCTCAGCGGAAGACTTTTGAAAACATGATTTTTGTGGATATAAAATTTACGTAAAAAATTTTCTTTTTAAATCAGAGGGAGAGAGGGCACAGCTTGCTAAATCCTAATCAAATTCTAACACAAAGGCATACTACATGCAAGACTAGAAATTAACTAGGCATGATGAACTTAATGCAAATGCGGACAGATTCAATGCAGAAGCTTTAAAAATTAATTCCTCTTAAACTACTCATGCAAATAACCCCAAAATTATACCATACCACCTAACACGGGTCTAGATCACTCAGTGAAAACAGTTTTGAAAGATGCATGGCCATTTAGGAGAAATAAATAAAATGGCACAATCACTCAGTTTAAATATCCAGAACAGGGGAGGGAGTTTTGAAAATTCATAATAAATTCCTCACTGACCCAAAAACTACCGAATTTTACCCCAAGGCAGAAAGGTAAGTTTAAAACATTTTCCAAGTGGAAACAAGGCATTTCAGTGAGTAAAACTCCAGTTATACCAGAAAACACCCGAATGACCCTGTTTCGATGCAGTAGCGAGAAATAAATCATAACTAAACAACTACTTACCCAAATCATGCACAACACCTACCAATATGATGAGCACAGAGAGATGCAGAGACGCCTAAAATTTCATGATTTTCTAAGCAGAGCACCTATATGAAAATAATTTTAGAGCATGGAGACAAGATACGAAGAAATTACTAGCCGAAAGCATGCATGCATATAGATAGTTAAAATTTGCTTTCGCTTACAAAAGGCTACGGATTACCGATTAATTATCCAAAATAGGGTAATCCTAATTACTATTACACATGTCGTCTTTTAATAATTTCCACCGATCGGAGGAAGCGATCGGTAGAAAATACCTAAAACCGTATGAAACGTTTTTTACAAGCATATTGTACAAATAGAACCACATAACCAAATTAAGAGCCAACACTATCCACAACCCCTCCATACGATCCCATTCCGATTCTTGAGCTCGATTCCCAACTTCACTCCTCGGGCCCTAGATCGGGTATACCTACAAACATACAACACCTATATGAGTCTTTGAGGACTCAATGAGAATCTTGAAGTAATATCGAATACACATACCACATAGAGCATACATATATCTATACATATATATATATATACATACATATATCTTATACATGAACATACAACATGAAGTAAAACAATCATATACTTCCCTTTTTCGTCGGCGTTCTTCATTCACATAATTGTCACCACGCATAGAGTGAGATAATTCCCACCTTTATAACCCTATGATCCCAAGACCATAGAGTCAGAATATCCCACTTTTATAACCCTATGCCATGACACGTATTGATGAATATAGAAGGAATTTCCCACCTTTATAACCCTACGGTCCCAAGACCATAGAGTGAGATTTTCCCGCCTATATCAACAACACCGAAATGCAACATGCATGACATGAAAAATTGTCGGGAATCCCTCGGAAGAGCCAATCTAAGTTACCGGTAAATAACCCCATATATTACGAACCATGTCTAACTACGTGGGATCAAACCACCCCTAGGCCCTACGGTACCAGGCTCGCCGTACCCGAGAAATTTACCGTAACTTCGAAAGACTTTCCAACATAGTTTTATCTTTTAAAAATTCATGACACTTAATGCACCCACCCATGCACCCTTTCTACTTACCCTTCTCTCATCCTTACACCCAATGATTCACATAAGCAAGCAAGAGCACATAGGAGCACATAGAAAATACACATAAATCTTCACAAAATCATTTAGCCATAAAAACATAGAAATAACCGAAATCTTAACATGCAAAAACAATCTAACAACAAAGTTCACTAGATCTAGCATTTTTACAAGAATAAAATTCAAGACTTTCATCTTTACATTTATTCAAGCAAATACACTAGATCTTCACATGCAAGAGTATTTTAAACCAAATTAGCACAAGTTCTTAGTTCTTAAACCATTTTTCATAGAAAACACTAGATCTTAACATGCAAGACTTTAGATCAACCATCGATCACTAGATCTTAACATGCAAGACCTTAGATCAACAATTAATCACCAATCTTAACATGCAAGGCCTTAAAACAACAATCAACACAAGATCAACACATGCAAAACACAAAATAAACCACATAAGCAATTTCAAGCATTTTACCTCAAAAATTCGAAAGTTCCTTAGCTAAGTCAAAAATTCATTTTCTTTTCACAAATCAACAATCAAACACTAGATTAACACATGCAAAGTACTAATTAGGCCAAATAAGCAATTTAAAACATTTTCCCCAAAAATTTCGAAAGTTCCTTAGCTAAGTCAAAAATTCATTTTCTTTTCAAAAATCAACAATCAAACACTAGATCAACACATGCAAGGCACTAATTGAGCCAAATAAGCCATTTAAAACATTTTTCCCCAATTTTCGAAAAATCACAAAATTTCAAAAATAAAGCTATCTTTTCAAAATACTAACATGCAATCATCATCTAGAACATATAATCACATAATATGCAAGAATCAACAATGAAAACACATAAAAACACATAAAAACCGAAAATTACTAGTGGTGTTGTAGGTTTGAGCAAGAATTCAAGAATTCTCACCTATACTCTTTAGGGGAAGGGCTTGTTAGCTCTTTTCTCTCTAATACAAGAAGAGATTAAGAGTTAGATTAGGCATTAAGAAAATAAGAAGAAGAACAAAAGAACTTGGAGGAAGAAGAGCTTGGCTCTTTTCGAAAAAAAGAAAAAGAAAAGAGGAAGAGGAAGCTTACTTAGCCTTGGCCGAAAATTCTTCTTCTATTGAAATAGAAGGAGACTTTGAACTTAAGGATTGTAAGAGTGGAGTTTGAGAGTGAATTTTGATCTTGGGCATGGGTGGTATTTATAGAGTTTTTGGAGACTTCAAAGCCAATGGAGAAGAAAGGGAAATGCATTTTTTGTGGGGGTGATTTTGCAATTTCCGAAAATATGAGGTGGTGGTGGTTCTAGGGTGGTTCAAGCTGGAGAAGGTGGTGGCTATGGTGGTGGTGGTGGCTGCCGAAAGATGAAGGGGAAGGGAGGAGAAGAAGACCTTAGGTCTTACTTGAAGGTGTGAAAAAAAAAGCATGCCTAGTCTATAGGGTAGGGAACTAGGCTTTAGTTATTCCTTTCTATGCTCAAAGTACAACCACAGCAATGCATGTTTTTCTACCAATTAATATGCAAGAATTTAAAAATCATGTGTGTGTGTGTGAGTGATGTCCGAAAATTCAAGAAAATGTGGGGAGCATTTTCAAATTTTCGACATTAATTAAAAATCCAAAAATGCATGGGGAAATTTATTTTCTAAAATTTTGTGTATGAAATGCTCATTTAAAAATCACATGCAAGAATAAAATCCTAATTCATGAAAATAATTTATTTCGACATTCTATTTCGAAATATTTCCCTAAGCACATATTTCACATAATCACATAATTCACATAATCACATAATTCACATAATCACATAATTCACATAATCACATAATTCACATAATAATTGCATAATTACCTAATTCACGTAAATACTAATCATGCAAGAATTATTATAAATTCTAATTTCGCAATTATTCACATAAAGGTGGTAAAAATTATTTTACCGAAAATGCGGGGTGTTACAATCTTCCCCCCTTAAAAAAAATTTTGTCCCCAAAATTTGTACCTTTTTCGATTAGTTCCGGATAACGACTCACAATCTCATCCTCAAGTTCCCACGTTGACTCATCCGGAGAATGGTTTTTCCAAAGGATTTTGGCTAGGCGAATTTCTTTGTTTCGAAGTTTCCTAACTTTTCGGTCTAATATTTGGGAGGGTTCTTCGGTAAAGGATAGGTTCGGGGATAAATCAAGGGGTTCGGTTTCAAGGATGTGGTTAGGGTTGGGAATATATTTTCGGAGCATGGAGACGTGAAAGACGTTGTGGATCTTGGATAGTTGAGGCGGTAGGGCTAGGCGATAGGCTTGGCCACCAATTCGGTCGAGTATTTCGAAGGGTCCAATGAATCGAGGGCTTAACTTTCCTCGTTTTCCGAATCGCATGATTCCTTTGAGTGGAGCGACTTTCAAGAATACGTGATCACCGGCTTGGAATTCCAATTCTCGTCTTCTTTTATTCGCGTACTTTTGTTGGCGATCTTGGGCGGTTCTCATTTTCTCTCGGATATTCTTGATTATGTCGACGGTGTGTTGGACTAGCTCGGGTCCTAATAAGCTTCGCTCTCCTACTTCGTCCCAATGGATTGGAGAACGTCATTTTCTTCCGTACAAGGCTTCGTAAGGTGCCATTCCGATCGAAGATTGGAAGCTATTGTTGTACGAGAATTCGATGAGCGGTAGACGACTTTCCCAATTTCCACCAAAATCTAATATACATGCTCGAAGCATGTCTTCGACGGTCTTGATTGTCCTTTCCGATTGTCCGTCGGTTTGGGGATGGTATGCCGTGCTAAAGGCTAGACGGGTTCCCATCGTTTCGTGCAATCTTTTCCAAAATTTGGAAGTGAATCGGGGATCTCGTTCGGAGATGATTGATATCGGAACGCCATGGAGTCGGACGATTTCTCCGATATAGAGCTCGGCTAGTTTTTCGAGACTAAAAGTGGTTTTGACCGGTAAGAAATGTGCGGACTTGGTTAGGCGATCGACTATCACCCATATTGAATCGGATCCTTTAAGAGTCTTCGGGAAACCTTGAACAAAGTCCATCGTTACTCTTTCCCATTTCCATTCGGGAATAAGGTTGGATTGTAGATGTCCACCGGGTCTTTGGTGTTCGGTTTTGATTTGTTGACAAATTAGGCATTCGGATACGTATTTGGCTATATCCTTCTTCATGCCTGGCCACCAGTACAACTTCTTCAAGTCTTGATACATCTTGGTTTCACCCGGATGGCAAGAGTAGGGCGTTTTGTGAGCTTCGTCGAGAATTAATCCCTTTATCTCCTTGTTCGCCGGAATGCAAATTCTCCCTTGAAATTTCAATATGTTGCCGTCGGTCATCGAGAAATTTGAATTTTGACCGGTTGCTAAGCCTTCTCGGATTATGACAAGTTGATCATCATGGTCTTGAGCGGACTGGATAGTTGATTCGAGCGGCGGTTTAATGATCAAGGCGGACATGGATTTTCGGCTAAGAGCGTCGGCGACAACGTTGGCTTTACCGGGATGGTAAAGGATTTCGCAATCATAGTCCATGACTAATTCAAGCCATCTTCTTTTCCTCATATTGAGCTCTTTTTGAGTAAAGAAGTACTTGAGACTTTTGTGGTCGGTGAAGATCGAACATTTTTCGCCGTAAAGATAATGTCTCCAAATTTTGAGGGCGAACACGACTGCCGCGAGTTCTAAGTCGTGCGTCGGGTAATTCTTCTCATAGTCTTTTAATTGTCTAGAGGCGTAGGCAATTACATTCCCGTTTTGCATTAGGACGGCTCCGAGCCCGTGCTTGGAGGCGTCACTATAGACCACATAGTTTCCGGTTTTATCCGGTAGAGCGAGGATTGGTGCCGAGGTTAATCGCTTCTTGAGTTCTTGGAAACTAGACTCACATTCGGGAGTCCATTGATACTTGACTTCTTTTCGGGTCAAACGAGAGAGTGGAGCGGCTATCTTGGAAAAGTTCGGAACGAACCGTCGGTAGTAGCCTGCGAGGCCGAGGAAACTTCGGATTTCTCCGACATTGCGAGGAATTGACCAGTTACAAACGGCTTCAATTTTGCTTGGATCGACGGCTATGCCTTCCTTAGAAATTACGTGACCAAGAAAGTGGACTTGTCTTAACCAAAACTCGCATTTGGAAAACTTCGCATAGAGTTGGTTCTCTCGGAGAGTTTGGAGCACCATTTCCACATGATTCCGATGTTCTTCATCATTTCTTGAATACACCAAGATATCGTCGATGAATACGATCACAAATTGATCGAGGTATTTGCGAAAAACTGGATTCATGAGATCCATGAAAGCGGCTGGGGCGTTGGTTAGACCAAACGACATCACTACAAATTCGTAATGGCCGTAGCGAGTCCGAAACGCGATTTTCGGAATATCTTCCTTCTTGATCTTCAATTGATGATATCCGGAACGAAGGTCGATTTTGGAATAGACCGTGGAGCCTTGAAGTTGATCGAAAAGGTCGTCAATTCGTGGCAATGGATACTTGTTTTTGACGGTGACCTTGTTGAGTTCTCGGTAGTCGATACACATCCGGAGAGTTCCATCTTTCTTTTTCACGAAGAGTACCGGAGCACCCCATGGGGAAAAACTAGGGCGGATGAACTTCTTGTCGATAAGATCTTGAATTTGGTCCTTGAGTTCCTTTAGCTCTAGCGGCGACATGCGATAAGGTGCCTTCGAGATAGGAGCGGAACCGGGAATCAAATTAATTTCGAATTCGATTTCACGATCGGGCGGAAGACCGGGGAGATCTTCGGGAAAGACATCGGGAAAATCGCAAACGGTTGGCACTTTGGAAATGTCGGCTTTATCTTCGTTGAGAGCTTCCACTACGTCGACCAAATGACATAGATGTCCCTTTTGAATAAGTTTGCTCGCTTTGATGGCGGAAATGATAGGAATCGACGGATTGTACGAGCTTCGGAATTCGAGAAAACTTCCATTCGGTAAGGAGAAACGAACGGTTTTGTGGGCGCAATTGATTTGGGCGTCGAATTTTGATAACCAATCCATTCCGAGAATTATTTCGAAATGTTTAATGGGTAGAATGATCAGATCGGAGGCTAGGGTTTGGTTACGAATCTGAATAGGGCAATCTTTGATGATGAAATTGGATTTAAGTTCATCACCGGAAGGAATAAGTATGCTAAACAAGGCATCGGCTTGGCTACGGACTAGGCGGAGTTCGGCAACGAGGGTACTTGAGATGAATGAGTGAGTTGATCCGGAGTCGATGAGGGCATACACGGAATTATTATACACATTAACGGTACCTGCGATCATTGACGGGTCAGCTTCGGCTTGGTCTCTTGTCATGGCGAATACTCGTCCCGGCACTTGTCTCGGGGCGATAGGGCAGTCTCGGACCATGTGTCCGGGCTTCTTGCATCGAAAACAATGGTCGGTTCCGGCAATACAATCGCCTGAGTGCGCTCGATTGCATTTGGGGCAAAAGGGTTTGTTGCTCGGGGTCACGGTTGCTCGGTTGATCGGTTGCTTTCCCTTGGCGTTGTTGAGGTTCGGTTTCTTCCATGGTCGAGAAGAGGCATCGTGAGGAGGTCTCCATTGTCGTATTTCCATCTCGTCTTGTTCGGCTTCCAAGGCTTTGTCCACTACTCCGCGGAAAGTAGAGGCAGAGGTTAGTCGAACGTCGCGCTTGATTATCGGGTTGAGGCCTCTTAGGTAGTGATTCATCTTTTCGGTGTCGTCTTTGGATATGAAAGGTGCGTAGAGGCTTCCTTGCTCGAACCGGCGTGTGAATTCGGCAACAGTTAGGTTTCCTTGTTTGAGTTCGAGAAACTCCTTAAGCTTTTGTGCTCGAACATTCTTGGAAAAGTACTTTTCGAAGAAAAGAACTTTGAAAGCTTCCCAAGTGGTATTTGCTAGATCGATTCCACTCTTTGCGCCTTCCCACCAATTTCGGGCTTCGTTTTTCAACAAGAATAGTGCACAATGGATTCGGTCGTTGTCGTTCATCACCATGTACTCGAAAATAACTTCGAGGGATTTGATCCATTCTTCGGCAACAGTTGGACTAGGGCCGCCGTGGAATTCGGTAGGATGCATTTTCAAGAATCGCTCGTAGGTGGCTTGTGGGGCTGTATTTCTAGGTTGGGGAGGAGGAGGAGGAGGTGGATGAGGGTTTTGGTTTTGAAGGTTAACAAGGCGGTTGATTTGTTCATTTTGTTCTCGGACGAGGGCGGTGAGGTCTTGGATGGTACGAGATTGATTGTGAGGATCGTTAGCGGCATTTTGAGCTCGAGTTCTTGCTCCAGACATTTTAATACTTAAACATATACAAACAATTCACATTAGCCACAGAATTCACATAAACATATACCTGCCCGAGTGTTCAGTTGGAGTCGTGCTTTGAGAATCGTGAAGGTCTTTAGGTCGTATGGAGGTTTCCGGGATCGTTGCTGTGATACCACGACTGATGTGACACCCCTCTCTCGATTACCCTTATTATATGTAATCTCAGCGGAAGACTTTTGAAAACATGATTTTTGTGGATATAAAATTTACGTAAAAAATTTTCTTTTTAAATCAGAGGGAGAGAGGGCACAGCTTGCTAAATCCTAATCAAATTCTAACACAAAGGCATACTACATGCAAGACTAGAAATTAACTAGGCATGATGAACTTAATGCAAATGCGGACAGATTCAATGCAGAAGATTTAAAAATTAATTCCTCTTAACCTACTCATGCAAATAACCCCAAAATTATACCATACCACCTAACACGGGTCTAGATCACTCAGTTAAAACAGTTTGGAAAGCTGCATGGCCATTTAGGAGAAATAAATAAAATGGCACAGTCACTCAGTTTAAAAACCCAGAACAGGGGAGGGAGTTTTGAAAATTCATAATAAATTCCTCACTGACCCAAAAACTACCAAATTTTAACCCAAGGCAGCAAGGTAAGTTTAAAACATTTTCCAAGTGGAAACAAGGCATTTCAGTGAGTAAAACTCTAGTTGTACCAGAAAACACCCGAATGACCCTGTTTCGATGCATTAGCGAGAAACAAATTATAACTAAATAACTACTTACCCAAATCATGCACAAGACCTACCAATATGATGAGAACAGAGAGATGCAGAGACTCCTAAAATTGCATGATTTTCTAAGCAGAGCACCTATATGAAAATAATTTTAGAGCATGGAGACAAAATACAAAGAAATTACGAGCCGAAAGCATGCATGCATATAGATAGTTAAAATTTGCTTTCGCTTACAAAAGGCTACGGATTACCGATTAATTATCCAAAATAGGGTAATCCTAATTACTATTACACATGTCGTCTTTTAATAATTTCCACCGATCGGAGGAAGCGATCGGTAGAAAATACCTAAAACCGTATCGAACGTTTTTACAAGCATATTGTACAAATAGAACCACATAAGCAAATTAAGAGCCAACACTATCCACAACCCCTCCATACGATCCCCTTCCGATTCTCGAGCTCGATTCCCAACTTCACTCCTCGGGCCCTAGATCGGGTATACCTACAAACATACAACACCTATATGAGTCTCTGAGGACTCAATGAGAATCTTGAAGTAATATCGAATACACATAGCACATAGAGCATACATATATCTATACATATATATACATACATATATCTTATACATGAACATACAACATGAAGTAAAACAATCATATACTTCCCTTTTTCGTCGGCTTTCTTCATTCACATAATTGTCACCACGCATAAGATAGATAATTCCCACCTTTATAACCCTATGATCCCAAGACCATAGAGTGAGAATATCCCACTTTTATAACCCTATGCCATGACACGTATTGATGAATATAGAAGGAATTTCCCACCTTTATAACCCTACGGTCCCAAGACCATAGAGTGAGATTTCCCGCCTATATCAACAACACCGAAATGCAACATGCATGACATGAAAAATTGTCGGGAATCCCTCGGAAGAGCCAATCTAAGTTACCGGTAAATAACCCCATATATTACGAACCATGTCTAACTACGTGGGATCAAACCACCCCTAGGCCCTACGGTACCAGGCTCGCCGTACCCGCGAAATTTACCGTAACTTCGAAAGACTTTCCAACATAGTTTTATCTTTTAAAAATTCATGACACTTAATGCACCCACCCATGCACCCTTTCTACTTACCCTTCTCTCATCCTTACACCCAATGATTCACATAAGCAAGCAAGAGCACATAGGAGCACATAGAAAATACACATAAAGCTTCACGAAATCATTTAGCCATAAAAACATAGAAATAACCGAAATCTTAACATGCAAAAACAATCTAACAACAAAGTTCACTAGATCTAGCATTTTTACAAGAATAAAATTCAAGACTTTCATCTTTACATTTATTCAAGCAAATACACTAGATCTTCACATGCAAGAGTATTTTAAACCAAATTAGCACAAGTTCTTAGTTCTTAAACCATTTTTCATAGAAAACACTAGATCTTAACATGCAAGACTTTAGATCAACCATCGATCACTAGATCTTAACATGCAAGACCTTAGATCAACAATTAATCACCAATCTTAACATGCAAGGCCTTAAAACAACAATCAACACAAGATCAACACATGCAAAACACAAAATAAACCACATAAGCAATTTCAAGCATTTTACCTCAAAAATTCGAAAGTTCCTTAGCTAAGTCAAAAATTCATTATCTTTTCACAAATCAACAATCAAACACTAGATTAACACATGCAAAGTACTAATTAACCAAATAAGCCATTTAAAACATTTTCCCCAATTTTCGAAAAATCACAAAATTTCAAGAATAAAGCTATCTTTTCAAAATACTAACATGCAATCATCATCTAGAACATATAATCACATAATATGCAAGAATCAACAATGAAAACACATAAAAACACATAAAAACCGAAAATACTAGTGGTGTTGTAGGTTTGAGCAAGAATTCAAGAATTCTCACCTATACTCTTTAGGGGAAGGGCTTGTTAGCTCTTTTCTCTCTAATACAAGAAGAGATTAAGATTTAGATTAGGCATTAAGAAAATAAGAAGAAGAACAAAAGAACTTGGAGGAAGAAGAGCTTGGCTCTTTTCGAAAAAAAGAAAAAGAAAAGAGGAAGAGGAAGCTTACTTAGCCTTGGCCGAAAATTCTTCTTCTATTGAAATAGAAGGAGACTTTGAACTTAAGGATTGTAAGAGTAGAGTTTGAGAGTGAATTTTGATCTTGGGCATGGGTGGTATTTATAGAGTTTTTGGAGACTTCAAAGCCAATGGAGAAGAAAGGGAAATGCATTTTTTGTGGGGGTGATTTTGCAATTTCCGAAAATATGAGGTGGTGGTGGTTCTAGGGTGGTTCAAGCTTGAGAAGGTGGTGGCTGCCGAAAGATGAAGGGGAAGGGAGGAGAAGAAGACCTTTGGTCTTACTTGAAGGTGTGAAAAAAAAAGCATGCCTAGTATATAGGGTAGGGAACTAGGCTTTAGGTATTCCTTTCTATGCTCAAAGTACAACCACACCAATGCATGTTTTTCTACCAATTAATATGCAAGAATTTAAAAATCATGTGTGTGTGTGTGAGTGATGTCCGAAAATTCAAGAAAATGTGGTCAAAATATAGGATTTTCAGCTAGAAAAGGTGAAGAACTTGTTCTAGCTATACTTCAATGAGTTCTTAGGGTTTGATATTCTCTTATGTGAACATGGAAGTGAAGAAATAAGAAGAAAATCTTAAGTGAATAGGTCAGGTCGTTTTTGGAAGAAGACAAGTGAAAATGAAGACCAAAACACAAAGTCTTCACTTATCTACCCATTCCCAACAAGGCCAAATGGAGGATGATGATTGGAAGGCTTATATTTGCTGGATTCTTGTGGTTCCTCCACGTTTTTCTAGCTTGAGATAAGATATGGGCTGATGCTTACTCATTATAATCAAGTGTAAACACTTTGAGAATGGTCTTGTGCAACCTAGTCAACCAACCAATCAAATTGCACCCTTTTGCATACTTTTGGTTTAATTCTAATATGAGTTACTTCAAGTAGTTACATGTGTAATTAATCATATTAAAATGTAATTAAAATGCAGAAATGCAATTAAGACAAATATATCACTGTTCAGCACATTGATCCCTTCTTAACCGAGAAACTGAGCTTCTCACTACAATAAATTACTTAAGTTCATGTTAAATCATAAAGTAGAAGTTCAATAACATGTCTCATGTATTAGCACATTTTAAGAAAAGCATTCGATAACGTATTAAAACACAATTAAGGCACATGCGTAGCGAGTAGTCGTGATCATGCATCATGAATAATGAATTATAACTATATGCATTGATGCTATATGCTTATTATTTGCCATGTATGGATGATTGGGCATTACAAATTCTTAGCTCGAAGCTAATCAAAAGAGGAAATAAAGAATGCTTAGCTCAAAGCTAATGCAAAAAGGAATGTAAGAATGCTTAGCACATGCTAATTCCATAAGTAGAGGAAGATTGCTTAGCTCGAAGTTAATTGCAAAAGGAAAGTAATAATGCTTAGCTCGAGGCTAATTCCATAAGGAGAGGAATAATGCTTTGGTCAAAGCTAATGCCAAAACGAAAGTAAGAATGGTTAGCACAAGCTAACTCCATAAGGAGAGAAATAATGCTTAGCTCGAAGCTAATGCCCAAAAGTAAAGTAAGAATGCTTAGCATAAGCTAATTCCATAAGAAAAGAATAATCGTTAGCTCGAAGCTAATTACAAGAACGAAAGTAACAATGCTTAGCACAAGCTAATTATATAAGGAGAGGAACAAAGCTTAGCTCGAAGTTAACTGCAATAGGAAAGTAACAATTCTTAGCTCGAATCTAATGCCGAAAGGAAAGTAACAGTGCTTAGCACAATAAAATTCCATAAGGAGAGGAATAATGGTACTCAAAGCTAATGCCAAAAGGAAAGTAAGAATGTTTAGCACAAGCTAATTCAATAAGAAGAAGAATAGTGCTTAGGGCAAGGTTAATGCAAAAAGGAAAGTAAGAATGGTTTGCTCAAAACTAATGCCAAAAGGAAAGTAAGAATGCTTAGTTCAAAATCTAATGCCAAAAAAGTAAGAATGCTTATCACAAGCTAATTACATAAGGAGAGGAACAATGCTAATCTCAAAGCTAATGCAAAAACGAAAATAAGAATGCTTAGGTCAAAGATAATGCCAAAAGGAATGTAAGAATGCTTAGCTGAAAGCTAATGCCAAAAAGAATGTACGAATGCTTAGCCCAAGCTCATTCTATAAGCAGCGGAACTATGCTTAACTCAAAGGTAGTGGCAATAGGAAACTAATAAGCTTAGCTCAAAGGTAATGGCAAAAGGAATGCAAAAATGCTGAGCTCCAAACTAATGCCAAACGGAAATAAGAATGGTTATCAAAATCTATGTCCATAAGAAATTTAAAAAAAATAAGAAAAGATAAATAAAAAATATTAAAAATATAACATAAATGGAAAAAAAAAAGAAGTTAATTCCATAAGAAGAGGAATAATGCTTAGCTCAAAGCTAATGCCAAAACGAATGTAAGAATGCTTGGCACAAACTAATTCCATACGGAGAGCAACAATGCTTTGCTCAAAGCAAATGCAAAAAGGAAAGTAATAATGCTTAGCTCGAAACTAATGCCAAAACGAATGTAAGAAGGTAATTCGATAAAAAGAGGTAGAACGTAGCTCGAAGCTAATGCCTAAAGATATGTAAGAATGCTTACCAAAAGCTAATTCCATAAGAAGAGGAATAAAACTTAGCCCAAAGCCAATGCCAAAACGAAAGTAATGATGATTAGCAAAAGCTAATTCCATAAGGGGTGGAATAATGCTTAGCTCAAAGCTAATGCCCAAAAGAAAAATAAGAATGCATAGCACAAGCTAATACCATAAGGAGCAGAATAATACTTAGCTTTAAGCTAAGACTAAATGGAATGTACGAATTCTTAGCTAAAACCTAATGCCAAAACGAAAGTAAGAATGCTTAGCACAAGCTAATTCCATAAGGATAGGACCAATCCTAAGTTCAAAGCTAATTCCAAAAGGAAATTAATAATGCTTAGCTCGAAGCTAATACCAAATGTAAAGTATGAATGCTTGGCAAAAGCTAATTCCATAAAAAGAGGAAGAATGCTTAGCTCGAAGTTAATGCCAAAAGGAACGTAACAATGCTTAGCACAAGGTAATTCCATAAGGAGAGGAACTATCTTTACTCAAAGATAATGGCAATAGTAAATAATAAGCTTAGCTCGAAGCTAATGCCCAAAGGAAAGTAAGAATGCTAAGCTCGAAGCTAATGCGAAATGCAAATAAGAATGGTTAGTGTTGGGCCCGGTCCAACTTAAGCCCGTTAGGGTTTTATGCAAGACATATAAATACTTGATTTATAGGTCTTGCACACACACAACTAAGAGAACACACGTTCATAACCCTAGCACTTAGTGTATGTGTACTGCATCTCATCAGTAAACGGTATTGTGATATCGGCATGCATAAGTGGGTGCTCGTAAGTTGACGAGTTCACTGAACTCCCTCACCCTAGAAATCTCTAAGTGGTTCCCAATAATCGAGTAGAGATATCTATGGTATAGTTGTACAACATTAGTCCTTATGACCTAGACATCACCGTGACTTCACTAGAGGACCAGCTGTATCGTGACCTGTCTCTGAGTTCCACCGAGGACCATCCCAATGGCCAGTGTTCGTGCAGTCCGAAATCTAGTGGGAGGTCTGTGCATTGTAGTCGGGGATTCGATCGCTAGAAAAGTCTTGGATGTCCTGTGTGTTCTGAAAGTTTGTAATCATTCTAAGTCTCTGGCCAGAGCTGACTAAGTGATGATTAGAGAATTCGATTCTCTAAGTCATGCACGTAAGGATTACAACACTTAGAACGATCGCACCGTCATTGAACAAATAAAGAGGTCTCGATGAACCAATGCCTCTAGTTCAATCGGGACATATGAATTGAAGGGACCGTACTGTACGTTAACTATATCTGAAGGTTCTTGCAGGCACTTCATTTGTATCTAGGGAATCATGACGCGTAGTTGCTAGACGCCAATCTTGATTCGTTGGGTGATTAAGGTGAAACGAGTTTCATCTTAATCGTAACTCTAAGGGGACGAGTTTTGACCACAAAGGGTTGTGGGCCCACGGCTAGCTTACACCTGAACCATCGAGGGTCACACTGCTCGTGCACATGAGATCTTTGAATAAACGGTCAAAGGTAAAATATGTTTATCTTTGCATGATTGGAAGTCAATATGATTGGGTCCAACATTCGTAATTTGGAATTATGAATGAGAATAAGAAAAGGAAAAGAATAGGCGAACGTATTAGTGAACCTTCTAAATCGGGAAGTTTCCAAATTTAGAAAGTGCACTGAATTAGGGTTTCCACTTTTGGAAAGTTGGAAATCGAGAGTTGGCACTCGTAATGACAAGGACATTATAATGATTCCGAAAATGTAATCGTTACAGTTTTCCGATCATCGAATTGAGAGAGATGAACAAGTAAAAGAACTAACGAACTTAAGCTGTTGGGCCCGGTCCAACTTAAGCCCGTTAGGGTTTTATGCAAGACATATAAATACTTGATTTATAGGTCTTGCACACACACAACTAAGAGAACACACGTTCATAACCCTAGCCGCTGCCTCTCTCGATCAGCCACCCTCTCCGACGGCCACCACCACCGCGCCGTCGCCGGAAATTCGCCGGAATCGGCCACCCGTTGGCCGATCTCTTTCGGTATTCCTTTCCTTCTTTCTTTTCTTCCGTTATTCTGACTATTACGTGTCTAGTGCCACGTGTTTAGTAGATCGAAGTATACGAGGTGAAATCCAAGAGGAGGAAGATCGAAGAATCGAAGATGCGAGAAGGCAATTCCGAAAAACTGCTCTCGGATTTTCTGCGCTGCCCAGCGAGAAAATTCGCCATAAATCAACCGGTCATCCAATGGACGTAAAATTTTGACAGCAGCTTCAAGACTCATAAATCTACCATCGTCCAGAAGAAATTGTTCATCCAGTAAATACGCATGGAGATACTGAAGTCGGAGCAAGGCTGTAATTTCAGATCAGCAAACAGGTTGGATCAATAGGAGTGGGAAGAGCAGCTAGCCATCTTCTCTGCGCGTGAATCACATGCGCCGCCGTAGCTCGGATCATTGCCGTTGCCGCCCCGGATTGCACGGATTGGTTTCCGTGGCAATCTAGCTTTGCTTAGTGCGCCTACCTCACGCTTCAAGAGGTAATGTTTTGAATCTATTGTCATTCGATTCAGTTATGTTTAAACTAATATATGCATGTTCGTTTTGATAAGAAACTTGTACGATTTTATGTGACTACATGAAATTGGTTTTATTATTGCGAGCATGATTATTTGATTTAAACGCGAGCATGCTAATTGATTTAATTTCGATTAAGTAATTAAGCATGTCTGTTGTTTTTAATTCGCTGGAAGCGCAAAGGTACGCAATTAATTGATTTAAATTATCGGGCATGTGTTCATGTGCTTTAAAGTTGTTTAAATCGCATAAAATTTTTGTTTTCCGCTGCGTACGCGTGCCCGAAACCCAACAGTGGTATCAGAGCTCGTTGCGCAATTAATTGCGTTATAAAATATGCTATGATTTTATGCATGTTCGATTTATTAAAGTAGTGATTGTTGTATTATGTAATTGGGAGTTTTCGTAAGTTTAAAATATTTTTGAAATATTGTTTAGAATTTTTCCAGCTTTAAAATTGTTTAAAATTGGAAAATCGGATCTGAAATTGTTTTTAAAACATCGGTTTTTGTTTAATCGGATCGAACCTGTCGAACCGGTCGGTTCGATGGTTGTGTGCGATTTAGTTGACCGAATCCACGTGGATTCGGGTCGGTCAGACCGGTTCCCGGCCCGACTGACCCGGCCCACTGATTTGGGTCAGCTGGACCGGACAGAACCGGACCGCTTCGGTCCGAACCGGTCAGACCGGTTGGGCCGAACCGGTTCACTGAAAATAAAAAAAAAAAAAAAAAAAAAAAAAAAAAAAAAAAAAAAAATTATTTCATATTTCTTAAATTAAACTTAAAACAAATTGATTTTAATTTTTGGAAAATTATTTTCAATTAATCCCAATTAGATAATTGGATCAACAATCATCTATTTTAGTAAATAGGTGTTAGATTAATTAATTAATTTAAATTGTTAAATTGATTTCAATTAATAGAACACATATATAATATTGATTATAGTTCAACTTAATTAGTAGTACCTCAACATTATTTGAATGATTTATGCTAGTTGAGGTTCTATAATTATTTGAAAAACCCGATAATTAATTAATGTAATTAATTATATAGTTAGGTCGTATGTTCCTCTTAGGACAATATGCGTTTCCATATACCTTTAGAGAACATAGATGTAGGAATCACATAGACCAATCCGAACCTTCTGGTGAGATAAAACTTTTAATAAAACCCCTCATTCTTAATTTAATTGAGAATCATTTCAAGCTATAAAGAATGACCCAATCTGTTGAGTTATTTCTTTCCTTCTGCCAACGGTTGGATTATGTGTAGCCCTTTGCTGTAGTGCAGTAAGCCGTGTTAGCGGGGAGTGCTATGGTAGAGTAAGCTGTAATTCAATTGACATAATGATGAAGGTAGCCATAGAAAAGGGTTATGTTGGATTAACGTGGTCGGCTAGATTAACTAGGGACTGCATTAGTTTGGCATAATCAAGTTCTATGAGCATCTTTGATTGGTAGGTCAGACTTGACACACGACGATTTTGATATTCGCGAGATTAACTTAGGTCATTATCAAGTGTGAGGAAAATTAATTTAGGGTCATATTGTGGATATGATTGATTGTGATCTACCTTTGGGCAAATATAATCGGGCTAGATTAACTACGGGTTATATTTGTCTATTAGACCTAAAGCCCATTAAGAAAAATCAGTTTTCTCGTTTGTCTACTAGAGGGAAGTGGAACTCGATAAAATTAGTGGGAGAACAATTAAATAACACAAGACCAAACATTTAATTGTAACAATCATTTAACGCGAATCTCTAATAATCCTCTTCTCTATACCTCTCAGATAATCATGTCTAAGAATCCCATAATGTCAATCCTCGACAATAAACTCAATGGCCCTAATTACCTAGATTGGTTGCGTAGTCTTAAGCTTGTGCTAACCGTTGAGGGGCGTCTCTATGTTTTGAACGAGAGACTTCCCGCCACTATACCTGCCACAGCGACTGATGCTGAAAAGGAAACTTATGAAGCGTGGAAGAAAGATGACACACATGCTAGGTGCTATATGATAGCCGCCATGGAGCCCGCACTTGCGAGGAAATATGAGTCTCACATGCATGCTTTCGATATAAAGGCTCATCTCGATAGCATGTATAGTGAGAATATTAGGGCATCGAGGTACGCTGCTACAAAGGAGTTGATCACGGCGAGATTGCGCGAAGGGACTTCGGTCCACGAGCACTGTCTCAAAATGATCACTCTCCTTGAAAAGCTAGTGCATCTCGATGTCACCCTCCCGGCCGAGCTCTCGTTGGATTTGATCCTGTTGTCTCTTCCTAGTTCCTATGAATTGTTCATAGTGAACTTCAACTTGAACAAACTAGATCCTCCCTTGGATTAGTTAATGAACATGTTGGTCAGTTTCGAGTCCACCATTAAGAAAGAGAAGTCTGTTCTCATTGCTGTTACTTCTGGAAAGAATAGTTCTCCCCAAAAGAAGAGAAAGGAAAGAGTTCCCTTTCCAAACAGCAAGTTCGAAGTGGGTGAAGGTAGTGCGGGCCCCTAAGGCGAAATTCAGCAAAACGTAAGGAGATAGGTCAAAACCCCGCACAACTTTGGCACGCTAGATTAGGTCATGTCTCTTTAAGAAGGATGAACGATTTTGTTAGTGAAGGACTGTTCTCTTTGGAGGACGTGAAATCACTACAAATTTGTGAATCTTGCCTTAAAGGGAAAATGACCAAGTCACCCTACAAAGGGAAAATGGAACGAGCCGAGGGTCTTTTGGATTTGATCCATACAGACGTATGTGGTCCACTAAGTGTTAGTGCGAAGGGTGGATATAACTACTTCGCTACCTTTACCGACGATTATTCTAGGTATGGGTATGTGTACTTGATGAAGTACAAGTCTGAAACATTTGAAAAGTTCAAAGATTTTAGACACGAAGTGGAAAAGCAACTCGAACGAAGTATTAAGAAGCTGCGATCCGATCGTGGTGGAGAATACTTGAGCATCGAGTTCATTGACTATCTAAAAGAGAATGGGATACAATCCCAATGGACTCCACCGGGAACTCCTCAACTTAATGGAGTGTCCGAACGTCGGAATCGAACTTTATTAGATATGGTTCGATCAATGATGGGGTTCACAAACTTACCGGCATACTTATGGGGTCATGCACTTCGTACTGCCGCGTATTTGCTGAATAGAGTTAACACCAAAGCAGTTAAATCCACACCTTATGAACTTTGGCATTCCCGGAAACCCAACTACAAACATATTAGGATATGGGGTTGTCCCGCTTATGTGAAGCGATTAGTGGGAGATAAGTTGGATAGTAAATCCGACTTGTGCTATTTTGTGGGGTATCCCGAAGACTCGATGGGATACGAGTTCTTCTATGTCAAAGAAGCAAAGACGTTTGTTTCGAGAAATGCCACCTTTTTGGAAAGGGAGTTTCTATCCGATAAAAAAGGCAGCATGATAGAACTTGAAGTAGTTCAAGAACCACAAAGTGAAGTTCAAGCGCAAGAACAAGTAATCGAACCAATACAACAATCCACTAATATACCTCCTGAACCTACGGTACGTAGATCCGAAAGAGTTCGGAAAATGCCGGATAGGTTATTCCTCCTCGAGAATGATGAAGATCATGTTGATCTTGGACAAGATCCAAGAACATACAATGAGGCCGTATCAGATGCGGACATGGGACATTGGCTAACTGCCATGAAATCCGAAATGGACTCCATGTACTCCAACAAGGTGTGGACCTTGGTAGATCCACCTAAGGGAATTGTTCCTATTGGCTGCAAGTGGATCTATAAGAAGAAAATTGGAGTGGATGGAAAGGTATCGACCTATAAAGCTAGATTGGTAGCGAAAGGATACACTCAAAGGCAAGGCGTTGACTATGAGGAAACCTTTTCGCCAGTCGCGATGCTGAAGTCCATTAGGATTTTGCTGGCCATAGCTGCGTGGTACGACTACGAGATATGGCAAATGGATGTGAAGACCGCCTTCCTTAATGGAGATATTGAGGAAGAAATTTACATGGCGCAGCAGGAAGGCTTCATATCTTCTGGAAGTGAGCAAAAGGTTTGCAAGTTCCAGCGATCCATTTATGGATTGAAACAAGCATCCCGAAGTTGGAACATTAGGTTCGACTCAACTATCAAAGAATTTGATTTTGAGAAGAATCCGGAGGAACCTTGTGTATACAAGAAGGTTAGTGGGAGGGCAGTGATATTTTTAGTGCTTTACGTTGATGACATTCTACTCATTGGGAATGACGTAGGAATGTTGCAGCAAACGAAAGCATGGTTGTCCACACGTTTCTCAATGAAGGATTTGGGAGAAGCATCTTATGTATTAGGAATACGCATCTATAGAGATAGAGCGAGAAAGATGCTTGGCTTATCCCAAAGCCTGTACATAGACACCGTTATGAAACGGTTTAGCATGGAAGAATCCAAGAAGGGATTCTTGCCAATGTCCCATGGGGTTCGTCTCTCGAAATCTATGTGTCCTCAAACACCTAGTGAAATCGAGGAGATGAAATGGACGCCTTATGCTTCTGCAATATGAAGCATAATGTATGGCACATACGCCTCAGTCTAACCCCGGCCCGACTCACTGGAAAGCCGTGAAAGATATCCTCAAGTACTTACGAATGAATAAGGATATATTTTTGGTTTATGGGGGTTGCCGAATTGAAATTAGAGGGTTTTACCACCTCTAGTTTTCAATCGGATGTGGACGACTCAAAGTCGAACTCTGGATTTATATTCACGCTTAACGGTGGTGCCGTGTATTGGAAGAGTTCCAAGCAAAGCACGACGGCCGATTCCACTACCGAAGCGGAATACATTGCAGCGTTCGAAGCTGCAAAAGATGGGACTTGGATAAGGAAGTTCATCCAAGAGTTGGGTGTCGTTCCTTGTGCTAGTGATCCAGTATCGTTGTACTGTGATAACACCGGAGCCTTGGCGCAAGCTAGGGAGCCGAGATCTCATCAGAAGTCGAAGCATATTCTGAGAAAGTATCATGTGATCCGAGAGATCATTGATAGAGGTGAAGTTAAAGTAGAACGAGTCACCTCGGAAGAGAACGTTGCAGACCCCTTTACGAAGCCTTTACCGAGATCGGTCCATGAGAAACATCGAGAGTCGATGGGATTGCGAGTCATGGGTAGTTGGCTTTAGGTCAAGTGGGAGATTGTTAGAGTAGGTGACCAACAAGCCAACATGTGGTTGTGGTCTCTCGTATTTATTATGGTAATAAACGAACCTTTATTCGTATTAATGATAACACACCTTGGCATTCTATATCTTTGTCCCTTTGTCACAAGCATAGATATAGTCCTGGGACCTGTGGGTTATGGTTAATACGAATAAAGGTTCGTTTATTACCATAATAAATACGAGAGACCACAACCACATGTTGGCTTGTTGGTCACCTTCTCTAACAGTTAGCACAAGCTAATTGCATAAGAAAAAAAAATTAAAAATTAAAAAGATTAATAAAAAAAATAAAAAATTTAAAACAAATGAGAAAAAAGCTAATTCCATAAGAAGAGGAACAAAGCTTAGCTCAAAGCTTCGAGCAAAACGAAAGTAAGAATACTTAGCACAAGCTAATTTCATAAGGAGGGGACTAATGCTTTGCTCAAAGCTAATGCCCAAAAGGAAATTAATAATGCATAACACAAGCTAATTCCACAAGGAGCGGGATAATACTTAGCTTAAAGCTAATGCCAATAGGAAAGTAGGAATGCTTAGCTAAAAGTTGATTCCACAAGGAGCGATTATACTTAGCATAAAGTTAATGCTAATAGAAAAACAAGAATGTTCAGCACGTAGCTGATTCCATATGAAGAGGAATAATGCTTATCTCGAAGCTAATGCCAAAAGGAAAGTAAGAATTATTAGCATAAGTTAATTCCGTAAGAAGATGAATAATTCTTAGCTCGAAGCTAATTGCAAAAAGAAAGTAAGAATGCTTAGCACAATTTATTTCTATTAGGAGAGGAATATAAGAAAAATAAGAATGCTTAGCACAAAGCTAATGCCAAAAGGAAAGTAAGAGTGCTTAGCACAAGCAAATTCCATAAGGAGAGGAATAATGCTTAGCTCGAAGCTAATGCCAAAAGGAAAGTAAGAGTGGTTAGCACAAGCAAATTCCATAAGAAGAAGAAGAATGCCTAGCTCCAAGCTAATGAAAGGAAAGTAAGAATCTTGTTGAGTGTATATCTTTCACTCAATATATACTCACTTACAAGGATTTCTGTATAGTTTTATTGATTAATGGTGCAATTTGAAGATTCGGGAGTTTCAAGGATGAAACGTGCGAAAAAAGGTCATAAAACGGCAGAGAACAATCGGATTCCGAAAATTGGCCTGACACGGCCGTGTGAAAAATAGCCTATTTCTAGCATGGTCGTGCCAACTACAGAATTTGGGCAGAAAGCTTTCGGGATTATTAGTTAATACTTTATTCATAATTGGTTTCCATAGACATATAGTGAACTGTTTATAATAATAGACTTATAATACACGAGACAACGGGTTATGAGTAATTTAGTGTCTCGGGTTAATAATTATAAATCGTAACTTGCATGATAGAGGTTTAATTTGGTATTGATGTATCGCATAGGGGGAAGATAAAATCCTAGCTTTATTTTTATATTGATACATTCTCGTGATTTTTTGCTTTCATAATTAGTTTAATTATTTAGTTGATTAAATTTGACAACTTTGCGTAGGCGGGGTAAAAATCATAATTGTTAGAATTTGGTACTTAGGATTAGATAATTTGAGTATTCCTTGTGGGATCGACATCCGACTCTCCCGATTCCATTATTACTACTTGTTTGCGATACGTGCTCTTGCGTGTTAAGTATTTAGCCTAACAAGTTTTTAGCGTTGTTGCCGGGGTTTACGGCAAAATTATCTATTTATTCTAAAACCAAATTGGAAAAAAAATTCTTACTCCAACCATTTTATTTATTTATTTATTTGCTTATATTTTTTGTTTTATTAATTTATTTATTTATTTATTTTATGTATTTTTTATGCGAAGAAGACACGACATGAACTTGCTACCTAATGATCCCGAAATCGAGCGAACGTTTAGTCACGCGAGGAGAAATCAACGGTTAGCGCAAAATATTCCCGCAACAATGGAATAAGAAAATAATTGCAGGAGAGATGACCAAGGACACTTACTAGATGCAGAAGGAAATATCATCAACGAGCAGGAGCAATTCCAGCTCGTTAATCCACAACCTTGTCAATGAGCATTACATGAGTACACCGTTCCGACATTCAATGGGTTTCAGTCAAGCATCCAAATGCCCCCAATTGAAGTCAATAATTTTGAAATTCGACTGGGACTCCTCAGTACGCTCCAAAACAATGGGTTGTTCAGCGGATTAGCTCATGAAGATCCGCACCTCCACTTGGTTAACTTTCTCCAAACGTGTGATTCGCATAAGATGAATGAGGTGTCACCAAAAGCACTGCAACTCCGCGTTTTGAAGCACTCCCTACAAGGGGCAACACGAGAATTGTTACAAACTCGTGCACCGCACTCCATCTCATCTTGGCCCCGGCAAGCACAACTCTTCTTGAACACATACAACTCCCCACCAAAAAATGAACCAATCCGGAGAGAAATACAGACACTACAACATAAAATGTCATCAATAGCGTTTGAAAACGCTATTATAGGTTATTATAGCGTTTTTACAAACGCTATGTCTGTCGGAGATATAATAGGATCAAGATCTACAATAGCGTTTTTAAAACGCTATAATGTTTAGAACCATTATAGAGTTTTTTAAATGCTATTGTAAGACATTTCATAGCATCAATGAAACGTTGTTATAACTTTACATAGCGTTTTTATACTGCTATCGTAATTTTTTTTATTACATAATCTATACGTTATTGTGACATATTCACAACATTTAATAGCCGCTATAGAAAGTTTAAACTGCTAAATAGTATGTGAAACATGCTATAGAAAACCTTCAATTTCTTTCTCCATGGTCGCTAATTTACTTTTTAGTAGCTGATAGTTCTTCCCATGTCACAATGCAACAAAATTATAGAAATAATTATAGAATGATATGTTTGCACAAATCATGGTTCAAACTAATATCATAGAAAAAATAACTCATTAATTAACAAAATAAAAAGTTATTATGAATATTTTGTGTGTATAAATTAGTATTGATGTCACAAATATCCTAAAGATAAATTTAGATACAAAAAATTTAAAATAAAAAAAGAACCATCTCTTTAATCACACACTCAATCATTTCAAAACTAGCTTCCATTGTATATCTGCTCTCCGATCTTCTCAGTTTCCTCATAAGAAAAATAAAAATAGAAATTAGTACATAGTATTTGAAAAGAATTGCAACAAAAAGATAAAACACTGAACTAACACAAGTAAAATATCCAATCTATTAACCCCTAAACGAAATACAAAATGAAACTAACAAATATGCACTTAATTCAGCATATTGTATGCATTTATACTATTATGTCCCATCGTAACTACAACATCGGATTATATTATCTAAGGAACTAATAAAATTTACACATATTGGTTGTATTATTTTCAATAATTATCGTTCCATGCAAATAAGCAAATTGTAAAAATCAAAATAAAATAGTTTCTTACAAAATAATTGTGAAATCTCTAGCATTGAAATCCAAAATTCCCATTAATAATGAAATCAAATTAAATATGTATTTCTTTAGAAATGATATCAAGAAGCACATAAAGCTAACGAGAAAAAAAATAAACATAGAAGAAATGAATGATATAGGTTAGTGTCGTATTTCAGTTCGAGAGTTTGGATAATAATGAGGACCGGTATAAACATCAAGATGAATGACACTACATAGTCGGTCCTCTAAAAATGAAACATACTTTTTATTTGCCTAAAACATAGACACACCTAAGGCATGGAAATGTGAGAAAATAAAATGGGGGGAATAGAAATGTACCTATTTCTAGTTAAGATGTGCTTATAACATCATTCAACAGGTTGTCAATCGTATTATGATAACCACTTAATTTAAGTAACACGACACGTTGCCTTCAAGTGATTACTATTTAAGAAATTATAAAAAGTATCTCTTTTGTCCACTTCTTTACCTTGATGAATCTAACACAAGAGATATATATTGTTACAGTAAAAAAAAACGATATTAGAAATTTAGGACAAATAAATAACAATATATCATCATTATGTGTTAACCAAATTTCTAAAATTCTTTAGAAATTGAGTTAAAAATATTAGGGAAATAAATAAAAATAACTTACAACATCATTTTCCATCTATGAACATAGTCTCATTCATGTTCATCGCCCTCGTCCATATATGGCCGTATAAGATTTAAAACATAGACAAGATGAGATATTGAGTCAAAAATATTAGGGAAATTAAAATAATTCTTATTGTATGATGTGATCTATAAGTACCTAGAATTTCGAAGACTACTTTATTTCAAAGTGTGAAAAATAGTGTTTCTTTGTCTCCAAATAAGTAAAGAATATATAATTTGGATAGAAGCATTAAAAAAATTCCAGTGAGAATATTAGAAGTGCCTCAGTTTAGAGTCAAATTAAAAAGAATATTTCTTTCATGGAAAAATAAATCTAATAAGATTTTCTTGTTGATGCAAAAAGTAATTGAAAGTACACGAGAAATTTCATGAAATATTCATTTTATTACCCATATAACATAGAAGATGAATTTCATGGGATCTCTACTATCAAACAAAGTCTCAATCCTTAATGTTTAGCTAGTAAAAGTTCAATTAATCTCATATTAACCACGTTGAAGAACAAAATTAAACAATCTTAGAGACATATTTTTTACCAGAGCTAGACATATACTCTCTTTCAATGGATAACATATAGGTCCCTATTATTTTTAGTTTCATTAATTCCTAATCTTCAAACTCAATAAACGAAGGTTTGATGCCGAAACAATTTTCAACCATGAAAATTCAGAATAACAGTTTACTTGACCAGTGAATAGATATCATTCCATTTATCTAAAAATATTATTTATCCAAATATATCAGATGATTACAAAAAAATTCTATATGAGATAATTCCTTCACAGTCCATTCTTTTATGAAGTTAAATTCTTAAAATTTGCACATCATAACTCCCAAAATGTCCACAATTTGCAGATGATACATAAATTGAATTAATTCTAGAAATTAGGGCTTTTTGCAAACACCTAACATCATGAAAACCATAGAAACACATTAAGAGAGATTACATATTAAAACAACAGGGAACTATTATAAGAATAAACGTCCAATAGAATCTAAAACGGATCATCTTGAAAGTCAAGAACGCAATGATAAAGGATTTATTTCCCGAAATCGGGTATGTCTGAAAGTTAAGGGCTCTTCTTGACGCGAAAACCCATATGTATTTTTTCACCAGGATATTGTTGCAACAACACCGATTGATGAAGGATTTTCCCAAATCTGTTTTTGGTCTCCTTAAACGCGTGGCGAGGGTTTTTTTTTTCCTTTCCATAACGGTGTTCTTTTTATTTTGACGAAGTCGGGAGCCAAATTATACGCAAAGTCCCGTTAAAATATGTATTATAGCGTGTTTCCTTTCATTATTATTAATTATTAAGATATCAAAAACCATTATAGCATTTGCAATAAAAAAACTATAGTCATGTGCTATTAAAAGACAGTTTTGTTGTAGTGAGAACTTTCTGCATGAGTCTGATGAAGCACTTTTTGGGACTTGGGAGCAGTTTAAACATCATACACGAAGATGCCCCAATCACAGTTTACAAGAGTGGCGTCAATTGCAAATATTTGATGATGGATTGCAAGATAATTCTATCACGGTACTTGATTTAGCAGCAGGCGGACTGTTCATGTGTTTAACCTATGACGAGGCTTATGAACTTTTAGAGCGAATCGCAACGAACAAATACAGGCGGGCTTCGGAGAGGTCAAACAGTGGAAGAAAGAAGATGGGAGGGGTTTTAGAGGTTGATGGAGTCACAACAATAGCTGCCCAGTTAGAGAAATTATCAAAACAAGTAGCAACTCTACAAATCCAGCAAGCTCATGTAGTCCCAAATCCGACCCAATCCTAGAAGAAACATAGTCCCTAAATTATGTAAATAGGACCAATAGACAGGAGTAGAATTTGTACTCCAACACTTATAATTCAGGATGGAGAGACCACCCCAATTTTGGATGGGGAGGAAATCAACAAAATCAAGGTAAAGCACCATGAAAAGGTCAACCTCAACCACGACCGCCGCTAGCTCCCGGATTCCAAAATCCACCTCAAGCCCCGACCCAAGGGGCAGATATATCTACAATCCTAGCTCACTTCATGAAATCGACTCAAGCATCCATCTGTTAACACAGATGGGCTGAATCGCAACCCAACTAAGCACCTGACCAACTGGTGCACTGTTGTTAAATACGGAAGATCCTTGCATGGGCACTAACGAGCAATGCAAAGCCTTATGTTCGAGGATCAGGGGATAGTTGGAAGAAGTTCCAACAAAAAAGGTAACAAGCAAGGATGGAGGAGAGCAAGAAAAAGGGGAAGTTGAGATTCTGACAGATGAACCAGGTGAGAAAAGGGTCGTTGCGCCTAAGCCGACCCTAGAGGTACCATATCCTCAACGCTTGATAAAAGCAAAGAATGAGTCGAATTACAAAATATTTCTTCAGAAATTGATTGAATTACATATTAGTATTCCTTTTACTCGAGCTCTTGAACTAATTCCTTACTGGGTAAACTTTTTGAAAGATATGGTATCTAAGAAACGGAAATTCGATGAACATGAAATGATAGCCTTAACCAAACAATGCAGTGCCATTCTCACTCGCCCAATCCCTCCATAACTTAGAGGCCCGGGTAATTTTACAATTCCAGTCGCCATCGGAGGTATGTTCATTGCAAAATCTCTCATAGATTTTGGAGCTAGTATTAATCTCATGTGTTTCTCGGTTTTTGAATGTTAGGAATTAGAAGATATAAAATTGGTATCTGTAACTTTACAATTATCGGATAGATCACTCATATACCCAAAATGAATAGTAGAGGATGTGTTAGTCAAAGTAGAATTATAATTGATGTGTATAATGGTTTTTTATCTATGTCTTTGGGAGATGAAAGTATTAAATTCGATGTTTTACGTACAATGAAGCATCATCAAGAGGTTGATGATTTTTTTGCTCTTGATGTGTTAGATCAATTGAATTTTGATTTTATTGAATTTTTTTTAAAGATCCATTGGAAGCATCTTTGAACGCAGGAACATCAACTGAAGAAGACGCGGTGATTGAACAACTATGTTTGTTGGATTCGGCAAAGACGTTGTCAAAGCCACGCTTTGAAAGTTTTGAGACGAAACTCACACTCTCTGTCACTTTTAAACCTTTAGTGATGAACCTCCAAAACTTGCGCTTAAGGTTTTACCTTCTAACCTAGAATATGTTTACCTTGGAGCTCATGATACCTTACCTATTATTATTTATGCTTTGGTTTACAGCAAGAAAGACTTTTGGATTTCTTGCGAGACCACAAGCTAGCACATGGGTCTACAATTTCCGACATCAAAGGCATAAGTCCAACCTTTTGCATGAAAAAGATCATCTTGGAAGAGAGCCATAAATCTTCAGTTGATAAACGTGGTCGGCTAGATTAACTAGGGCTTGGATTAGTTCGGTGTAATTAGTTCTATGAGCATCTTCGATTGGTAGGTTAGACTTCACACACGAAGATTTTGAATTCGCGAGATTAACTTAGTTCATTATCAAGTGTGAGGAAAATATATCTTTAGGGTCATATAAGATATGATTGATGGAGATCTACCTTTGGACAAATGTAATCTGGCTAGATTCACTACGGGTTACATTTGCCTATTGGACCTAAAGCCTATTAAAAATAAGTTTTCTCGTTTTTTCTCCTAGAGGGTAGTGGAATTCGATAAAATTTAGTGGGAGTACAATTAAATGATAAAAGTCCAAATCTTTAATTGCAATCATTAATAATGAATTATCTTTTATGTAAGTCTTCTTAAAGCTTTTCAGTATAAATGCTAAGAATCTCTTATCGTCAATTCTCGACACCAATAAAACTTAATGGAAACAATTACCTTGATTGGCTCAATAAACATTCGTTTGGTGCTTTTGCTTCAAGAGCAATTGTGCATAATCAATTATACCTCGACCAAACATCATGATAACTCAACTTAGTAGGAGATCACCACTTATTAGAAGTGGAAGATGGGTGTCCGTATTGACGAAGTGTTATATGATAGCACCTAGTCGCCCAAGTTAGCGATGAATTATGAGAATGACCTTTATGTTGTTGACACAAAGTCTCACCTCGAGATCGTGTGTGGTGAGAGCATTATGACAATGAGTTTTGTGACGACTAAGGATTTGATGTCTCTTAGGCTACGCGAAAGGACTCCGGTCCATGAGCATGGTTCAAGATGACTCGCTCCCAAAGACGTTGCGTGACCACAATGTCGTTGTTCCACCAGAGTTCTCGGTGAATCTCATGCTTCCATCACTAACTACCTTTTATGAAAAGTTCATAATAAGTTCAATGAGAATATGGTTGAATCTCTTTTTGAAAGAGTTGTTCAATATGTTGAAATACGAGTCAGTTATAAAGGAAGAAATGTATGGTTTGCCCCCTCGGCACCTTCTATATATTTTTATAAGAATAGTTCAAAGTGGAAGAAGAGGGTAAAAGGAAAAGAGTTTCTAGTCGAGGAAACAGTAGACTAGGGGTGAATCGAGTATTCGCAAGGATTAGTAAAACAAGCATATAAGTGATGCTTGCTTATAATGTGGAAAGATAGACAATTGGGCTCTGTAAACTGCATGGAGTATCTTGATTGGAAACGTTCTAAGAAAGATGCGTTTTTCGTTTAACCTGAACTCAATATAGAAGATAACCCAACAAAACTTTGGCACGCTAGATTAGGACATATTTCTTTAAGGTGAATGAATGAGTTTGCATGTGAGGTATTGTTCACGTCCGATGATGTGAACTCACTACGGGCTTGTGAATCTTGTTCGAAAAGAAAAATGTCCAAATTACCATTGAGGGAAAAATGGAGCATGTTGAAGCTCTCTTGGATTTAATCCATGCAGACGAGCGAGGTCCACTAAATGTTAGTGCGAGTGGTGGTTTTAACTACTTCGTAACCTTTACCGATGATTACTGAGGTTATGGTTACGTATACTTGATGAAGTACAACTTTGAAATATATGAAATATTCAAAGATTTCGAAAACGAAGTAAAAAAGCAACTCATATGAAGTATTAGGAAACAACGATCCGATCGTAGTGGAAAATAATTAAATGATGAGTTTATCAACTATCTCAAAGAGAACGTGATTCACTAAGTTACCGGCGTACTCATGGGGTCATGCACTCCATAGCGCCGCGTATTTAGTGAATATGGTTAACACCAAAGCACTTAGTTCCACCCCATATGAACTTTGGCATTCCCGATAATCCACTTACATGAAGTGGCTAGTGGGAGACGAGTTGAATAGTCGATCCAACTTAAGCCAATTCGTGGGGTATCTACAAAATTGTTTGTCTCGGGAAATGCCACCTTCTTAATGAAGAAGGTTCTATGCGATAGAATAGGTGTATGGTAGAACTCGAAGAAATTCGAGAACCACGAATTGATGTTCCAACACCATAAATACAAAGGATATATGTGGAGATTCGAAAGGATCCATATAGTAGTAGAGGCGATTAAACCCCATAATGAAGGAAGTTGTGAAGAAAGAAATCATGAAGTGGTTAGACACATGTATTATTTTTCCTATCTCCGATAGTACGTGAGTTAGTCCGGTATAATGTGTACCTAAGAAAGGGGGATGACTGTTATAAGAAACGAAAAAAATGAATTAATCCCTTCTAGGACAGTAACGGGTTAGCGAATTTGCATGGATTATAGAAAATTGAACAAGGCCACTCGAAAAGACCACTTCCCCTTGCCCTTTATTAATCAAATGCTTGATGGGTTAGCTTGTCAAGAATTTTATTGTTTTTTAGAGGAGTATTCTCGTTATAACCAAATTTCCATAGCTCCCGAGGACCAAGACAAAACATCTTTTACTTGTCCATTTGGTAGTTTTTCCTTTAGACATGTGCCCTTAGGTTTATGGAACGCTCCTGCCACTTTTCGACATTGTATGATGGTAATTTTCATGGACATGGTTGAATGTGGTCTTGAGATATTTATGGATGATTTTTCTGTTTTCGGTAATACGTATGACACTTGTCTCCAAGCAATGGCTAAGATTCTTTGCATGTGTGAAGAGACAAATTTGGTGCTCAACTGGGAAAAGTGTCACTTTATGGTGCAAGAAGCGATTGTGCTAGGACACAAAGTGTCAAACAAAGGTTTAGAAGTCGATCGAGCAAAAAATTGAAACAATCGAGAAATCACCGCCACCAATTTCAGTAAAGGGAATTAGTTGTTTTCTGGGACATGGTGATTACTATAGGCGATCCATCAAGGATTTTTCTAAGGTTGCCATACAATTGTGCAATTTGTTGGAAAAGGACATCAAATTTGACTTCAATGATGAATTCCTCAAAGCCTTCAATGAATTAAAAAAACAAGGTTAGTAACCGCACCCATTATTTTTGTTCCTGATTGGGATGAACCCTTTGAACTTATGTTTGATGCCAGTTATTATGTGGTAGGTGCAGTGTTGGGCCAAATAAAGAATAAAAAAATTTGTTCAATTTACTATGCTAGTAAAACTCGAAACGATGCGCAATTGAACTATACCACTCATGAAAAAGAGTATTAGCAGTTGTTTTTGCGTTCCAAAAATTTAGATCATATCTCATAGGCACTAAGGTCATTGTCTTTACAAATCATTCGGCCTTTAAATAATTGCTACAAAAAAAAGAGAGGCAAAACCTAGACTTATTAGGTGGGTACTACTGCAACAATTTGACATGCTAGAAACCGAACTAAAAGATAAAGTTTGCAATAACGAAAACTTTCCAGATGAGCAATTACTTGTTGTGGATAATCAAGAAGTACCATGGTATGCGGATTTTTTGAATTATTTAGTTAGCCATGTACTTAGCTTCCGCCTCAGCTTACTTTTCATGAACGAAAAAAGTTTTTACATGATGTGAATTTCTACTTTTGGGAAGAGCCCTTTTTGTTTATACAATGCAGCCATTTAGTCATTCGAAGATGTGTTCGGGAAAGCAAGCAAATAGATTTGCTTTTTCATTGCCATCGCTCAGACTATGCGGGGCATTGTGGAGGTGAGCGAACAACGAGGAAGGTACTTCAGTCAGGATTTTTTTGGCCAACTTTATATAATGATTGCTATAAATCTTTATCGAGTTGCGATAGATGTCAGCGGGTAGGTAAAATTTCTAGGAGGCACGAACTTCCATTAAATAAAATGATCGAAATAAAACCCTTCGATGTATGGGGAATTGATTTTATGGGACCTTTTGTCCAATCATTCAATAACATATACATCTTAGTGGACGTCGATTATGTATCTAAATGGGTTGAGGCGGCTGCCTTTCCTACTAATGATTCTACAGTGGTTTGTGCTTTCTAGAAAAGATAGATATTCACTCGATTTGGAACACCGCGAGCAATTATTAGTGATGGAGGCACCCACTTTTGCAACAAACAATTCGAGTCACTCTTGGACAAGTATGGTGTCAAGCATAAGGTTGCATTGGGATTTAACCCACAGACGAACGGGCAAGCCGAGGGTATGAATCGTGAAACCAAAAACATCCTCGAAAAAGTTGTGAGTCCCACACGGAAAGATTGGTCGAAAAAATTAGACGATGCACTTTGTGTTCGGGATCAGGCACGTCTACGCAGCGGAATACAAAAAAAATTATTTTATTTATATATACTAATTTATATAAACAAACACGTGCACAATAATTACAATTAATTGCGTACCTTTTCGCTTCCGATCACCGACAAACATGGTCGCATGTATCATTAATTTAAACGACATAAATTAAATCATCATAGCATGCTCGCAAAATTAAATCAAATAATTAACATGCTCAACAAATGATTCACATAAACACATAATCGAACATATAGATTGATGTGATTGAATAATCAATTAACATACATTAATCTCAATTAATTTAAATTAATTAACACACGTATATTAATTTACATTAATCTCAATTAATATAAATTAATTAACACACGTATATTAATTAGGGAAAACTATATGTTACCCTTGAAGCGTGAATCGAACGAAGACTCGAGAAGATGGCTAGTTGTTCTTCCCACTCCTACTGGTCCAACCTGTTTGCTGATCTGAAATTACAGTCCTGCTCCGACCTTAATATCTCCATGGTTATCTATTGCATGGATAATTCCTTTGGCAAGATTATAAATATATGCGCCGTGAAGCTTATTTAAAAATTTCACATCCATCCGATCACTAGTTGATTTATGGCGAATGTTCTCGCTGGACTCCGAGAGCAGTTTTTCAGAATTGCCTTCTCGTATCACCGGACTGTGGCTGCGCGTGGGGACGACCCTGTTGGTAGCGTTGGCGGCATAATAATCTTCTTCCTTGTAGGTTTCACCACGTATATTCAATCCACTATCCACGCAACACTAGATACGTGATAGGCTAAGTACACCGAAGAAGAACGAAGGGAAAAGGAAGATGCCGTTGCAGCGGCGACTGGCGGTGGCTAGTGGCGGAGGTAGGATTTCGGCTGCATGGTGGATGGCTGTGGGGAGAGAAGCTAGGGTTTGAAGCTTGTGTTATGTCGTTTTTTGTGTGTCTTTCACAAGACATATAAATCCTATTTATATGCTCCTTATGAAAACCCTAACAGGCCTTAAGTTGGGCTAGGCCAACAGCTTAAGTCCACTCTCTTTCTCGGCTCGTTTCTAACAAACGAATGCTCACAAAAATATAACAATTAAATTTTGACAACGACCACAAATTATCGTCAATACGAGTACCACTTTGAAATTTACCAATTTCCGAAATTGGAAACCCTGGACTTGCCAAATTGCGAAACTTCCAAAACTAGAAAATTCACTAAATTTCCGTTGGATTCTTTTCCTCTACTTATTCTCATCCGTAATTAACAATTACGAATGTTGGAATTAATCACATTGACTTCGAATTACACTAAGATTAGCTAATTAATCTTAGTTCGTTGCATTAAGGATCTCAAGTACACAAGCAGTGTGACCCTCGATGGTTCAGGTGAAAGCTAGTCGTGGGTCCACAACCCATTTTGGTTTAAACTCGTCCCTAGATTTATAATCAAGTTGAATCTAGTTTCAACTTAACTACCCAACGAATCAAGATTGGCGTCTAGCAACTACACGTCATGATTCCCTAGATACAAATGAAGTGCGTGCAAGAACCTTGTGATATAGTTAACGTATAGTACGATCCCTTAGATACATATATCCCGATTCAACTAGAGGCATTGGTTTGTCGAGACCTCTTTATGAGTTCAATAACTATGTAGACGTTCTTGATTATATAATCCGTTCGTGTTTGACTTAGAGAAACACATTTCTCTCCTCATGACACTTTCAGTTGTGGCCACAAACTTCATGGATTATACATCGCAAGAACACACAGGATATCCATGAATAATCAAGCGATCGAATCTCCTACTACAATGCACATACCTCCCACTAGATTTCGGAATGCACAAACACTCGTCCTTGGGGCGGTCCTCGGTGGAACTCAAGGACACGTCACGATACAGCTGGTCCTCTAGTGAAGTTACGGTGATGTCAAGGTCTTAAGGATTAATGGTGTACAACTATATCATAGAAACCTCTACTCGATTATTGGGAACCACTTAGAGATGTCTAGATTGAGGGAGTTCAGTGAACTCATCAACTTAAGAGCACCTACTTATGTATGCCGATGTCACATCACCGTTGACTAATGAGACGCAGTACACATACATTAAGTGCTAGTCTCGAATGAGAAAGGCCGATATCCTCATTAGTGGCGTAGAACTCAATAGGCTAACCCTCATCGAAGGTAGTCAAAATGAATTTGACAAGGGATGTGATCCAAGAACCTTCAATGAGGCTGTATTTGATGCAGTAAGGGACATTGGCTTAACGCCATGAAATCCAAAATGGTTTCCATGTACTCCAATAAGGTATCGACCTTGATGAATCCACCTAGCGGAATCTTTCCCGCTGGATAAAAGTGGATCTATAATATTTAAGTTGGAATAGATGGAAAGGTATTGACCTATCAAGCTAGACACGTGAAAATGAGTTATACGCTAACACCAAGTTGTTGTTTGTGAGATAACTTTTTACGAAACACTATGCTATAATTCCATTAGGATTTTGCTAGCCATTTTTGCGTAGTATGACTACGAGCTATGGAAAATGGATATAAAGATCACCTTTCTCAATGGCGAGATTGAGGAAATCAGAATGGTGCAGCCGAAAGGCTTCATATCTTCTGGAAATTAGCAAATGGTTTGCAAAATTCCAGCGATCCATTTATCGATTGAACCTAGCATAACATAAATTGGAATATTCGATTCGACACAAAAATCAAGCAATTGATTTAGTAACGAATTGGAAAGAGCCTTAAGTTTACAAGAAGGTTAGTGGGAGTTCCATTATGGGTATTTTGTGTTGACAACTTTCTACACATTTTGACTGTTGTAGGAATGTTGCATTCAACTCAAACACGATTGTCCTAATATTTCTCAATACATGAATTTGTGATAAGATTCTTACGTATTAGAGGATATGTATTTATAGAGCAAAATAGAAGAGGTCTCTATTTATGCCAATTCATATTATGGACATGATATAATGTATGTAGTGAAGCGTCACTGTAGATATCAGTCTAACCCCAACCAAGTTAGTTGGATAGCTATTAAAAAAATCCTTAAATACTTGCGAAGTACTACGGAGTTGTTCATATATAGTCTATGGGGATTTCGAATTGAAAATAAAGTCGTTCGACGACTTTAGTGTTTCAATCGTAAGTGCACGACTCAAAAAGGACGTCGGGATTTATATTCATGCTTATTAACGAGGTGTCGTATTAGTTCCAAATGAAACATGACGACGGATTCCACCTCCGAAGCTTAATATATTGCGGCATTAGATGACGCAAATGTAGCAGTTTGGATTCAAAATTACATTCAAATATTGAATGTATGATTTCAATAAGTCTCATTAGAAATCCAAGCATATACTGAATCGTAATTATCTCATTAGTAAGATAATTAATAGGGGTGAACTTTAGTTCGAGAGATATGCCTCGGTAGACAATATATTAGATCCCTGAACATAGGCTTTACCCATACCGGTCCATGAGACACATCGAGAGTCGATGGGACTTAGGTAATGAGTAGTTAGATTTAGGTCAAGTGGAAGATTGTTAGAGTAGGTGACCAAAGAGCCAACTAATTATTGTGTTTTCTCACGCTACACGTAAATAATCTATTTCGTATTAATGATAAATACCCCCTTTGGCATTCTATATCTTTGTCCCTTGCATAAGCATAGATATAGTCCTTACAGTTACTTAATTACTCTAAATAGATCTAGTAGAATCGTGAGATTATTTAGTTAAGTATAGTAACTGTTAAACATGGTTCCTAGTCAACGGCATAACCCTTTCTATGGCTACCTTCATCATTATGTCAATTAAATTACAGTTGACCCTACTATAGCACTCCCCGCAAACACGGCTTACTGCACTATTGCAAGGGGCTACACATAATCTAACCGTTGGTAGAAGGAAAAAAAAATCAACATATTGGTTTTTCTTTATAGCTTGAAATAATTCTTAATAAATTAAGAATGAGGGGTTTATTATTGTTTTGCTGTTATCTCATCATAATTATTGGACGGGTCGATTGGATTCCTACAACTATGTTCTCTAAAGGTATATGGAAACGCATATTGGCCTAAGAGGAACATTCGACCTAAACTATAATTAATTACAATAATTAATTATGAGGATTTGTTTCAAAATAATAAAAGGACCTTAATTAACATAAATCATGAAATAAGATTAAGGTATAATTAATTAAGTTGAAGTATAATCACCATTATACATGTGTTCTATTAACGAAACTAATTTAACGTTTATATTAATTAATTAATCAAACGTTCATTTATTGAACATTATTGATCAATGGATCGAATATATGGTTTAGGATTTAATTGATAAATAATTTAAGAAAATTAAAAATCAATTTTGAATTAATTTTAATTTCTGGAAAAACAATTATTTATTTATTTCCGGCTGTCTGAACCGGTTAGACCCGGTCGGACCGGTTGGACCGGCATGACCGAGTTGTCCGGCCTGGATAGTTTTTAGAAAATCATTTTGGAATTCAAAACTCAAATCAAATTTTAATTTTAAATCTAATTTCCAATTCCAATTTTAAAATCGATCAAATCAAATTATAAAATCAAATCTAATTTTCTAATTCCAATTTTAAAACTGACCAAATCAAATTTTAAAATCAAATTAAAACTAAACCAACCCAATTACAACTTCACCAATTCAATCAATTCAATAAACTATTCACATGCAATCGAAAGCAATAAACACGTAAGCAATTATTTGCGCAACCGTAGCTCTAATACCACTGTTGGCGATCAGGCACATGTACGCAGCGGAATACAAACAAAAGTATTTTATTTATATAAACTAATTTATATAAACAAACACGTGTATAGTAATTACAATTAATTACGTACCTTTCGCTTCTAATCACCGACAATCATGCTCGCATATATAATTAATTTAAATGACATAAATTAAATCATCATAGCATGCTCGCAAAATTAAATCAGATAATTAACATGCTCAACGAACGATTCACATAAACACATAATCGAACATATAGATTCATGTGATTCGGTAATCAATTAACATGCATTAATCTCAATTAATATAAATTAATTACCACATGTATATTAATTAGGGAAAACAATATGTTACCCTAGATGCTCTTCCCACTCCTACTGATCCAACCTGTTTGCTGATATGAAATTATAGTCTTGCTTTGACTTCAATATCTCCATGGGTATTTACTGGATGGACAATTCTTTCAAACAAATTGGAGATATATGAGTCGTGAAGTTTATTTAAAAATTTCACATCCATTCGATCACTGTTTGATTTATGGCGAATTTTCGCGCTGGATTGTGCAAAAAATGCGAGAGCAGTTTTTCAGAATTGCATTCTTGCATCACCGGCTTGTGGCGGCGTGTGGGGGCGCGTGGGGACGACCCTGGTGGCGGCGTTGGCGGCATAATAATCTTCCTCCTCTTAGGTTTCAACTCGTACATTCAATCCACTATCCACGCAGCACTAGATACGTGATAGGCTAAGTACAACGAAGAAGAACGAATGGAAAAAGAAGATGCCGATGCGGCGGCGACTGGCGGCGGCGCGCCGGCTTGTGGCGGAGGTAGGATTTTTGCTGCAAGGTGGACGGCCATAGGAAGAGAAGCTAGGGTTTCAAGCTTGTGTTATGTCGTTTTTTGTGTCTCTTTCACAAGACATATAAATCATATTTATATGCTCCTTATGAGAACCCTAACAGGCCTTAAGTTGGGTTAGGCCCAACAGCTTAAGTCCACTCTCTTTCTCGGCTCGTTTCTAACAAACGAATGTTCATAAAAATATAACAATTATATTTTGACAACGAGCACAAATTCTCGTCGATACGAGTACCACTTTGTAATTACCAATTTCCGAAATTGGAAACCCTAAAATAGAAAGTTCACTAAATTTCCGTTGGATTCTTTTCCTCTACTTATTCTCATCCGTAATTAACAATTACGAATGTTGGACTCAATCACATTGACTTCCAATTACACTAAGATTAACTAATTAATCTTAGCTCGTTGCATTAAGGATCTCAAGTACCCGAACAGTGTGACCCTGGATGGTTCAGGTGAAAGCTAGCCGTGGGCCCACAACCCATTGTGGTTTAAACTCGTCCCTAGAGTTATAATTAAGTTGAAACTAGTTTCAACTTAACTACCCAACGAATCAAGATTGGTGTCCAGCAACTACGCGTCATGATTCCCTAGATACAAATGAAGTACCTGCAAGAACCTTGTGATTTGTTAACGTACAGTACGATCCCTTCGATACATATATCCTGATTGAACTGGAGGCATTGGTTCGTCGAGACCTGTTTATGCATTCAATAACTTTGTGGACGTTCTTGATTATATAATCCATTTGTGTTTAACTTAAAGAAACACATTTCTAGAATGGTGTACAACTATATCACAGAAACCTGTACTCAATTATTGGGAACCACTTAGAGATGTCTAGATTGAGGGAGTTCTGTGAACTCATCAACTTATGAGCACCCACGTATGTATCCTGATGTCACAACACCGTTGACTGATGAGACGCAGTACACATACACTAAGTGCTAGTCTCGAATGGCAAATGCCGATATCCTCATTAGTGGCGTAACCCGTTGACTAGGAACCATGTTTAACATTTACTATACTTAACTAAATAATCACACGATTCTACTAAACCTATTTATAGTAATTAAGTAATTGTAAGGACTATATCTATGCTTATGCAAGGGACAAAGATATATAATGCCAAAGGGGGTATTTATCATTAATACGGAATAGATTATTTACGAGTAGCGTGAGAAAACACAACAATTAGTTGGCTCTTCGGTCACCTACTCTAACACTTTGGGCATATCGTACAGCTTACAAAACTCTACATGGCATGAAAACGTTTCGATTGATTTATGGAAAAGCATGTCATCTACCGGTTGAATTCAAGCATAATGCATTTTGGGCGATTAAGAAGCTAAATTTTTATCTCAAGGAATGCAAGGAGAAACGAATGATGCAACTCAACGAGCTCGATGAATTGCGTTTGAATTCCTATGAAAGAAATCGTGTTTAGAACGAAAAAAACCAAGAGATTGCACGACAATAAAATATTGCATCGCGCATTTTACAAGGCTAATATCTCACAAAGCTGTGTGGAAAGCAGAAAAAGCTACTGTACAATTTTAGCAATTCGCACAACCGTGCGAAAATTGAATTGGAAACCCGTACGGCCGTCTGGAAAATATGGGAACCTACTGCTCTATTTTCACGTTTCGCATGGCCGTGCTAAATTTCCCTATAATTCCATACGGCCGTGTGCAAAGCAGAAAAGGTACTGCGCATATTTAGCATTTCACACGGCCGTTCGAAACTCAATGATTTTATCCGGATAGCCGTGCCGGTTCAGAAGATGAATTAGTATAACCCGTGTTTTGACACAGCTGTGCAAAAACAGTTCAAAACTTTGAATGGTCGTGCGAAACGTGCCACAACCGTTTTAAATGGAGCCAACACAACATAATTCTCACGATTCCAGCTCCCCTATTCTCCCCTATTTCGAATCCTAAATCTACTTTTTCAAAACATTCACTTTTCCTTGCAAAATTTCGCCGGAAATTCACGAACCACATTCACATAACACCTAAAATACTTGGATTCGTGTTGATTTTTGCTGGGAGGCTTCAATGTGCCAAATTCTCAAAACCCCCATTCCTCAAGGCACGCCCACAAGGTGTTCGACGAATTGCCTGAGTCAAGTTTGGGGGAATTTTACACACCAATTCATCCCAAATCCCTTCCAAAAAGCATACTCAACACAATGATGAAAATAGGACGAGACGAAGAAGGATCCTCGAAAGGCAAGGGGAAGGGAAAGAAGGCCGCCCAAATTCCAACTCCCGATGACGATGCATTTTGTGTTGAAGGTTCCAAAGACCTCTTTGGCAAACAAATGGTGAAGAAACTCATAACGGAGTGAGCATACACGGTCACCTTGCTGCAATTTGAACAATTGAATCAAGAATTCGTGAGACGAGGGGGGGACTCTTTGTTAGAACCGGCGGATTCGATCAACTTGTCCTTAGTCTGAGAGTTCTATGTCAACCACCGAATCGACCAAACTTCGGATACGATGACAAACACGGTTCGGGGGAAGAAATTTGATTGGAGTGCCAAGGCGATTAACTCCTTCTACAAGATCAAGCATGATGTGTGCAATTTGAAACAATTGCAAACCGATGTATCAAAGGACCAACTCGGAGAGGTCTTACGTGATGGTCCCCCTGCTTGGTTCGAATTCTCTAATGATAATGACTACCAGTTAGAATGGAAATGCATTTCCCAACTAGGCAAGGCATGCCTTACTTTCTTATGCGCCAATCTCATCCCCACCCGATCATTTACTCAATTCGACCACGAAAGGTATGCTCTTGCGTATTATATCCTAATGGGCACACCGATCAATATTGGAGAACTCATATCCGATCGCTTTTGGTTATCCCTGACCGAAAACTCCAAGGGACTCTATTTTCCTTGCCTAGTGACCGGCCTATGCAAGAAATCCAAGGTTCCAAACAAAGCGGCGGATATCCACACACAAATCCGAAAGCCGATTAATAGCCTTGCAGCCTGCCAGTTCAAGGCACCCGTCTACGATGGCCAACAAGTCGTCCCGCCCAAGGGCCCAAGCACAAGTTCGGATCGCATTTTTCAAAAGTGGATGGAGCATGAGTTGGTGATTGGTCACAATCGGTTAGCAACGGTGGAGCACAAAGTTAGTACAATCGAATCCATCCAACCTGTTGGGGATCGTGCATGTATACGCAGCGGAATTTAAAATTTTTTACATCGAACTAGTTTCGATTACATGCATAAACTAATCACATAGTCAACGTACCTTAACGCTTCCGCCATACATATGGTAATTTTCGATTTAATTGAAAAATACGTAAAACCGAAAATCACGAAACATGCTTATACTTCATTTCACAAAATCGAAACATGTAATCACGTATTACTCATGCTCGCAAATTAATAATCATACAAACATGTTCGAATCGAATTACGAAAGTTCCGATTTAATTACCTCTTGTAGCGTGCGATTTCGACGAATCGAAATCCTAGAACGAGTCACGTACAAGCTGCTAATTACCAATCCACGGGGCTGCACCTCACGGCTGGACCGAGCTGATCCAGCAGGCAACGAACGGCGACGAACGGCAGCAGCAGCGGCGGCGCGTGGCAGCGGCAGCGGCGGCGCGTGAGCGGCAGCGGCGGCGTGGCAATTCCGTCGGGGCAGCAGCTCCTCTCCAATTAGGTTTCACCTCGAATAAACGGATCTCCCCCTACTGTAGCACTAGATACAAAGGGGTTAGATAACAAAGGGAATACGATAAAGAAAGGAGAGGAAAAACCGGCGGATTCCGGCGGTGATCGGCGCCGGAGCGGCGGGGCAGCAGCGGCCGAGAGGCTGGACGGCTAGGGCTGGACGGCTAGGGTTTTTGTGTGTAAAAATCTGATCTCAAACTCTTGTTTGAGGTCTATTTATACTTAGGGTTTTCAACCCTAGCGGGCTTAAGTCATTGGGCTTGACCCACTGATGCATTAAGCCCATTCCCTCGTCGGCCTCGTTTCTAATAAACGATCGTCCACAAAATTATAACAAAATTATATTTGTGACGAGCTCAAAGTCCTCGTCGATACGAGTGCCTCTTCGAAATTTCCAATTTCCAAAATTGGAAACTTCCACTTCAGTGGACCTGCTAAATTGGGAAACTTCTCAATTTAGGAAGTTCACTAATTTCCGCATATCTCTTTCTCTACGTTTATTCCGACTCGTAATCCACAATCACGAATCTTGGACTCAATCATATTGACCTCCAACGTTCAAAGATTAACACATTAATCTATGCTTGTTGTTATCAAGGATCTATATTACACGAGAAGTGTGACCCTCAATGGTTCAGGTGTATGCTAGCCGTGGGCTCACAACTCTTTGTGATTCGAACAACACATTGTTCTTATACGAACTCCTCCCAAGAGTCCCGATTAGAGTAAAACTCATTTTACCTAATCCCGATCAAATCGGTGCCCAACGAATCAAGATTGGCGTCTAGCAACTACGCGTCATGATTCCCTAGATACAAATGAAGTGCCTGCAAGAACCTTATGATATAGTTAGCGTACAGTACGATCCCTTCGTAGCACATATCCCGATTGAACTAGAGGCATTGGTTCACCGAGACCTCTTATAAAGTTCAATAACCGTGCGAACGTTCTATGTATTATAAATCCGTTCGTGTGCGACTTAGGGAAACACATTTCCCTAATCACCCCACTATCAACTCTGGCCAGAGATTCCATGGATTATAAACCGTCAGAACACACAGGACATCCATGACTACTCAAGCGCTCGAATCCCCTACTACAATGCACAGACTTCACACTAGATTTCGGATTGCACGAACGTTGGCCCTTGGAGCGGTCCGCAGTGGGACTCAGGGACAGGTCACGATACAATCGGTCCTCTAGTTTAGTCACGGTGATGTCTGGGTCTTAAGGACTAATGGTGTACAACTATATCTTAGAAACCTATTACTCGATGAATGAGAACCACTTATAGATTTCTAGGGCGAGGGAGTTCAGTGAACTCATCCAGTATGAGCACCCACTCAAGTATGCCGATGTCACAACACCGAGGACTGATGAGACGCAGTACACATACACTAAGTGCTAGTCTCAAAAGGGAAAGGCCGGTATCCTCATTATTGGCGTAACCCATCGACTAGGAACAAGGTTTAACAGTTACATTACATTGCTGAGTTATCTCACGATTCTACTAGACCAACTCACAGTAATAGAGTAACTCGTTAGGACTATATCTATGCTGCTTGCATGGGATAACAGATATAGAATGCCAAATAAGATATTTTATTATTACGAACGAAAAACGATTGTTTTATTACAAAGAAAAGAGAAAGACCACACCCACAAGTTGGCTTGCCGGTCACCTACTCTAACAATCTCCCACTTGACCTAAAGCCAACTACTCATAAATCTAAGTCCCATCGACTCTCGATGTTTCTCGTGGACTGATCCTGACAATGGCTTGGTGAAGGGATCTGCAATATTGTCCTCCGAGGTGACTCTGTCTAGCTTGACTTCACCTCTCTCTATGATCTCTCGGATCACATGGTATTTTCTCAACACGTGCTTCGACTTCTGATGAGCTCATGGTTCCTTAGCTTGCGTTACGGCTCCGTTGTTATCGCAGTACAGCCGTACTGGATCGCTAGCGTTCGGAAATACACCCAACTCTTGGATGAATTTTCTAATCCATGACCCTTCCTTTGAAGCATTGTGATGCTGCAATATATTCAGCCTCGGTGGTGGAATCAGCCGTCGTGCCTTGTTTGGAACTCTTCCAACACACGGCACCTCCGTTGACTTTGAATATATACCCCGAGTTTGACTTTGAGTCATCCACGTCCGATTGAAAACTAGAATCCGTGAAGCCTTTTAATTTCAACTCGGTATCCCCATAGACCAAAAACAAATCTTGAGTTCTTCGCAAGTACTTGAGAATGTCCTTCACAGCCTTCCAATGGGCTAGGCCGGGGTCGGACTGATATCTGCTTGTGACGCTCACAGCATACGCAATATCAGGTCGTGTACACAGCTTGCCATACATTATGCTTCCTATAGCGGATGCATAAGGTGTCCTTTTCATCTCCTCGATTTCCATTTGCGTTTGAGGACGCATGGATTTCGAGAGACGAACCCCATGGGACATTGGCAAGAATCCCTTCTTGGATTCTTCCATGCTAAACCGTTTAAGAACGGTGTCTATGTACATGGATTGGGACAAGCCAAGTAATCTCCTCGATCTATCTCTATAGATCCGTATTCCTAATACGTAGGATGCTTCTCCCGAATCCTTCATCGAGAAACGTGTGGATAACCATACTTTAGTCGACTGCAACATCCCTACATCATTCCCAATGAGTAGTATGTCATCAACATAAAGTACAAGGAAAGTCACTGCACTCCCACTAACCTTCTTGTAGACACAAGGTTCCTCCGGGTTTTTCACAAATTCAAACTCTTTGATAGTTGTGTCGAACCTCTTGTTCCAACTACGGGATGCTTGTTTCAATCCATAAATGGATCGCTGGAGTTTGCAAACCTTTTGCTCATCTCCAGAAGATATGAAGCCTTCCGGCTGCGCCATGTAAATTTCTTCCTCAATGTCCCCATTAAGGAAAGCGGTCTTCACATCCATTTGCCATATCTCGTAGTCATACCACGCAGAGATGGCCAGCAAAATCCTAATGGACTTAAGCATAGCAACTGGAGAGAAGGTTTCCTCATAGTCAACTCCTTGCTTTTGAGTATAACCCTTCGCTACCAATCTAGCCTTGTAGGTCGATACCTTTCCATCTACTCCAATTTTCTTCTTATAGATCCACTTGCAGCCTATGGGAACGATTCCCTCGGGTGGATCTACCAAGGTCCATACCTTGTTGGAGTACATAGAGTCCATTTCGGATTTCATGGCATTTAGCCAATGTCCCTTGTCTGTATGCGATACAGCTTCGTTGAAAGTTCTAGGATCACATCCTTGGTCAACTTCATCAACGAGGAATAACCTATCGGGCGCTCTCCGAACTCTTTCGGATCTACGCAGCGACGGTTCAGGAGGTATATTAGTGGTTTGTTGAATTGGTTCATTATCTGATTGTTGTGCTCAAACTTCAGATTGTGGTTCTCGAACTTCTTCGAGATCAACTACACTGCCCTTTCTATCCGATAGAAATTCCTTCTCAAGGAACACGGCATTTCTCGAGACGAACACCTTTGCCTCGGAAACATAGTAGAATTCGTATCGCATGGAATCCTCGGGATACCCCACAAAATAGCATAGGTCGGATTTTGTATCCATCTTATCTCCCACTAGCCGCTTCACGTAAGCGAGACAACCCCATATCCTAATATGTTTAACCGTGGGTTTCTTGGAGTGCCAAAGTTCATAAGGTGTGGAGTTAACTGCTTTGGTATTAACCCTATTCAGCAAATACACGGCAGTTAGGAGTGCATGACCCCACAGGTATGCCGGTAGCTCGGTGAACCCCATCATAGATCGAACCATGTCTAACAGTGTTCGATTCCGACGTTCGGAAACTCCATTAAGTTGAGGAGTTCCAGGAGGAGTCCATTGAGACAGAATCCCATTCTCTTTAAGATAGTCTATAAACTCAGTACTTAAGTATTCGCCACCACGATCGGATCGTAGTTTCTTAATACGTCTACCGAGTTGGTTTTCTACTTGGTGTCTAAAATCTTTGAACCTTTCAAAAGTTTCAGACTTATACTTCATTAAGTACACGAAACCATACCTAGAATAATCATCGGTAAAGGTAACGAAGTAGTTAAAACCACCCCTAGCACTAACGCTTAGTGGACCACACACGTCTGAATGGATCAAATCCAAAAGACCCTCGGCCCGTTCCATCTTCCCTTTGAAGGGAGTCTTGGTCATTTTTCCTTTAAGGCAGGATACACAAGTTTGAAGTGATTTAACGTCCTCCATGGAGAACATTCCTTCACTAACAAACTTGTTCATCCTTCTCAAGGAAATGTGACCTAGTCGAGCGTGCCAAAGTTGTGCGGGGTTAAGACTTATATCTTTTCGTTTTGCTGATATAACGTTAATAGGTATTTCACTTGGATTCAGTTCATATAAGTTGTTTATAAGTTGTCCCTTACAAATCATATTTTGTTCCTTTTGTATAATGCAAATCGAATTTCCAAAAACAAAAGTAAAACCTTCATTATCCAAAACAGGAATAGAAATAAGGTTTCGAATAAGTGACGGAACAAATAAACAATTGTTCAAAACAATGGAAAAACTAGAATCCAAAACAGAAAGATAAATTGTCCCAATGGCTTCAGCAGCAACCCTTGCTCCGTTGCCCATTCTTAGGTAGGTCTCACCCACATTAAGCTTCCTACTTCTTGTCATGAGCTGCAAATCATTACAAAGATGTGAGCCACAACCAGTATCCAATACCCAAGTAGAAGATTTAACGGACAAGTTAACTTCAACTAAATACGTACCCTTTTCAGAACGTTTCTGATCGAGGTAAGCCTTGCAGTTGCGTCGCCAATGGCCCTTCTTTCCACAATGATGGCAAGCGTCATCAACTTGCTTGGTGACCTTGTCATTCTTCACTCCGCTCGACTCGCCCTTCTCAAGTTTCTTGCTCGGGCCGAAACTCCTTTCTTTCCTTTTCTTCTGGAAAGAACCTTTCTTTGCAGAAGGAGCAACTAGGAGAACAGATTTCTCCTTCTTGATCGTGGACTCATAGCTGACCAACATGTTCAACAACTCATCCAATGGTGGATCGAGCTTGTTCATATTGAAGTTCACTATGAACGATTCATAAGAACTAGGAAGAGACAGTAGGATCAAATCCACCGAGAGCTCGACCGGGAGGGTGACATCAAGGTTCACCAACTTCTCAAGGAGAGTGATCATCTTGAGATCGTGTTCGTGGACCGAAGCTCCTTCACGCAGCCTCATGGTGATCAACTCCTTGGTAGCTGAGTACCTCGATGCCCTAGTATTCTCACTGTACATGCTTTCAAGATGATGCTTGATATCATAAGCATGCACGTGAGACTCATACTTCCTCGCGAGCTCTGGCACCATGGATGCTAGCATGTAGCACCTCGCATGGAGGTCGTCCTTCTTCCATGCCTCGAAAGTGGCAGTCTCGTCAGCAGTAGCAGTCGCAGGAAGAGCAGCGGGGGGACGTTCATTGAGCACATAGAGACGCTCCTCGACTTGGAGCACAAGTTTCAGATTGCGAAGCCAATCCAAATAGTTTGGACCGGTGAGTTTGTTTTGGTCGAGGATTGAGGAAAGGGGATGTTTGGACATTGTTGCTGAGAAAATTTTAAGAAGACAATAATTAGAGTTTAGTTCGTAATAATCGTTACAATTAAAATTTTGGACTTGTATGTTTTAATTGTTCTCCCACTAATTTTATCGAATTCCACCACCCTCTAGCAGACAATCGAGAAAACTTATTTTTCTTTAATGGGCTTTAGGTCCAATAGCGCTAATGTAACCCGTAGTTAATCTATCCCGATTACATAAGCCTAAAGGTAGAGTACTATCAATCACATCACTATGTGACCCTAAAGATCGATTTACCTCACACTTGATAATGACCTAAGTTAATCTAGCGAATATCAAAATCTTCGTGTGTCAAGTCTAGCCTACCAATATGAGATGTCATAGATCCAACTATATCAAACTAATGCAATCCCTAGTTAATCTAGCCGACCACATTAATCCAACATAATTTTATCTATGACCGTATCTCCATCTAATGTCAATTAAATTACAGCTTATCCCACAATAGCACTCCCCGCTAACACGGCTTACTGCACTATTATGAGAGGCTACACATAATTTAATTGTTGGTAGAAGGAAAGAAAAATTCAACAATTTGGTTTTTCTTTATAGCTTGATAATTATTCTTAATTAAGAATGAGGGATTTTATTTATTAAATCTTATTAGCTCATCGGAAGTTTTAGGTTATGATCGTTTGTGATTCCTACAACTATGTTCTCTAGGTATGTGGAAACGCATATTGATCCTAAGAGAGACATACGATCAACATCGTACTTAATCACAATTATTCATCTCATGAATTATTTAATTAATACGATTAATTGCAAATATAATTAACGGACTCCCTTCATTCATAAATCAATCAAATAAGAATGAAGTCCATTAGTTATTTGCTATCTAATTTGTGTTCCATTAATTAAACTAATTTAACGATTAAATTAAATAATTTATCCAACACTATTCTTTGAATTCAAATTAAATTAATGGGTCAATTATCTAATTTGGGTTTAATTGATAAATAATTTCATAAATTAAAAATCAATTAATTTTTAATATTAATTGCAGAAAATCGAATTAAATTTTTTTTTTTTTTTTTTTTTTTGTTGTGCTGACCGGACCGGTCGGACCAGTCCGACCGGACCGGTTCGGTCAGCTGAAAAACAGCAGCAAAAATCGAATTTTTCAAAATTAAAATTTTTTATATTTTCTGAAATATTCAAAATATTTAATTAATATTAAAACACCCAATTAGATAACACCAATAATTTAACAATTCAACAAATCGAAGCATGCTTTCGAAAACGATAAACACGTTGACAAATAAACGATTAACCCGTGGCTCTGATACCACTGTTGGGGATCGTGCATGTATACGCAGCGGAATTTAAAATTTTTAGATCGAACTAATTTCGATTACATGCATAAACTAATCACATAGTCAACGTACCTTAACGCTTCCGCCATACATATGGTAATTTTTGATTTAATTGAAAAATACGTAAAACCGAAAATCACGAAACATGCTTATACTTCATTTCACAAAATCGAAACATGTAATCACGTATTACTCATGCTCATGAATCATAATTCATACAGAACATGCTCGAATTAATTTACGAAAGTTTCAATTCATTTACCTCTTGTAGCGTGCGATTTCGACGAATCGAAATCCTAGAACGAGTCACGTACAAGCTGCTATATACCACTCCTAGGGGCTGCAGGAACACCACCAAACGGCAGCTGGTCCGAAAGTGAGGCGACGGAGGCGCGTGTGTGTCAGCGGCGGCGGCGCGTGGGCGGTGCAGCGGAGCGTGCGGCGGTGCAGCGGGGGCGTGGCAATTCCGTCGGGGCAGCAGCTCCTCTCCAATTAGGTTTCACCTCGAATAAACGGATCTCCCCCTACTGTAGCACTAGATACAAAGGGGTTAGATAACAAAGGGAATACGATAGAGAAAGGAGAGGAAAAACCGGCGGATTCCAGCGGTGATCGGCGCCGGAGCGGCGGGGCAGCAGCGGCCGAGAGGCTGGACGGCTAGGGCTGGACGGCTAGGGTTTTTGTGTGTAAAAATCTGATCTCAAACTCTTGTTTGAGGTCTATTTATACTTAGGGTTTTCAACCCTAGCGGGCTTAAGTCATTGGGCTTGACCCACTGATGCATTAAGCCCATTCCCTCGTCGGCCTCGTTTCTAATAAACGATCGTCCACAAAATTATAACAAAATTATATTTGTGACGAGCTCAAAGTCCTCGTCGATACGAGTGCCTCTTCGAAATTTCCAATTTCCAAAATTGGAAACTTCCACTTCAGTGGACCTGCTAAATTGGGAAACTTCTCAATTTAGAAAGTTCACTAATTTCCGCATATCTCTTTCTCTACGTTTATTCCGACTCGTAATCCACAATCACGAATCTTGGACTCAATCATATTGACCTCCAACTTTGCAAAGATTAACATATTAATCTATGCTCATTGTTATCAAGGATCCATGTTACACGAGAAGTGTGACCCTCAATGGTTCAGGTGTATGCTAGCCGTGGGCTCACAACTCTTTGTGATTCGAACAACACATTGTTCTTATACGAACTCCTCCCAAGAGTCCTGATTAGAGTAAAACTCATTTTACCTAATCCCGATCAAATCGGTGCCCAACGAATCAAGATTGGCGTCTAGCAACTACGCATCATGATTCCCTAGATACAAATGAAGTGCCTGCAAGAACCTTATGATATAGTTAGCGTACAGTACGATCCTTTCGTAGCACATGTCCCGATTGAACTAGAGGCATTGGTTCACCGAGACCTCTTATAAAGTTCAATAACCGTGCGAACGTTCTAGGTATTATAAATCCGTTCGTGTGCGACTTAGGGAAACACATTTCCGTAATCACCCCACTATCAACTCTGGCCAGAGATTCCATGGATTATAAACCGTCAGAACACACAGGACATCCATGACTACTCAAGCGCTCGAATCCCCTACTACAATGCACAGACTTCACACTAGATTTCGGATTGCACGAACGTTGGCCCTTGGAGCGGTCCGCAGTGGGACTCAGGGACAGGTCACGATACAATCGGTCCTCTAGTGAAGTCACGGTGATGTCTGGGTCTTAAGGACTAATGGTGTACAACTATATCTTAGAAACCTATTACTCGATGAATGAGAACCACTTATAGATTTCTAGGGCGAGGGAGTTCAGTGAACTCATCCAGTATGAGCACCCACTCAAGTATGCCGATGTCACAACACCGAGGACTGATGAGACGCTGTACACATACACTAAGTGCTAGTCTCAAAAGGGAAAGGCCGGTATCCTCATTATTGGCGTAACCCATCGACTAGGAACAAGGTTTAACAGTTACATTACATTGCTGATTTATCTCACGATTCTACTAGACCAACTCACAGTAATAGAGTAACTCGTTAGGACTATATCTATGCTGCTTGCATGGGATAACAGATATAGAATGCCAAATAAGATATTTTATTATTACGAACGAAAAACGATTGTTTTATTACAAAGAAAAGAGAAAGACCACAACCACAAGTTGGCTTGCCGGTCACCTACTCTAACACAACCATGGTGGGGGAAGATAATCCAAGCCATTGTACGCCATTTAGCATACGGTACACCTGAGTGTGCTGAGCCAGGTGTTAGAGTAGGTGACCAACAAGCCAACATGTGGCTGTGGTCTTTCGTATTTATTATTGTAATAAACGAACCTTTATTCGTATTAATGATAAAACACCTTGGCATTCTATATCTTTGTCCCTTTGTCACAAGCATAGATATAGTCCTTGCAGTTATTACAAGTACTAGTAATTGATCGTTAGGATCGTGAGATATTTACTTAAGTATTATAACTGTTAAACATGTTCCTAGTCGAAGGGTTACGCCACTAATGAGGATATCGGCCTTTCCCGTTAAGACTAGCACTTAGTGCATGTGTACTGCATCTCATCAGTAAACGGTATTGTGATATCGGCATGCATAAGTGGGTGCTCGTAAGTTGACGAGTTCACTGAACTCCCTCACCCTAGAAATCTCTAAGTGGTTCCCAATAATCGAGTAGAGATATCTATGGTATAGTTGTACACCATTAGTCCTTATGACCTAGACATCACCGTGACTTCACTAGAGGACCAGCTGTATCGTGACCTGTCCCTGAGTTCCACCGAGGACCATCCCAAGGGCCAGTGTTCGTGCAGTCCGAAATCTAGTGGGAGGTCTGTGCATTGTAGTCGGGGATTCGATCGCTAGAATAGTCTTGGATGTCCTGTGTGTTCTGAAAGTTTGTAATCATTCTAAGTCTCTGGCCAGAGCTGACTAAGTGATGATTAGAGAATTCGATTCTCTAAGTCATGCACGTAAGGATTACAACACTTAGAACGATCGCACCGTCATCGAACATATAAAGAGGTCTCGATGAACCAATGCCTCTAGTTCGATCGGGACATATGAATCGAAGGGACCGTACTGTACGTTAACTATATCTGAAGGTTCTTGCAGGCACTTCATTTGTATCTAGGGAATCATGACGCGTAGTTGCTAGACGCCAATCTTGATTCGTTGGGTGATTAAGGTGAAACGAGTATCATCTTAATCGTAACTCTAAGGGACGAGTTTTGACCACAAAGAGTTGTGGGCCCACGGCAAGCTTACACCTGAACAATCGAGGGTCACACTGCTCGTGCACATGAGATCTTTGAATAAACGGTCAGAGATAAAATAGTTTATCTTTGCATAATTGGAAGTCAATACGATTGAGTCCAACATTCGTAATTTGGAATTACGAATAAGAATAAGAAAAGGAAAAGAATAGGCGAACGTTGTAGTGGACTTTCTAAATCGGGAAGTTTCCAAATTTAGAAAGTGCACTGAACTAGGGTTTCCACTTTTGGAAAGTTGGAAAATGAGAGATGGCACTCGTAATGACGAGAAAATTATAATGATTCCGAAAATGTAATCGTTGCAATTTTTCGGTCATTGAATTAAGAGAGACGAGCAAATAAAAGTACTAACGGACTTAAGCTGTTGGGCCCGGTCCAACTTAAGCCCGCTAGGGTTTTATGCAAGACATATAAATACTTGATTTATAGGTCTTGCACAAACACACAACACAAACCCTAACCCTAGCCGTCCACCTCTCTCTCTCGGCCTCTCTCTCTCCCGCGGCCACCACCGCCGTCCTCCCCGCCGTTTCGCCGGAATCGGCCGTTCATCGGCCGATTGTATTGGTAGCTTCTTTCCTTCTCTTTTTCTTCCGTTTTTCTAACTATTACGTGTCTAGTGCCACGTGTTTAGTAGATCGAAGTATACGAAGTGAAATCCGAGAGGAGGAAGATCGAAGATCGAAGAATCGAGGAGCAGCGCACAAGCCGAAGCCGCACGCTGCCCCACGCGCCGCCCCGGAAGACCGCGCGTGAAATTCACACGCCGCTGTGGCCTTCTCACCGCCGTTGCTGCTGCACCATTGCTGCCCCGATTGTACGGATTGGTTTCCGTAGCAATCTCGACTTGCTAAACGCTTCTACCTCACGCTTCAAGAGGTAAACACTCGAATCCCTTGTTTCGATTCGTCTATGTTTAAACTATGAATTCATGTTTGCTATCGTATGATTTTATGTGATTATGTGTAATCGTTTTAATCGTTGCAAGCATGTTAATTGGTTTAAACGCGAGCATGTTAATTGATTTAAATTCGGTTAAATTATTTAGCATGTATGTTGTTTTAATTTCGGTGGAAGCGCAAAGGTACGCAATTAATTGATTTAATTTATCGGGCGTGTGCTTATGTGCTTTAAAGTCGTTTAAATCGCACAAAATTTTTGTTTTCCGCTGCGTACACGTGCCCGAAACCCAACACCAGGACCTTTGCCTACACCGATCCTAGTGCTAGTACCCGAGCTATCTGGGGACGAGGAGGATGGTGATGCTCATGAGCAAGGCGGAGGTGGAGAGCAGCCAGTAGATTGTGAAGACGATTAATCAACTGTTTTCGATCCTTAAACTTCGTGCAAATCACATTGACGGCAATGTGAATTTTAAGTTTGGGGGTAGATAATTATTTGTTTTAATATGTTTCTTTTTAATTATGCTTTAGTTGTTGTTAGTTTGCAAGCGTTAGGATTTTTTTAAGTGGCTACTTATTGTTTGCTTTTCTAAAAAAAAAATTAAAATAATTTAAAATTTTGCGGTTAAGAATGCGTTCATGAATCATGATGATGAAAGATGGTTGATGTTGAATGATGCAATTGCTTGCTTTATCATGATTGTGAGCGAATTTTGGTGAGCTTTCGATTCGAAGTGTCGTAGGAAGAAGTCATTATTAGGAATCACGAATTATGCCTTACTTTGGTTGAAAGTTTTGTGTTTTAACGTAGAATTAATTTATGTTATATTATATGCTATTTGGTTTTAGAACATTCCTTTTGAATTTAAAAAGTGAAATATTAAATTGTTGAACAAATTGGGAAGTGACTTGGGCAATCTTTGAATCGTTTGAGCCTTTCAATCCCACCTTTAAATTCTTATCATTGGAACCTTAATTGAGCCTTGGACAAACGGTGTTCTTTATTTTGGCCAAAATAAAGTGGGTAGATTATATGGTGATTTCTTAATAAATTATTCCTTCAAGCATAGTTGGAAAATTTTTTACGTAAAAAAAAAGAAAAAAAAGGAAGAGAAGAAGAGAAGAAGGGGAAGAAAGGACTTGAGAAAATATTTAAGTAAAAAAAAAAGCAAAAATAAAAAAAAAAAGGAAAAAAGAAAACTCGAACCAGCATGGTAAGAGCAAAAGTGGAGACTTTTGAACTCTTAATCAAATCGAGTTAGGTAATAAGTCCTTCGAGTTTGCAATTTTTTGAGAATTATCATGATAATTGCAAGTTCTGAAAACGTGAAGTTGAACACTAATCTATGTGATAAGAGGCATTTGTTGAAAGTGTAGCTTTGAAAGTTACTAGCTTTGGCTTGAGGAAAAGCAAAAGTTCAAGTTTGGGGGTGTGTTGGGTGTATATTTTACACTCAATATATACTTTCTTACGAGGATTTTTGTATACTTTTATTGATGTAATGGTGCTTAATGAGTGGTTTATTGTATTTTAGGTGCAATTTAAAGATTCGGGAGTTTCAAGGATGAAATGAGCAAAAAGGTCAAAAAACTGTAGAAACAATCGGAGGCTGAAAATTGGCCTAGGATGCCGATGTGACAAATAGCTGATTTCTAGCACGGCCGTGCCAACTGCTGAATTTGAACAAAAAGCTTCAGGATTTGAGCCGGCCGTGTGAGAATTGTACTGATTCTTGCGCGGTCGTGTGAAAACATGCTGGAAGCAATTTTCGAGTTTTAATCACACAAGGAAACCCAAATCTCTACCAAGTTGGGACATCTATTTAAGGGCAAAGACCAAGCACAAATTAAACACTTCTTACACGATCTTAGAGCAAGAGGAGCGAGAGAATGGAGAATTAAAGACGAAGACTTGACGGATCTTTATCATAATTCTTCTTTTACTTTTCTTTTCTACTTTTATGCATATTCTTATTTTTATGATGTTTTTCGTAGAGAACATGAGTAGCTAATTTTTTAATTTAGGATTTTCTTGGAACACTATGTGGTGATTTTAACCCTAGTTTTCTAATATTAAGCAAGTTTAATTCCATAATTATTTCTTCTATCTAATTTTATTTACTGCATGAACATGTCTAATTTATGTTGCTATGTGATATTGTTAGAATTGAATCGACAAATCATTTTAATAATTAGAACAAGGATAGAAGAGCATTCGACTAGTTTTCATCAGATTAGTTTGTTAATTGCATGTGTTATCATAGACATACAGATAACACCTTAGGTAGCCGTTTACGAGACTTGTTAGTTAATGCTTTATTCATAATTGGTTTGCATAGACATATAGTGAACTGTTTATGAATAATAGACTTATAATACACGGGACACCGGGTTATGAGTAAGTTAGTGTCACGGGTTAATAACCATGAATTGTAACTTGCATGATAGAGGTTTAATTGAGTATTGAATTATCGTATAGGGGGAAGATAAAATCCTTGGTCCATTTTTATATGGATACTTTCTTGTGATTTTTTTTCTTTCATAATTAGTTTAATTATTAAGTTGATTATATTTAATAACTTTATCTAGGCTGGATAAAAATCATAATTGTTAGAATTTGGTACTTAGGATTAAATAATTTGAGTATTCCATGTGGGATCGACATCCGACTATCACGAGTCAACTAATTCTACTTGTTTGCGATACGTTCACTTGCGTGTTCGATATTTAGCCCAAGAAATGCTTATCTCAAAGCTAATGGCAAAAGGAAAGTAAGAATGCATAGCTCAAAACTAATGCTAAAAGGAAAGTAAGAATGCTTAGCACAATCTAATTCCCTAAGGAGAGGAACAATGTTCTGCTCAAAGCCAATGCAAAAAAGGAAAAAAATAATGCTTAGTTAATACCAAAAGGAATGTAAGAATTCTTAGCTGAATGCTAATGCCAAAAGGAAAGTAAGAATGTTTGGCTCAAGCTAATTCCATAAGAAGAGGAACAATCCTTAGCTCAAAGTTAATGCGAATAGGAAACTAAAAATGCTTAGCATGCAACTAATGCCTAAAGGAAAGTTAGAATGCATAGCTAAAACATAATGCAAAGGGATGTAAGAATTCATAGCACTAGCTAATTCCAAAAGGAGAGAAACAATGCTTAGCTCGAAGCTAATGCCAAAAGGAAAGTAAGAATGCCTAACTTAAAGCTAATGCCAAAAGGAAAGTAAGAATGCTTAGCACAAGCTAATTCCATAAGGAGAGGAAGAATGCTAAGCACAAATCTAATCCCAAAACGAATATAAGAATGCTTAGCCCAAAGCTACTGCCAAAAGGAAAGTAAGAATGCTTAGCACACGCTAATTCCTTAAGGAGAGGAAGGCTGCTTAGCTCAAAGCTAACGCCAACAGCATGTACAAATGCTAAGCACAAGTTAATTCCATGAGGAGACGAATAATGCATAGCTTCAAACTAATGCCAAAAGTAAAGTAAGAATCCTTAACTCCAAGCTAATGCAAAAAGGCAAGTAAGAATGCTTAGCACAAGCTAATTCCATAAGTAGAAGAACAATGCTTAGCTAAAAGCTAATGCCAAACGCAAAGTAATAATGCTTAGCTCGAAGCTAATCCCTAAAGGAAAGTAAGAATGCTCGGCAAAGGCTAATTCCATAAGAAGAAGAAGAAGAATGCTTAGCTCGAAGCTAATTCCCAAAGGAAAACCAAGAATGCATAGCACAAGCTTATTCCATAAGGAGCGGAATATTACTTAACTTTAAGCTACTGCCAAAAGGAAAGTACGAATTCCTAGCTAAAAGCTAATGCCAAAAGGAACGTAAGAATGGTTAGAAAAAGCTAATACCATAAGGAGAGGACCAATGCTTAGCTCAAAGCTAATTTAAAAATGAATATAATAATGCTTAGCTCGAAGCTAATGCCATGGATGCTTGATAAAAGCTCATTCAATAAAAAGAAGAAGAATGCTTAGCTCGAAGCTAACGCCAAAAGGAAAGTAAGAATGCTGAGCACAAGTTGATTCCATAAGGAGAGGAACTATGCTTAACTCACCACTAATCCCAATAGAAAAGTAACAATGCTTATGCAAACCCTCCTTTGAAACCCTAAATTGAAAAAAGACATGGTAGTTAATACCGAAGAGAACCCATCATCGTCAAATCATCTTCCCTTGGAGAAAATTTAAATCGTGGTGTTAAAATTACCGGTTAAGTCTCCGCTTTGATTCAAAACAGTTTGTACGTCATGGAATACTATGATCTCCGATCCCGTATTTACCCGTATTCATCTCCATTCCTTGAACAAGTCTCCGAATAATTATGATAATCTCTTCCTAACTGAATAAGGAGAGATATTTAAATAGGGTTTTCTTTTTATAAACTATAAGGTGGAAAACTCCACGCCGATCGAGTATCGGAAAACCCTTATGGCACCATTATAATTTTGGGCGAACGTAATGGTGTGCTACTCTTGAGAGACTCTTCGGGCATAAACAAAAGCAGGAATTACGCACTGTGGAATCAGTTGACTTGGAGAGAGAGATGTTTCGATGACCCGTACGGTTCTACAAAGAATTACGGCCTGCGTTACGATCCTATAACGGATGATTTCAAGGTCGTTGTCATGAATCGGAGTTCTTACTTAATCATTTCGTGTAGTAACGATTCTTAGACCAAAGTGGAAGAAAGTCGAAGCTACGATTGCATTGGCTGTTCAGGAGTATTCGCTGACTGAGCTCTCTACAACAATACTGGAGGCGACGAGAGACGAATTTGAGTATGGATAAAGGAAAAAAATTCTAATGATTCGGAGGCGTTCGTTGCCATTGAGAATGTGCCGATGACACCCGTTAGGTCTATTTAATTCCTACAGTTTATCGGAAATAAGATTTTAATCAGGTTATATCGCAAAAGCTTCGGATTGTACGATTGCCCTTCCGACAAGACGTATGAGAAAATTTTTGCAGATTGTGGTATGGATCTATGTAGACTCGTTCCGTATCGGAGTAGTCTTTATTTCCCCAATGTCAAGTCAAATACTCTATCCAAAAAGTATTTCAAGTCTGTATTTACGTTTTGTGTGGTGCGAAAGCGATTACTCATTTCGTAAGCTCTCTACTTTACGGTCCAATCCCAAGAAGTTCTTGCGTACATTAAACCTAATAAGCAGTTCGGTTTGATATTTACTTGAGCTTTTTTTTTTTTGGATCACTACAAAAAAAAAATGGTTTTAGGGACGATTCATTATGGTTGCTAAAAGCAAGATAATGGTCGCTGAAACTTATAACGACCAAATTAGGCTTGGTCACTTGTGGTCACAACAGGGTGGCTACTAAAAGTATTTGTGACCAGCAAATCAGTTGGATGCTAAAGACATAGATCTAGCGACCATTCAATAATGGTCATTAAAGATGTAATTATCAGCGACAAATTTTTTACTCGCTAATGTTAAAATTTATGGTCGCTATAATAACAGTATGGTTGCTATAGGTATACATACAGTATTCACATAGTTTTGGTTGATAAATGATATTCTTTTAACAACCGAGTACGTGGTTACAATAGATTTTATATGGTCACAAACCTAACGTATTTTAGTGACCACGTTGCGACCAATAAATTCGTTGCTCAATATAATAATTTAACTACATGAATAGTTTGGTTGCAATAAATTTTAATTTGTCACAAATATACCCCAATTGTTTGCATATAATAACCAAAAATAACAATTAATAATTCTTATTTGCAACACAATCAAATAAAGAACGAAAAACAATTGTTTATTGCTACTAATGACAAAAACCAAATAATAATTGTACGGAAAAAAAAAATTGAATTGATAGCTGGTTACTACATATTAGTACCTAACTAATTAATTGTTGACAAGTGAATTAAATCAGTGATCAATCTATATACAGTAGCAACCAAAGAAACCAAACACTGCCTCGCCGATTATATTGAACTTAAAACCGCTGACAACATTCACATCTTGAACTTGATTGAAGTAATGTCATTAGCTTCAACTGCCTCTGCCTTTCTACGGGTGCCTGGAATTGGATGCCACAAAGAATCAGAAGATATACATGCAATTGTTTTCCCAATGTAGTGATCATATAAGCAACAAAAGAAACAAGGAAAATCTTATGTAATGAATGGATTTACCTTATCAGTAGAGCCACCAACTAAACTTTAGTCTCAACTGCAAATTTGGCATTTATAAGTTATAACCTACATAAGAGATGAAAACATGGATTCAAGTTTATGAGAAACCAAGTCCAATGAATTTATCATAAGGAAATATGAAATCAAATATGCATATGATGCACCAGTTTACCTTGTTTAAATGACCATTGAGAGAAGTCACTACCTGACCTTGTGGAATGTCAAACAATACAACTTGTCAATCATATCCAGCAATGGCAGGCAATTACATATACTGACTTAATTATAGAAGAGCAATACAATTACAAGCATAAATGTAAACTTCGATTTTTCAGTTGTATGTAAGATATAAACACATACCTTCTGTATGTCAATTTCTGTTATAGGGTGGAAAATAAACTTGAATTGAACAACCTTATGCATTTAATAGTATTTTTTGGATTACCAGGCATAAGATTGAAGTACAAAACAAAAGAATTGTGTTGTTTCTCATGTTATCCTATTCTTCCGGAGTAACTATTCAACGCATCTCCTATTAATCAAGTGCAAGACAAGAGAACTAGTGGACACTTGAGAGTGAATAACCACTTGAGCCTCATGACTCCACACTTTCTCATCAATTAAGAATTCAAATTTCAGTCATTTGTAATGATAAAATAAATTTAAAATGGGTATAAATAAAGAGAACTTACATTATTTCATAATTTGTAATTAGAAGATTTGGGATTTCCATAAACCAGAGAACTCATGAAGAATTTGTGCTTTAGTGGGCTGCAACAAGGCCAACCGGGGCTCGAGAGGCGACGCCCGTTTCCCCCTTTGAACAGACCATAAAACTCAATTAAAAAGGGCAAAATTTAGAACATCCTTAAACTTCTCCATGCAATCTAGACTTTTAAGAAGAAACTGATCTCAAGTTCTAATTCCAAACCCCCTAAATTCTATTCCGAAAACAGGTGCAGCATAAGGTGTATTATTTCGGAAATTTCACCATACAACTGTCGAATTAAAATTGGCTTTTTACAATTGACTAAATTTGGGGAAAAATCTATATTCCTATAATATCTAATATGTTCTACAACTTTTGTGAAGAAAAGATATTTAAATGTGAAGTCTAAATACCTCAAATCGACTCCTAAAGCCTCAGCAGCAGACTGGACTTCTCGCCAGATTCAGACAACTACGTACCGTCGGAGAAAACCGCCGGGAACCACCACTAACATCAAGCTTAAGTCTCAATCTTTATGACGGTTGGTCCTAATCGTCGACACTCCATTGATAAAACCTTGTAGCACTTTCTTCGAAGAATCAATTTGGGGTTTTTTTGTTTAATCTCTCAATTCCTCAAACCTAAACATATTTACTAAGAATCCTTTCATAGAATTCGATTTTGCCATCAATTTATGTGATATGTGATTCCATCCTAGAATCGGTAGACAGAAAGAGAGATCGAGTAGACGAGAGACATAGTGAGAGAGTGAGAGACGAGTTTGGGAGAAGGCGGATATGAATACGTCTGTCATAATCCCTTGCCTTTATTCTTTTCTTTTATTTTCTTTATTATTTGTTTGTTTATATAAACTTAAATAATATCATTGATCATCTCACACAATATATATTTATGTCAAATATATAAATTAGGACTCAAATTTAATTAATATATATATATATATATATATATATATATATATATATATATATATATATATATATATATATATATATATATATATATGTGTGTGTGTTCATAACCCCCTTTCATGGCTCCCCTATTTTTTTCCGCCTTTTCTTTTGTTTTGCCCCTTTTTGTATATATATAAAGGCTCGAAATCAAAATTGAAATAAATGAAAATACGAGGTGTTACAGTGATAGATCGATTGAGCCGATTATTGTGCGATGGACCGAGGGAGGATGTAAAACAGGGAAGAGTGGATCTGATACAGCTGCACGGGTGGGGGTTTTCAATCGACGTATAATTATAATATATAATACATTAATACAAGTTTGAACATATATATACAGTATATACAATATATAATATATATATACGATTCTGGAATTAGGATTTTTCATTTATTAGTTAGTTTAAATAAATTTTGAAATTTTGAAATGGTTGTTATTAAAATATTATTAACAATCAAAATCATTGGTTGTTAATGATCACTTATAAAAATTATAGCAACCATCAATTATTTTGTTAATAAATTGGTCACTAATAACATTATTTACAGGGACCATTAAATAAAGGTCGCTGAAAAGTAGATATTTGGTCACTATATAACTAATCAACCCTCAACAAATTATAGTGATCATTTATAGCTACCAAATATTACTTGGCTGCAAAAAAACTAAGAAAATTGATTATTGTAACCAAATTATTTTTGGTGGCTATATGTATATATTTAGCGACCATTTTCTTATCATCACTGAAAAATTGGTCTCTAAAGCTAGTTTTTCTTGTAGTGCGATATATAATTACTTATGCATTAGTATGTCTGACAGGTATGTTTCTATTCAGTTATGCTCAGTGTTTTCTAGAGTTTATCAATTGCACTTGGAAAAATTGACAGATTTTTGTCTTTTGGTATTTTTGAGAGTTTTACTTATTTTATTTGTATATTATTCTTCTTATCCGTTAACTAGGTCGATGTTCTATGTATATAATGGGTTTGAAGTCAAGTCTATGTATCTATTCTCTATAACAAGAAGATGAAAAGTATGATTAAAACTTGTGTTTTCCTATGTTATGTAAGGGTGTTCCAAAACTCATATGTAACCCCATGTCGATGAATAAAATCGTTATTTTAGTTTATAAAATATTTTGCAAGAATCTTGCATTTAAAGTGAATGAATCATCCTTACAAGTAATCGACGAGTGGTTTGAATACAATCTTTTCAAGTTCTTATGTATACTACATATGTGGAATTTTATAGCATTTTATGACCTTTAATTTAAACTTTTATAACCCTATATCGTAATGTTGGCCCGTCTTTGCACTTTGAGACCATAACAAACCAATACAAAATTGCATGAGCTCACTTAATCCCTTAAGTTTGACTCACTTAACAATCTAAGGCGAATATTTTGGTGAATCCTCACATTTTCCGACGCACCTATGAGTTTTGGTTCTTTATTTTCTACTAAAAGACATAAAGTTTAGATAATTATTCATTTAAAAAAAATATTACGGTGTTTTCATTAAGAAAAAAAAAATACTCATCTTGTATTAAAAAAGCACTACATAATCCTTAGCACATGCTAATTCCTTAAAGAGAGGAAGGATGCTTAGCTCAAAGCTAACACAAAAAGGATGTTATAATTCTAAGCACAAGTTAATTCCATAAGGAGACGAATAATGCATATCTTCAAACTAATGCCAAAAGGAAAGTAAGAATCTTTAACTCCAAGCTTATGCAAAAAAGAAAGTAAGAATGCTTAGTACAAGCTAATTCCATAGGTAGAGGAAGATTGCTTAGCGCGAATGTATGACAAAACGAAAGTAAGAATGCTTAGCACAAGCTAATTCCATAAGGAGAGGAACAATGCTTAGCTTAAAGCTAATTCCAAAAGGAACGACATAATGCTTAGCTCGATGTTAATCCCAAAAGGAAAATAAGAATGATTGGCAAAGACTAATTCCATAAGAAGAGGAAGAATGTTTTGCTCGTAGCTAATGCCAAAAGGAATGTAAGAATGCTTAGAAAAAGCTAATTCCATAACAAGAGAAGTATCTTAGCTAAAAGATCATGCCAAAATGAAAGTAAAAATGGTTAGCACAAGCTAATTCGATAAGGAGAAGAATAATGCATAGCTTGAAGCTAATGCCCAAAACGAAACCAAGAATGCATAGCACAAGTTAATACTTAGCTTTAAGTTAATGCCTAAAGTAACGTAAGAATGGTTAGCACAAGCTAATTCCATAAGGAGAGGACCAATGCTTAGCTCAAAGCTAATTCCAAAATCAATTTTATAATGCTTAGCTCGAAGCTCATGGCAAAAGGAAAATGCGAATGCTTGGAAAAATCTCATTGAATAAAAAGAAGAAGAATGCTTAGCTCGAAGCTAACGCCAAAAGTAAAGTAAGAATGCTTACCACAAGCTAATTCCATAAGGAGATGAACTACTCAATGCTAATGCCAATAGGAAAGTAACAATGCTTATGGAAACCCTCCTTTGAAACCCTAAATTGAAAATAGACATGGCAGTTAATACCGAAGTGAAACCGTCATCATCAAATCATCTTCCACTAGAGATAATCGAAATCGTACTGTTAAAATTACCGGTTAAGTCTCCACTTTGATTGAAAATAGTTTGTATGTCATGGGATACTATGATCTCAGATCCCGTATTTACCCATATTTATCTCGATTCCTCGAACAAGTCTCCGAATAATTATGATAATCTCTTCTTAACTGAATAAGGAGAGATATTTAAAGAGGGTTTTCTTTGTATAAATTGGAAGGTGGAAAACTCCACGCCGATCGAGTATCGGAAAACCTTAGTGGAACCATTATTATTTTGTGCGAATGCTACGGTATGCTACTCTTGAGGGACTATTCGGGCGTAAACAACAGCAATTACTACGCACTGTGAATTTCGTTGACTCGGAGAGTGAGATGTTTCGATGACCCATACGGTTCTATAGTTAATTACGGGTTGTGTTACGATCCAACAACGGATGATTTCAAGGTCGTTGTCATGAATGGGAGTTCTTACTCAATCTTTTGTGTAATAATGATTCTTGGACCGAATTCGAAGAAAGTCAAAGCTACGATTCTGTTGGCTGTTCGGGAGTATTCGCTGACTGAGCTCTCTATTGGCTCTTTTGTTTCGACAAGGCGCGGTTCGATCTGAGAACAAACGAGCTCGTGGTGTTGCGGAAGCCTGAACAACTGGGAGATTGTGACGAATTTAGCCTCGGTCGTTTGAGAGGCTGCCTGTGTGTGTACTGCAACAATATATGAGACAAAGAGAGAAGAATTCGAGTCTGGATATAGGAAAAAAAGTTCTAATGATTGGGAGGCGTTCGTTGCCATTGAGAATGTGCCGACGACTCCCGTTAGGCCTATTAATAGGGTTATATCGCAGAAGCTAGGGATTGCACTATTTCCCTTCCGAAAAGACATATGAGAATATTATTGCAGATTGTGGTATGGATATATATAGACTCAATCCGTATCAGAGTAGTCTGTATTCCCCCGGAGTCAAGAAAGAGACTCTATCCAGAAAGTCTTGCGAGTCTGTATTTCCATTTTGTGTGGTGCGAAGACGATTACTCGTTACGTAAGCTTTCTACTTCATGATCCAATCCCCACAAGTTGTTGCGTTGATCAAACCTAATAAGCAGTTTGGTTTGATATTTACTTGAGCTTGTTTTTTGGGATATATAAGTATTAGTATGTCCGACTGGCATATTTTTATTTTGTTATGCTCAGTTTTCTAGAGTTTGTCAATTGCACTCGGAAAAATTTAAATATTTTTGTATTTTGGTATTTCTAAGAGTTTTACTTATTTATTTAATATATTATTCTTGTTATCGGTTAATTAGGTCGATGTTTTATATATTTAATTTGTTTGAAGTCAAGTCTATTTATCTATTCTCTAGAATAAGAAGATTAGAAGTATGATTCAAACTTGTGTTTTCCTATGTTATGTAGGAATGTTCCAAAACCCATATGTAACCCCATGTCGATGAATAAAATCATTATTTTAGTCTAAAAATATTTTGCAAGAAATCGTTCATTTAAAGTGAATGATTCATCCTTACCAGTGATTGATGAGTGGTTTGAATACGATCTTCTCAACTTCTTATATATACATGTATGGAAGTTAATAGCATTTTGCCACCCGTATTTTAAAATTTTATAACCCTATATCTTCAAATTGGCCCGTCTTTACACTTTTAGACCTTAACAAACCAAACAAAAATTGCACGAACCCACCTAATCCTTTAAGTTTGACTCACCTAACCATCTAAGGTGAATATTTTTATGAATCCTCACATTTTTCGACACACCTATGAGTTTTGGTTCTTTCTTTTCTACTAAATAAAATCTTATCCCTGTGATTGTGAATGAAGTCTGAGATAAATATTCATTTTTAAAAAACATTGCGGTGTTTGCATAAAGAAGAAAAATAAAAAATCATTCCTACCGTATTAAAAAAAGCACTACATAAACCCTAAATTTATGAGCACGCATATGATCATCCAAGTCTCTTCTACAATTCAAAATTGTTTCAAAATGAATGATGGACTCATGATTGCTGATCATGTATTTGTCCATATTCATCCGATACTAAAACATGATTGTTTTTATTTTTTATTTAGGTAAAATCGAAAGGTCTGAAATTCCACACACTCAAGCATTACCGAAGAAAATTCGTGCACTAAAACAGGGTTTTGTTGAGCAAACATTCGTTCAACAACAACAATTATGTTTCGTGGAAATTAAGAATTTTAATTTGACCCTATTATTCAAGATTCCGAAAAGAAGAAACGCAAAATTTGAAGAGATCTCGTTCAGAGAAATAATATCCAGTACTCCACAATCATTGCAAGTTCTTAAATACTATATAAATGAGCCTATATATTTATAGTCTGGTTTGATGTTTTCCTTTTTTCCTAAAGAATGTCTTATTAATGAGTCTATATATTTATATATTTATTTTACGCATAGATGACATACTCCAAAATAATTAGTGTTGCAAGTCGGGTCAAGCCGGGCCGGGCCAAATAATGTTATCTATAAATAAACCCTAAAACAAGCGCATTAACACGCATTAGGAAAACCATGGCGATAGAATTAGAGAAAACACCATCATCATATCTTCCCTTTGACGTCGTCGAAATTATCATGTTGAAATCACCATCGTTTAATTCTCTTCTTCGATTCAAAAAAGTTTGCAAGTCATGGAATACGATGATCTCTGATCCTACATTCATCCGTAAACATCTCAAAAAATCGAAAAACTCCCCAAATAATAATAATCTCTTCCTAAGTACGTACAAGAAGAGTACCCAAAGGTTTTCTCTGTTTAAATTCGAAGATTCAAGAATCAACGCCGAACGAGTAAAAGAGAATATTCACTAGATCTACGCAATCATATTATGAGAATGCAACGACGTGCTACTCTTGAAGGAATCTCAGTGCTACACCAGAAAGCACGCGTTGTGGAATCCGTGTACACAAAATATGATGTATTTCGAAGGCCTGCCTACATTTAGAGAATGTGAATTAGCGAATGATCACGTGATTTGTTACGATGCGATAACAGGCGATTTCAAGGTTGTCTTCTTTTCTTAGATGACATATGAAATTTACCCGTGGAACAACCGTTCTTGGACGGAAAAGAAAACCGACCTAGAGATTGGTTATTATAGTACTCATGCAGGAATATTCATCGACAGAGCTATCTATTGGGTTTCAAAGGCCGGAAAATTAGTCATTTATTTCGATCCAAGAACAAACGAGCTCAAGAGTTTGCTAAAGCCCGAAGTACTAAATGGCGACGAAACGTCAACTATTAGGATAGCTTCTTTGAGAGGATTCTATATTTGTACTGCGACGACAGAGGCAACGACACTATCCGAATCTGGATCAAGGAGAAGGGCATTTTCGAGAATTGTTGTAACAAGTATATAACGATCGAGAATTTGATGCATCGGAACAAATGGTGGCTCCAACCACTATGTTTTGTGAGAAACAAGATTTTAATTTGATTGGATGGGAAACTATTCGTCTACTATAGCCCATTCTAGAAGACGTTCAAAGAATTTGAAAAGATTGGTATATATGGCAGGGAAATTATTTCTTATTTGAGTAGTCTCTATTTCCCACAAGCTTCATATCTGCATATATAGATATATGCATCAATAGATTTAGGCAAGATAATATAATAAACACTATTTATTATTATGATTATTTTATTTTCTTTATTATCTTTTGATTTTTGGTTAAGAAGTTTGTATTAATAAAAGAAGAATAAAAACGTACGGTTTTTTTTTAACATCTATACTATGTACGGTTAAAACAGTTTGTACCATTTCGTAACTCAGTCAGCATTAATTACTGCTAAGACCATTTACGATATTAGATTATCTAGTAAAAACATACATCCAGGCAATAGAAAAACGTTAAAAAACAAAAACGGACATGGGTGCTCTCTCCCTCAACATTTATTTTCAGATATAAAATGCACGTGGTCGAGGCTGATTTTTTTTTGGGTTGAATCTGTAATTTTTGAAATTTCAAATTTAAAGTATATTTATGTCTTTTCAGATGAAAAAACGCATGTGGTCGAGGCTTAAAATTTTTGGTTGAATCTGTAATTTTTTAAATTTCTAATTCAAAGTATATTTAATTTTTTTCCAAATAAAAAAAAGCATATATATGGCGAGTGTAGCGCACGATAGGGTGTCAGAGATCTTTTTGGCTTTGATTTTACAGGCCGGGTCTTCGCTATTTTTTTAAAAAACAAGAAAATGAAAACCCCGCAAGACTTCCTACAAATAAAACCCTAGCCATATCACTCGTTCCCAAAAAGCTCTGTACATCAAACCCTAAAAGAACCAACACTGACATGGCAACAAAATTACATAAACAATCATCATTGAATATTCCACCGGAGATCGTCGAAATTATCATCAGTTAAGTCTCCTCTTCGATTCAAAATTGTTTGCAAGTCATGGAATACGGTAATCTCCAATCATGTATTGGTCCGAAATCTTATCAAAAATTCTCCGAGCAATATCTTCCTCAGTACGAAACAACCTCGTATTGAAGCAGGGTATCCTTTGATTAAATTTGAGGGTAGGTAATTCTGCGCCGCCGATGCGGTACCGTTACAACCGGCGTAAGTACAGTCGCTATGAAACAATATTATGTGAATTTAATGGCGTACTACTCTTGAACAACAGTAGGTTCGACTATAGCGAAACACATTTGCTGTAGAATTCATCCAGTCGGAGGGAGATGTACATCGAATGCCCTTACGCGTATAGTGGAACATGTGCACCGACGAGCGTTACGCATTCTATTCGTGTAAGAACAATTATTGGTCAAAAAAAAATTAGGAATCGAGTACCGTAGCTTTTTTGAAGGAGTATTCATTGATGGAGCTACCTATTGGGTTTAATGGGACGAAAACTACACTACGCAAGTAGAATATTTCAATCCGAGATTTGACTAGCTCAAGTGTTTGCTGAAACCCGAACAATTTGAACAAATGATTAATTATTCTAATGATAACCTATTTATTCGTGTGGCTTGGTTGAGAGAGACCATGTGTTTGTACTGCTTCACTGCAAAAGGTGACAATGATACGATAAATTTTTTAATGTAGAGAAAGTAAAAGTGCATTGGTGTCGGGAGGAACCCTAATTGGGAGGAGTTGATAAGCTTCAAAATTAGAAATAGTCGGGATTGGTGGGTAGGAGTGCTTTATTTCGCCGAAAATAATATTTTATTTCGTTTAGATGAGAGATCACTCGTCTACTATAGCACTTCAGAGAAAACGTTTGAAGAAATTGACGGGACTGAGACAAATAATATATATAGCAATTATTACGTTAATTTTTTTCGATATCAAGGTAGTATGTATTTTCACGTCCAGATGGAGAATCGTTCGATATCTTGAATTCTTGATAGACTTTTTTGTTTTCGTAGCTTTTTTTTTTTTGGCTAAAGAATATCTTATTGATTAAAAATATTGGTAGGGCACAGCAAATCCTTGCGCCCCAGTTTGTTTTGGTTCTTTCTTCGAAACCAAAGCTCTTATTTTTTGTTGAGTAATAGTTCAAGCAAGTCTTGAATGAACTTTCGAAAAATAACAAAAATTGGTGATTGCGAATAAAGTTTGAGATAATTCTTTATTTTAAAAAAAATTGCATATACCAAAAATAAAAACTCACTCCTCCCCTATTAAAAAAGCACTACATAAACCCTAAAATTACAAACACGCATATTATCATCCAAGTCTCTTCTTCGATTCAAAACTATTTATGATTTTGTATTTTTCCATATTCATCCCATATTAAAACATGAATGTCTTTTTTTGGTTAAATCGAAAGGTCGGAAATTCCACACTGAAGCATTACTGAAGAAGATTCGTGCACTAAAATAGGGTTTTCTTTATCAGTGCACTAAACTAGGGTTTTCTTGAGCGAAGACTTTTTCCGAAAAGACGAAACACATAATTTGAAGGGACCTCTTTCAGAGAAATAATTGCAAGTTCTTAATTACTACAAAAATAAATTTAATGCTCAGCAATCCGGTTTGATGTTTTTTTTCCGTAAAAAATATCTTATTGATAAGTATAATATTTATTTATTTATTTTATGCATGGATGACGTACTCCGAGTTAATTAGTATTGCATGTCGGGCCAGGCCGGGCCGTGCCTAAACTTGTTATCTATAAATAAACCCTAAAACAAGCGAATTAACACACATTGGAAAAGCCTTGGCCATAGAATTAGATCAAACACCATCATCATATCTTCCCTTCGACATGGTCGAAATTATCCTTTCAAAATAACTATCGATCAAATCTCTTCTTTGATTCAAAATAGTTTGCAAGTCATGGAATATGCTGATCTCTGATCCTGTATTCGTCGGAAAACATCTCAACAACTCGAAAAACAATCTCCTCCTAAGTACGAACCAACCTCGTATTCAAGGAGGGTACAATTTGTTTAAATTGGAAGGTCGAGAATTCCACGCGGAAGCAGTACCGGTACCACCGACGAATAGTAACACTCGCTACGAAACAATATTGTGCGAATGTAACGGCGGACTACTCCTGAGCAATAGTAGGTTCAACTATAGCGAAAAACACATGTTGTGCAATTCATCTACTCGGAGGGATATGTACTTCGAATGCCCTTATGCGTATAACGAAGCTTATAAACTGAATCGTGGAATTTGTTACGTCTGGTTAACGGATGACATACAGATAGTCTTGGTTATCGGCGATCGTTACGCAATTCATTCATGTAAGAATAGTTCTTGGTCATAAACGAAATTAGGAATAAAATACCATGGGTTTGTCACAAATTTCTTCATTGATGGAGCTACCTATGGGGTTTTACAGGACGACAAGTACATTATTCAATTAGTGTATTTCGATCCAAGAACTGACAAGCTCAAGAGTTTGCAGAAACCCGAACAACTGAATAGAGATTGTAATAGTAACATATTTATTATTGTTGCTTGTTTGAGAGAGAACATGTTTTTGTGCAGCGTCACCGGAGAAGTTGACGATGATATGTTAAGATTTCGAATTTGGAGAAAGAAAAAGGGAATTGATGGGGGGGGGGGGGGGGAACCCCTAATTGGGAGGGGTTGCTAAATTTCGAAAATAGGAAGCCTTGGGATTGGGTAAAGAATGTCTTATTGATTTAAAAAGAAAAATCTATTGTGTTATCTTTATACTGCAGTTTGCACATAAGTAAAACTGAAGAATTGGTTGTAATTATACTGCAGTAGCTTTATAGCACAAATAAACCAATAAGTAAATCAGTTCTCGCGAGCCATGATTTGAAGCCATATGTATATCGGTAAAACATGGATGATAAACACGCGTCTAAGTTCAAGTACAGATGATTCAAAGAACTCCGAAGAAGGGATTATTGATGGCCTTGTTTAACTCACTCCTTGCAGAGTGAAGCACCGGGATGCCAACTTTTTCTGTAGGCAGATAAAATAATTCGCACCCTTCAATTTTCTCAAATATGCAAAGTTTGAGAACTTTTGCAACGTCATTCTACTCAATTAAATGATGGAAATGCATAACATGGTGATTAAGATAGGAGGAGATAACCTAAGTACAGTTACTTAGAGAAATGCCTGCACTTTACTTATCTGCGTTTTTAATTACAATTTAATCACTTAACTAATACATATAATTGTGCGTTTTTAATCACGATTTAATCTTTCTCCGGAACTTGCAGAATATTTTTCATTGGGTATAAAATCATCCATACCAATGAAAATAAAATTAACATTCATTTTTTAACTCAAATTTATATAATTCATTCATTCACAGAACATGCAGTTATTACATTGTACGTCTGTTTAAGGGTTCTTAAGCACTCTCTCAACTACTCTGCATTTATAGCTGGGCGGACATGCAAGAAGATCCGCAGGTGTATCTCGAGAAGATCAACTTAAAAAAGAATACAACAAACAATATTATTAATATAAATATATTATAACTCTGCAAAACCAATACATTTTTTTTCGTTCACTGGTGGAGCAGAAGGCTTTCCAACAGGTGGATCTTCAGGGACCAACCCAACTTATCTACGTCTCTCTGCCTGTCAAAGCTCAAAGAAATTTATTTAGCCAAATACGAAAGGAAGTGAGAGGAAAATAATAGTATTCAATTAATTTATTCTAATACTCTGACCAATCATGTACTTGTATTGTCTATCAGCCTCTTAAAAGAGTAGTTAGATAATCAACGGATAGCATATAGTGAATATAAGTACAAGGACCTTATCTTCCTCCAACTATTAACGAATTTTCTACCGAGCTCTTTGCTCTTCCTGTTTCTCTGCTTTCCGCAGTGCTAGATGGAAGCTAATCATTCTTTGCTCTTCCAAAAGGATAGGAAAAATGCTTAGCTCAAAGCTAATGCAAAAGGAAAGTAAGAATGCTTAGCACAAGCTAATTCCATAAGGAGAGGAACAATGCTTAGCCCACAGCTAATGCCAGAAGGAAAGTAATAATGCTTAGCTTGAAGCTGATGCCAAAAGGAATATAAGAATGCTTGGCAAAAGTTAATTCGATAAAAAGAGGAAGAATGTTTAGCTCGAAGCTAATGCCAAAAGGAAAGTATGAATGCTGGGCAAAAGCTAATTCAATAAAAAGAGGAAGAATGCTAAGCTCGAAGCTAATGCCAAAAGAAAAGTAAGAATACTTATCACAAGCTAATTCTATAATGAGAGGACCTATGCTTAACTTAAAGATAATGCCAATAGGAAAGTAACAATGCTTATGCAACCCTCCTTTGGAACCCTAAATTCAAAAAAGACATGTCAGTTAATACCGAAGAGTAAGTATCATCATCAAATCATCTACCACTAGAGATAATCGAAATCGTGCTGTTAAAATTACCGGTTAAGTCTCTACTTCGATTCGAAACAGTTTGTATGTTATGGAATACTATGATCTCCGGTCCTGTACTGACCGGTATTGATCTTGATTCCTCTAACAAGTCTTTGTATAATTATGATAATCTCTTCCTAACTGAATAAGGAAAGATATTTAAAGAGGGTTTTCTTTGTTTAAATTGGAAGGTAAAAACACCACGCAGATCGAGTATCGGAAAACCCTAGTGGAACCATGGTAATTTTATGTGAATGTAACGGTATGCTACTCTTGAGGGACTCTTCGGGCGTTAACTATAGCAGTAATTACGCACTGCGGAATCCGTCGACTAGGAGAGTGAGATGTTTCGATGACCCGTACGGTTCTACAACGAATTACGGGTTGTGTTACAATCCAATAACGGATGATTTCAAGATCGTTGTCATGAATTGGAGTGCTTAATCAATCTTTTTGTGTAATAACGAATCTTGGTCCGAAGTGGAAGAAAGTCGAAGCTACGATTCTGTTGCCTGTATGAAAGAATTCGCTGACTGAACTCTCTATTGGCTCTTTTGTTTCGACGTGGCGCGGTTTGATCTGAGAACAAACGAGCTCGAGGCGCTGCGGAAGCCCGAACAGCTGGGAGATTGTGACAAATATAGCCTCGGTTGTTTGAGAGGATGCCTGTGTTTGTGCTGCAACAATATAGGAGACAAAGAGAGACGAATTCGAGTATGGATAAAGGAAAAAAAAATTCTAATGATTGGGAGGCATTCGTTGCCTTTGATAATGTTTCCACGACTCCCGTTAGGTCTATGTAATTCCTACATTTTGTCAGAAATAAGAGTTTAATCAGGTTATATTACACCAGCTTCGGTTTGACTATTGCCCTTCTTAAAAGACGTATGAGAAAATTATTGCAGATTGTGGTATAGATCTATGTAGACTCGTTCCCTATCCAAATAGTCTGTATTTCGCGGATGTGAAGACAAAGTCTCTATCTTGAAAGTCTTGCGATTCAGTATTTTCATTTTGTGTGGTGCGAAGACGATTATTTGTTTCTTAAGCTCTCTACTTTACGATCCAATCCCCACAAGTTCTTGCGTAGATTAAACCTAATAAGAAGTTCGGTTTGATATTTACTTGAGCTTTTTTTTCTTGGATATATAAGTATTAGTATGTCGGACAGGCATGTTTTTATTAAGTTATGCTCAGTTTTCTAGAGTTTGTCAACTGCACTTTGAAAAATTTAAAGATTTTTGTCTTTTGGTATTTTTAAGAGTTTCACTTATTTTATTAGTATATTATTCTTGTTATCGGTTCGTTAGGTCGATGTTCTATGTATTTAATGTGTTTGAAGTCAAGTCTATGTATCTATTCTCTAGATTAAGATATTGAGAAGTATGATTTAAACTTGTGTTTTCCTATGTTATGTAGGGATGTTCCAAAACTCATATGTAACCCCATGTCGAAGAATTAAATCATTATTTTAGTTTAAAAGTATTTTGCAAGAATCTTGCATTTAAAGTGAATGGTTCATCCTTACAAGTGATCGATGAGTGGTTTGAATACGATCTTCTCATGTTCTTATATATACATGTATGGAAGTTAATAGTATTTTCCCACCCGTATTTTAATTTTTTATAACCCTATATCTTCAGATTGGCCCGTCTTTGCACTTTTATACCTTAGCAAACGAAAAAAAAATTGCACGAGCCCACGCAATCCCTTAAGTTTGACTGACTTAACCATCTAAGGCGAATATTTTGGTGAATCCTCACATTTTCTGACGCACCTATGAGTTTTGGTTTTTTCTTTTCTACTAAATGACTACAATCTTATCCCGGTGATTGTGAATAAAGTCCGAGATAAATATTCATTTTTTAAAAAACATTTCTGTGTTTGCATTAAGAAAAAATATAAAAAATCACTCTTCCTGTATTAAAAAAAAAACTACGTAAACCCTAAAATTACGAACACGCATGTGATCATCCAAGTCTCTTCTTCAATTCAAAATTGTTTCCAATTGAACGATGGAGTATCATGATTCCTGATCATTTATTTGTCCATATTCATCCGATACTAAAACATGATTGTTTTTATTTATTATTTTGGATATATCGAAAGGCCGGAAATTTCACACACTGAAGCAAACACTTTGGTTATTCCACACACCTAAGAATATTCGTGCACTAAAACATAGTTTTCTTGAGCAAACATTTGTTCCGCAACAACAACTATGTTTCGTGAAAAATAAGATTTTTAATTTAACCCAATTATTCAAGCTTCTTAAAATAGTAAACGCAAAATTTGAAGAGATCTCGTTCGGAGAAATAATCTCTAGTACTCCACAGTCATTGAAAGTTCTTAAATACTATATAAATTGATTCAAAGCTCAATAATTCGGTTTGATGTTTTCCTTTTTCCCTAAAGAATGTCTTATTAACGAATATATATATTTATTCATTTATTTTATGCATAGATGACATATTCCAAAATAATTAGTGTTGCATGTCAGGCCAAGCCCGGCCAGGCCAAAAAATGTTATCTAAAAATAAACCCTAAAATAAGCGAATTACCACGCACTGGAAAAACCATGGCGATAGAATTAGAGAAAACACCATCATCATATCTTCCCTTCGACATCGTCGAAATTATCCTGTTGAAATCATCATCAGTTAAATCTCTTCTTCGATTCGAAAAAGTTTGCAAGTCATGGAATACGACGATCTGCGATCCTGCATTCATCCGAAAACATCTCAAAAAATCGGAAAACTCCCCAAATAATAATAATCTCTTCCTAAGTACATACAAGAACAGTACCCAAAGGTTTTCTCTGTTTAAATTCGAGGATTCAAGAATCCACGCCAAACGAATAGAGGAGAATATTCACTATCTACGACATTATACTATGCGAATGCAACGGCGTGCTACTCTTGTAGGAATCTCGGTGCTACACCATAAAGCACGCGTTGTGAATCCGTCTACACAAAACGTGATGTATTTCGAAGGCCCGCCTACATTTAGAGTATGTGAATTAGTGAATGATCACGGGATTTGTTTCGATGCGATAACAGATGATTTCAAGGTTGTCTTGTTTTCCGGGATGAAATATGCAATTTACTCGTGTAACAACCGTTCTTGGACTAGAAAACCCACCTAGTGATTGGTAAGTATAGTAGTCAAGAAGGAATATTCTTCAACGGAGCTATCTATTCGGTTTCGAAGACCGGACAATTAGTTGTATATTTCGATCCAAGAATAGACGAGCTCAAGACTTTGCACAAGCCCGAAGCACTAAATGGCGATGAAGCGTCAACTATTAGGATAGCTTCTTTGAGAGGAGTCTTTATTTGTACTGCGACGATAGAGGCGAGGACACGGTACGAATCTAGATCAAGGAGAATGGCGTTTTCGAGAATTGTTGTAACAAATATATAACGATCGAGAATAAATGGTGGCTACAACCACTATGTTTCATTAGGAAGATTTTTTTTTCAATTGGATGAGAAACGATTCGTCTATTATAGCCCGTCCGAGAAGATGTTCGAAGAATTTGAAGAGATTGGTATATATGCTTGTGAAATTGTTCGATATTCAAGTAGTCTCTATTTCCCACATGCTTCATATGTGCATTTATAGATTTATGCATCAATAGATTTAGGCAAGATAATATAATAAACACTATCTGTTATTATAATATTTTTATTTTCTTTCTTATCTTTTGATTTTTGGTTAAGAATTTCTTATTAATTAAAAGAAGAATAAAAATCTACTCTATTTTTAACATCTACGGTGTGTACGGTTGAAACAGTGTGTGCCATTTCATAAATCAGTCAGCATTAATAACTGCCAAGACCATTTACGATAATAGATTTTCCGGTAAAAACACACATCTAGGCAAAATAAAAACGTTAAAAAACAAAAACGGACATGGGCGCTCTCTCCCTCAACATGTCTTTTCAGATAAAAAAACACACGTGGTCGTGGCTGAAATTTTTTTGGGTTGAATATGTAATTTTGTTAATTTCTAAAGTATACTTAGGTCATTTCAGATGAAACAACGCATGTGGTCGAGGCTGAAATTTTTGGGTCTAATCCGAATGTTTTTAAATTTCTAATTTAAAATATATTTAGGTTTTCATCAGATAAAAAAAACAACATACATGGCGAGTGTAGCGCACGATAGGGTGTCAGAGATCTTTTTGGCTTTGAGTTTACATGCCGGGTCTTTGCTATTTTTTTAAAAAAGAAGAAAAAGAAAAGCCTGAAAGACTTCTGACAAATAAAACCCGAGCCATATCACTCATTCCCAAAAAGCTCTGTACAACAAATCCTAAAAGAAGCAACACTGACATGGCAACATAATTACATAAACAATCATCATCAAATATTCCGCAGGAGATCGTCGAAATTATCCTGTCACATTATCATGTGTTAAGTCTCTTCTTCGATTCAAAACAGTTTGCAAGTAATGGAATACGATAACCTCTGATCGTGTATTCGCCCGAAATCATCTTGAAAATTCTCCGAACTATCTCTTCATAAGTACGAAACGAACTCGTATTGAAGGAGGGTATCATTTGTTTAAATTGGAATGCCCTTGCGCGTATAGTGGAACTTGTGCATTGAATCACAAGATTTGTTACGATTGGGTAACAAATGATTTCAGGGTTGTTTTGATTACCGACGAGCGTTACGCAATCTATTTGTGTCAGAATAATTCTTGGTCATAAAAGAAATTAGGAATCGAGTACTGTAACTTTTTTTGAGGAGTCTTCGTTGATGGAGCTACCTATTGGATTTTAAGTGACGAAAACTACACTACGCAAGTAGTTTATTTCGATCCAAGAATTGACGAGCTCAAGTGTTTGTTGAAACCCGAAAAACGCGAATAAATGATTAACAATTGTAATGGTGACCTATTTATTAGTGTTGCTTGTTTGAGAGATAATATGTGTTTGTACTTCTTTACCGCAGAAGGTGACGATGATATGTTCAAATTTTTAATGTGGAGAATGGAAAAGTGCATTGGTGTGGGGAGGAACCCTAATTCAGAGGAGTTTATAAGCTTCAAATATAGAAATACTCGGGATTGGTGGGTAGGAGTGCTTAGTTTCGTCGAAAATAATATTGTATTTCGTTTGGATGAGAGATCATTTGTCTACTATAGCCCCTCGGAGAAAACGTTTGAAGAAATTGACATGATAAAGACTATTAATATGTATAGCAATTATTGCAGTCCATTAGTTCGATATCAGGATAGTCTTTATTTCCTCGTCCAGATGGAGACTCGTTCGTTATCTTGAATTCTTGATAGACTTTTTTCTTTTTCTTTTTTTGGCTAAAGAATGTCTTATTGATTCAAAAAATTGGACATGCATCGCCAAATCCTTGCGTACCGGTGAGTTTTGGTTCAAACCAAAGCTCTTATTTTCTGTTGAGTAATAGTTCGAGTAAGTTTTGAATGAACTTTCGAAGTAACAAAAAATGGTGATTGCACATAAAGTTTGAGATAATTGTTTATTTTAAAAAACTTTGCGTGTACAAAAAGGAAAAAAAAAATCACTCATCCCCTATTAAAAAAGCACTACATAAACCCTAAAATTACGAAAACGCATATTATTATCCAAGTCTTTTCTCCGATTCAAAACTATTTATGATCATGTATTTTTCCATATTCATCCGATACTAAAACATGAATTTTTTTTTTTTGGTTAAATCGAAAGGTCAAAAATTCCACACTAAGCATTACCGAAGAATATCTGTGCACTAAAACTGGGTTTTCTTGATCAGTGGACAAAAACAGGGTTTTCTCGAGCGAAGACTCGTTTCGAAAACGCGAAACGCATAATTTGCACATACCTATTTTGGAGAAATAATTGCTAGTTCTTAAATACTATATAAATAAATTTAAAGCTGAATAATCACGTTTGATGTTTTATGCATAGATGACGTACTCCAAATTAATTAGTATTGCATGTCGGGCCGGGCCAAAGCATGTTATCTATAAATAAACCATAAAACAAGCGAATTAACGCACATTGGAAAAGCCATGGCCATAGAATTAGATAAAAAACAATCATCATATCTTCCCTTCGACATGGTCGAAATTATCCTGTCGAAATCACCATCGATTAAATCTTTTCTTTGATTCAAAACAATTTGCAAGTCATGGAATACGATGATCTCCGGTCATGTTTTCGTCCGAAACATCTCAAAAACTCGAAAAACAATCTCCTCCTAAGTATGAACCAACCTCAAGGAGGGTACAATTTGTTTAAATTGGAAGGTCGAGAATTCCACGCCGAAGCAGTACCGGTACCATCGACGAATAGTAACACTCCATACGCGGACTACTATTGAGCAACAGTAGGTTCACCTATAGAGAAAAACACGTGTTGTGGAATCCATCTACTCGGAGGGATATGTACTTGGAATGCCCTTACGCGTATAATGAAGCTTATAAACTGAATCGTGGGATTTGTTACGACCAGTTAATGGATGACATCAAGGTTGCTTTGGTTATCGGCGATCGTTACACAAATTATTCATGTAAGAACAGTTCTTGGTCAGAAAAGAAATTAGGAATCAAATACCATGGGGTTTTTACAGGATTCTTCATTGATGGAGCTACTAATTGGGTTTTAAGGGACGACAACTACACTATTAAATTAATATATTTCGATCCGAGAACTGAGGAGCTCAAGTGTTTGCAGAAACCAAAAAATTAACAGATATTGTAATAGTAACATATTTATTAGTGTGGCTTGTTTGACTTGTTTGAGAGAAAACATGTATCTGTACAGCGTCACCGGGGAAGTTGATGATGATATGTTAAGCTTTCGAATCTGGAGAAAGGAAAAGGGCATTGATGTGGGGGAGAACCCTAATTGGGAGGGGTTTCTTATTTTGTAAAATAGGAAGCCTCGGGATTGGTGGCTATGAGTGCCTTGTTTTGTCGAAAACAAGATTTTAATTCGGTTGGATGAGAAAACATTCGTCTACTATAGTCCTTCTGAAAATACGTTTGAAGAAATTTACGGGACCAAGACTCATTCCATATCCTGAATTCCTGATAGACTTTTTTCTTTTCGTTTTTTTTTGCCAAAGAATGTCTTATTGATTAAAAAATAAAAATCTATGGTGTTGTCATTATACTGCAGTTTGCACATAAGTAAAATCGAAGAACTAGACGTAATTATACTACAGTAGCTTTATAGCACGAAAAAACCAATAGGTAAATCTGTTCTCGGGAACCATGATCTGAAACGATATGTATATCAGTAACTCATGGATGATAAACACGCGTCTAATTTCAAGTGTAGAAGATTAAAAGAACTCTGAAGAAAGGATTATTGATGGCACTGTTTAACTCACTCCCTGCAGAGTGAAGCACCAGGATGTCAACTTTTTCTGTAGGTAGATAAAAGAATTCGCCCCATTCGATTTTCTAAATTCTGCAAAATTCGAGAACTTTTGCAACATCCTCCCACTCAGTTAACAAATATAAATAACATGGTGATTAAGATAAGAGGAGATAACCTAAGTACAGTTACCCTGAGTAATGCCTGCACTTTACTTATGTGCATTTTTAATCACAATTCAATCACTTTACTAATACATATAATTGTACATTTTTTAATTACAATTTAATCACTTTACTAATACATATTGTGCGTTTTTAATAACAATTTAATCTTTCTCCGGAACATGCAGAATATTTTTCATTAGGTAAAAAATCAACCATACCAATGAAAATAAAATTAACATTCATTTTTTAACTCAAATATATATAATTCATTCATAGACAGAACATACAGTTATTACCTTGTGAGTTTTTTTAAGAGTTCTTAAGCACTCTCTCATCCGCTCTGCCTTTATAGCTGGGTGGACATGGAACAAGTTCCGCAGATATATTTCGAGAAGATCAGCTTAAAAGAGAATACAACAAACAATATTATTAATATAAATATATTATAACTCAGTAGAAGCAATACCTTTTTTTCCTCCACCGGTGGAGCAGAAGGCTTTAAAACAGGTGGATCTTCTGGGTCCAACCCAAGTTTCCTACATCTCTCTGGCCGTCAAAGCTCAAAGAAATTGATTTAGCCAAAATCGAAAGGAAGTGAGAGGAAAAGAATAGTAATCAATTAATTTATTCTAATACTTTGATCAATCATGTATTTGTATTGTCTATCTGCCTCTTAGAAGAGTAGTTAGATACTGAACGGATAGCATATAGTGAATATGATCACAAGGACCTTATCTTCCTCCAACTTTTGACGAATTTGATACCGAGCTCTTTGTTCTTCCTATTTCTTTGCTTCCCGCAGTGCTAGCTGGAGGCTAATCATTCTTTGTTCTTCCAAAAGGATAGGAAGAATGCTTAGCTCGAGACTAATGCAAAAGGAATGTAAGAATTCTTAGCTCAAGCTAATTCCATAAGAAGAGGAACAATGCTTAGCTCAAAGCTAATGCCATAAGGAAAGTAATAATCCCTAGCTTGAAGCTGATGCCCAAAGGAAAGTAAGAATGCTTGGCAAAAGTTAATTCGATAAAAAGAGGAAAAATGCTTAGCTCGAAGCTAATGCCAAAAAAAAATTAAGAATACTAAGCAAAAGCTAATTCAAAATGAAGTGGAATAAATCTTTGTTCAAAGATAATACAAAAATGAAATTAAGAATGGTTATCAAAAGGTAATTCCATAAGGAGAGGAATAATGCTTAGCTCGAAGATAATGCCGAAAACGAAAGTTAGAATGTATACCACAAGCTATTCCATAAGGAGCGGAATAATGTTTGGCTGTTAGCTAATGCCAAAAGAAAAGTACGAATTCTTAGCTAAAAGCTAATGCCAAAACGAAAGTAAGAATGCTTAGCACAAGCTAATTCCATAAGGAGAGGACCAATGCTTATTTCAAAGCTAATGCCAAAAGGAAAGTAATTAATGATTAGCTCTAAGCTAATGCCAAAAGGAAAGTATGAATGCTTGGCAAAAGCTAATTCCATAAAAATAGGAAGAATGCTTGGCTCGAAGCTAATGCCAAAAGGAAAGTAAAAAATGCTTACCATAAGCTAATTGCTTATAGAGAGGAACTACGCTTAACTCAAAGCTAATGCCACTAGGAAATCAATAAGCATGGCTATAAGCTAATGCCAAAAGGAAAGTAAGAATGCTAAGCTCATAGCTAATGCCAAAAGGAAATAAAAATGGTTAGCATAAGCTAATTCCATAATATTTTTTTTGTAAAACAATAAAAAAAAATTAAAAAAATAAAAAAAATTGAAAATTTGAAAATAAGTGAAAAAAAAAATTAATTCCATAAGAAGAGAAACAATGCTTAGCTCAAAGCTAATGCCAAAATGAAAGTAAGAACGCTTAGCACAAGCTAATTTCATAAGGAAAGGGAAAATGCTTAGCTCGAACTTAATGTCCAAAAGAAAAGTTAGAGAGCATAGCACAAGCTAATTCCATAAGGAGCGGAATAACACTAAGCTTAAAGCTAATGCCAAAAGGAAAGTAGGAATGCTTAGCTCAAAGCTATTGATAAAAGAAAAGTAAGACTGCTTAGCATAAAACTAATTCCATAAAAACACGAATAATGCTTAGCTCGAAGCTAATGCCAAAAGGAAAGTAAGAATGCTTAGCATAGGTTAATTCCATAAGAACAGGAAGAATGTTTAGATCTAAGATAATTCCAAAACGATAATAAAAATACTTAGAACAAGGTAATTGTATAGGGAGAGGAACAAAAGGAAAGTAAGAATGCTTAGCACGAAGCTAATGCCAAAAGGAAAGTAAGAATGCTTAGCACGAAGCTAATGCCAAAAGGAAAGTAAGAGTGCTTAGCACAAGAAAATTCCATGAGGAGAGAAATAATTCTTAGCTCGAAGCTAATGCCAAAAGGAATGTAAGAATTCTTAGCACAAGCTAATTCCACAAGGAGAGGAAGAATGCTTGGTTCAAAGCTAATGCAAAAAGGAAAGTAAGAATGTTGTTGAGTGTATATTTTACACTCAATATATACTTTCTTACGAGGATTTTTCTATACTTTTTATTGATTTAATGGTGTTTAATGAGTAGTTTATTGTATTTTAGGTGCAATTCGAAGATTCGGGTGTTTCAAGGATGAAACAAGCGAAAAAGGTCAAAAAATGGCAAAAACGGAAGAAAACAACCAGAGGCTGAAAATTGGCCTGTCACGGCCGTGTGAACGCCTATTTCTGGCACGGCCGTGTGAGATTTGCACCGATTCTCGTGCGGCCGTGGGAAAACATGTTGGAAGAAATTTTGGAGTTTTAATCACACAACGAAACCCAAATCTTCTACCAAGTTGGGGCATCTATTTAAGGGCAAAGACCAAGCACAAATTAAACACTACTTACACAATCTTAGAGCAAGAGAAGCGAGAGAACGGGGAATTGAAGACGAAGACTTGACGAATCTTCATCGTAGTTCTTCTTTTACTGTTCTTTTCTACTTATACTCATCGTAGAGAACATGAGTACCTAACTTAATAATCCAGGATTCCATGATTACTTCTATTAGAGTAGGTGACCGAAGAGCCAACTAATTGTTGTGTTTTCTCACGCTACTCATAAATAATCTATTTCGTATTAATGACAAATACCCCCTTTAGCATTCTATATCTTTTTCCCTTGCATAAGCATATATAAAATCCTTACAGTTACTTAACTACCATAAGTAGATTTCGTAGAATCGTGAGATAATTTAGTTAAGTATAGTAATTGTTAAACATAGTTCCTAGTCAACGGGGTACGCACTAATGACGATATCGACCTTTCCTATTCGAGACTAGCACTTAGTGTATGTGTACTGCATCTCATCAGTCAACGGTGTTGTGACATCGGCATAGATAAGTGGGTGCTCATAAGTTGATGAGTTCACTGAACTCCCTCAATCTAGAGATCTCTTAGTTGTTCCCAATAATCGAGTAGAGGTATCTATGATATAGTTATACACCATTAATCCTTAAGACCTAGACATCACGGTGACGTCACTAGAGGACTATTTGTATCGTGACCTGTCCCTGAGTTGCACTGAGGACCGGCCCATGGGCCAGTGTTCGTGGATATCCTATGTGTTCTTAAGATTTATAATCCATGAAGTTTGTGGCCACAACTAAAAGTTTTGTGATTAGAGAAATATGTTTCTTTAAGTCAAACTCGAACGGGTTATATAATCAACAGCGTCCACACAGTTATTGAAATCATAAAGAGCTCTCGATGAAACAATGCCTCTAGTTTGATCGGGATATATGTATCGAAGGGATCGTACTGTACGTTAACTATATCACACAGTTCTTGCAGGCACTTCATTTGTATCTAGAGAATCAGGACTCGTAGTTGATTGACGCCAATCTTGATTCGTTGGGTAGTGAAGGTGAAAGTAGCTTCTTCTTAATTATAACTCCAGGGACGAGTTTAATGTTTAAACCACAATGTGTTGCGGGCCCACGACTATGTTACACCTGAATCATCGAGGGTCACAATGCTCGTGTACTAGAGATCCTTAATGTAACGAGCTAAGATTAATTAGTTAATCATACTATAATTTTAAGTCAATGTGATTAAGTCCAACGTTCGTAATTGTTAATTACGGTGAGAATAAGTAGAAGAAAAGAATCCAACGGAAATTAAGTGAACTTTCTATTTTGGGAAGTTTCCCAATTCGGCAAGTCCTTAATTAGGGTTTCCAATTTCGGATATTGGTAAATTGCAAAGTGGGACTTGTATCGAAGAGATTTTGTGCTCGTTGTCAAAATATAATTCTTATATTTTTGCGAGCATTCGTTTGTTAGAAACGAGTTGAGAAAGAGAGTGGACTTAAGCTGTTGGGCCTAGCCCTACTTAAGGCATGTTAGGGTTTTCACAAGGAGCATATAAATAGGATTTATATGGCTTGTGAAAGACATCAAAATACGACATAACACAAGCTTGAAACCCTAGCCTCTCTCTCTCAATCGGCCGTCCACCTTGCAGCCGAAAACCTACCTCCGCCACCAGCCACTGGGCCGCTGCCATTTGCCGCCGCATCGGCATCTTCTTTTTCCCTTCGTTCTTCTTCATTGTACTTAGCCTATCACGTATCTAGTGCTGCGTGGATAATAGATTTATTATACGAGGTGAAACCTAATAGGAGAAAGATTATTATGCCGCAAACGACGCCACCACAGTCGTCCGCACGCGCCCCATGGGCCGCCACAAGCCGGTGATGTGAGAAGGCAATTCTGCAAAAATGCTCTCGGATTTCCTGCGCAGTCCAGCGAGAAAATTCGCTCAGATCGACGTGAAATGTGGGCACAAGCTTCACAACCCATGGATCTACAATCTGCCAATGGAATTTCCCTTTTAGTCAATAACCATGGAGATATTGAAGTCGGAGCAGGCCTGTAATTTCGGATCAGAAAAGAGGTTGGATCAGTTGGAGTGGGAAGAGTAGGTAGCCGTCTTCTCGTGTCTTTGTACGATTATGTTAATTGATTATTGAATCACATGAATCTATATGTTCGATTATGTGTTTATGTGAATCGTTCGTTGATCATGTTAATTATTTGATTTAATTTCGCGAGCATGCTATGATGATTTAATTTATGTCATTTAAATAAATTATATATGCGAGCATGTTTGTCAGTGATTGGAAGCGAAATGTACGCAATTAATTGTAATTATTGTGCAACTGTTTGTTTATATAAATTAGTTTCTATAAACAAAATAAAAAAAATAATTCCGCTGCGTACACGTGCCTGATCCCCAACAATGGTATCAGAGCTACGGTTGCGCAATTAATTGCCTACGTGTTTATTGCTTTCGATTGCATGTGAATAGTTTATTGAATTGGTGAAATTTGAATTCGGTTGGTTAAATTTTAATTTGATTTTAAAATTGGATTTGATCTATTTAAAAATTGGAATTAAAAAAACAAGATTTAATTTTATAATTGGATTTGATCAATTTTAAGATTGGAGTTGTAAATTTGATTTAAATTCCAAAATGATTTTCTAAAAACTATATAGGCCGGATAGCTCGGTCAGAACGGTCCAACCGGCCCGACCAGGTCTAACTTGTTCGGACAGCCGGAAATAAATAAATAAATAATTCTTTTTCCATAAATTAAAATTAAATCAAAATTTATTTTTAATTTTCTAAAATTATTTATCAATTAAATACCAATCCATATATTCTATCCATTAATCAATAATGTTCAATAAATGAGTGTTTGGTTCATTATTTAATTTAAATGTTAAATTAATTTCTTTAATAGAACACATGTATAATAGTGATTATACTTCAACTTAATTAATTGTACATTAATTTTATTTGAGCGATTAATGTTGATTAAGGTCCTTCAATTATTTTGAAACAAATCCGCATAATTAATTACACTAATTAATTATAATTTGGGTCGAATGCATCTCTTAGGACAATATGCGTTTTTGTATACCTTTAGAAAACATAGTTGTAGGAATTCAATCGACATGTCCAATAACTCTGATAAGATAACAAGAAAACAATAATAAATCCCTCATTCTTATCTATTAAGAATTATTTCAAGCTATAAAGAAAAACCAATCTGTTGAATTTTTCTTTCCTTCTACCAACGGCTAAATTATGTAGCCCATTGCAATAATGCAGTATGCCGTGTTTGCGGGGAGTGCTATAATAGGGTAAGTTGTAAATTAATTGACAGAATGATGAAGGTAGCCATAGAAAGGGTTATGCTAGATTAATGTGGTCGGCTAGATTAACTAGCCGCATTAGTTTAGTATAATGAGTTCTATAAGCATCTTTTGTTGGGAGGTTAGACTTGACACACGAAGATTTTGAATTCGCCAGATTAACTTAGGTCATTGTTAGGTGTGAGGAAAATAAATCTTTAGGATACGATATGATTGATGGAGATCTACCTTTGGACAAATGTAATCGGCCTATATCGGGTTACATTTGCCTATTGGACCTAAAGCCCATTAAAAGAAAAATAAGTTTTATCGTTTTTCTACTAGAGGGTAGCGGAATTCGATAAGATTTAGTGGGAGTACAATTAAATTATAAAAGTCGAAATCTTTAATTGCAATCATTAATAATGAATTATCTTTTATAAGTCTACTTCAAGCTTTTCAGTATAAATGCTAAGAATCCCTTATCGTCAAGTCTCAACACCAACAAAACTTAATGGCAACAATTACCTTGATTGAATCAATAAACATTTGTTTGGTGCTTTCGCTCCAAGATCAATTGTGCATAATCAAATATACCCTAACCAAACTTCATGATAACTCGACTCACTAGGAAACCACCACTTATTAGAAGTGGAAGAAGGGTGTCAATTATGACCAAATACTATATAATAGCATCTAGTCACCCGAGTTAGCAATGAACTATGAGAATCATATTTATGTTGTTGACATATAGGCTCCCCTCGAGATCATCTGTAGTGAGAGAATTATGGCAATGAGGTTTGTGACGACTAAGGAGTTAATGTCTCTTAGGCTACCCGAAAGGACTCCAGTCTGTGAGCATGGTTTAAGATGACTCGCTCCCAAAGAAGTTGCGTGACCACAATGTCGTTCTCGCACTAGAGTTCTCGGTGAATCTCATGCTTCTCTCACTAACTACTTCTTATGAAACGTTCATAATTACTTTCAATAAGAGTACGGTTGAATCTCTTTTTGAAAGAGTTGTTCAACATGTTGAAAACATTTGTTTTGCCGTCGGCACATTCTATATCCTTTTCTAAGAATAGTTCGAACTGGAAGAAGAGGGTAAAAGGAAAATAGTTTCCAGTCGAGCAAAAAATTGACTAGCGGTAAATCGCGTATTCGCAAAGCTAAGGAAAACAAGCATATAAGTGATGCTTGCTTCCAATGTGGATACACAGACCACAGGGCTCTGTCAACTGCACGGAGTGTCTTGATCGGAAATATTCTGAGAAAGATGCATTTTTCGTTTAACCTGAACTCAATATAGAAGATAACCCAACACAACTTTGTCATGTAGATTATGACATATTTCTTTATGACGAATGAATGAGTTTGCATGTGAGGTATTGCTCACGTTGGATGATGTTAACTCACTACGGGCATGTGAATCTTGCTTGAAAAGAAAATTGTGGAAATTACCATTTAAGGGACAAATGGAGCATGCTGAAGGTCTCTTGGAATTGATCCATGCGGACGTGTATGGTCCACTAAATGTTAGTGAGAGGGGTGATTTTAACTACTTCGTAACCTTTACCGACAATTACTCAAGGTATCCTTATGTATACTTGATGAAGTACAAATTTGAAGTATATGAAATGTTCGAAGATTTCTGAAACGAAGTAGAAAATCAACTCTTACAAAGTATTAAGAAACCACTAATCCGATTGTAGTGGAAAACAATTAAATGATGAGTTTATCGACTATCTCAAAGAGAACGTGATTCACTAAGTTACCGGCTTAATTATAGGGTCATGCACTCCATACCGCCGCGTATTTGGTGAATAGGGTTAACACCAAAGCAGTTAGTTCCACACCATATGAACTTTGGCATTCCCGATAATCCACTTACATGAAGTGGCTAGTGGGAGACGAGTTGAATATCAATTCAAGTTATGCCATTTCGTGACGTATCTAAAAATTGTTTTAGATACTTGTTCTACTATCTCTTGAAACAAAAGTGTTTGTCTCGGGGAATGCCACCATCTTAATGAAGAAATTTCTATGTGATAGAATAGGTGTATGGTAGAACTCGAAGAAATTCAGGAACCACGAATTGAAGTTCCAACACCATAAATAGAACAAGAGCCAATCAAAATCAAATCAGCCATTAATGTATCTTCTCAACAATCTATGTGGAGGTTCTAAAGGATCCATAGAGAACTCAATAGGCTAACCCTCTTCGAAGGTAGTCAAAATGAATTTTACAAGGGATGCGATCCAAGAACCTCCAATGAGGCTATAGTTGATGCAGTAAGGGATATTGGCTTAAATCCATAAAATTGGAAATGGATTCCATATACTCCAAAAGGCTATGGACCTTGATGGATCCACCCAAAGGAATCTTTCCCGTTGGATGCAAGTGGATCTATAATATTGAAGTTGGAATAGATGGAAAGGTATCGACCTATAAAGCTAGACACGTGAAAATGAGTTGTACTCTAAGACAAGTTGTTGTCTGTGAGATAATTTTTTGCGAAACACTATGCTATAGTTCCATTAGGATTTTGCTAGCCATTTCTGCCTAGTATGACTACGGGAAAAAGGATATGAAGATCACCTTCCTCGATGGCGAGATTGAGGAAATCAGAGTGGTGCAGCCGAAAGGCTTCATATCTTCTGGAAATTAGCAGAAGGTTTGCAAAATTCCAGCGATCCATTTATGGATTGAACCTAGCATCCCATCAATTAGAATGTTCGATATGACACAAAAATCAAGCAATTGATTTAGTGATATAGGCACTCACTTTCGCGACAAATAATTCGAGGCACTCTTGGCCAAATATGGTGTCAAGCATAAGGTCGCATTGACCTATCACCGACGAACGGGCAAGCCGAGGTTACAAATTGTGAAATAAAAAATATCGTACAGTCCCACACGGAATGATTGGTCCAAAAAATTAGACGATTCACTTTGGGCATATCGTACGGTTTAAAAACTCCACTTGGCATGACACCGTTTTGATTGATTTATGGAAAGCCTGCCATCTACCAGTTGAATTCGAGCATAATGCATTTTGGGCGATTAAGAAGCTATATTTTTATCTCAAGGCATGCAAGGAGAAATGAATGAAGCAACGCAAGGAGATCGATGAATTGCGGTTGCATGCATATAAAAGCAATCGTGTTTAGAAAGAAAAAAACCAAGAGATAGCACCACAGTAAAATATTGTATTGTGAATTTCACAAGGGTCAATTGGTACTACTTCTCAACTCCCTTCTCAAGTTATTTCAAGGAAAACTCAAGTCAAGATGGTCCGAGCCTTTTACTATACTCGAAGTATTTCCGCATGGCGCCGTCGAGTTATTGAATTCCGAAACTGGAAAATATTTCAAGGTCAATGGACATCGCCTCAAGCATTATTGGGGAGGAGAATTCAACCGCCAAGTGACTTCTATCACTTTAGCTTGAGCAAAGAAGCAGACAAAGTCTAGCTGAAATTTTTTAGTTTTTAGTTTTTCTTTATTATTTTATTTTATTTTTATTGAAGCATGCAAACTAATGAACTAAGCAATTTTTTTTATTTTCGGGAGGAAAAACGCAATTTTGATTCCCTCACGGCCGTGCGAAAATTGAACTGGAAACTCGTACCGCCGTCAGGAAAATATGGGAAGCTACAGCCCAATTTTAATGTTTCGCACGGCCGCACGAAAATTGACCTATAATTCCATACGGCCGTGTGGAATGTGACACCCCTCTCACGATTACTCTTATTATATGTAATCTCGGTGGAAAATTTTTAAAAATCATTATTGGATATAAATTTACGTTAATTTTTTTCTTTTATATCAGAGGAAGAGAGGTCACAGTATACTGAATCCTAGTCAATCAGGTAACACAAATACATACTACATGCAAGACTAGAAAATAATGAAAATTTGGACAGATTCATCTTAAACTACTCATGTAAATGACTTCACAAGAATACCATACCTTCTACCATGAGTCAAAATCAGTCAGTTAAAACAGTTTTAAATGATGCTTGACCATTTGGGAGAAATAAATAACATGGTGTGGACACTAAATTTAAAATCCACAACAGGGGAGGGAGTTATGAAATTTCCTGATAAATTTCTCACTGACCCAAAAACTCCCAAATTTTATCCTAAGACACAAAAATAAGTGCAAAAAATTTTCCAAATGGAAGAAAGGAATTTGAGTGAGTAAAACTCTAATTATAACAGAAAACACTAGATTCACCCTGTTTTAGTGCAATAGTGAGAAATAATTCATAACTAATTAAATACTTAACCAATATATGCATAGAATCTATCAAAATAATGGGAACAAAATGATGTAGCGAATCACAAAATTTCACGATTTTCTAAGTAGAGCACATATATGAATGTAATTTTCAAACATCGAGACAAGACACGGAGAAATTGCTAGCCGAAAAGCATAGGTTCATAAAGTTGGTAAAATTGGCTTTCATTTACAAACTACTATGTATTACCGGTTTGATATTCAAAAGAGGGTAATCGTAATTACTATTACACTTATCGTCTTTTAATAATTCCCCTCCATATGGGCTTTTCCCGATTCTCAAGCTCGATTCCCAGCTTCACTCCTCGGGCTACAAATCAGGTATACCTACAAACATACAACACCTATAGCAGCCTTTGAGGACTCAATGAGAAACTTGAAGTATTATCGGATATACATAACACATAGAGCATACATAGATATACATATATTTTTATTATACATATACATGCAATATAAATTAAAGCAATCATATACTTCCCTTTTTGTCAGAGTTCTTCGTTGTAGTTTTGTCAAGCGCATAGAGTGAGATAAATTCCCACTTTTATAACCCTTTGATCCCATGACAATAGAGTGAAAATATCCCACCTTTATAACCCTATGCCATGATACGTATTGAAGATTATAGAGTAAGAATATCCCAACTTTACCTTATGATCCCAAGACGATAGAGTGAGATTTTCCCACTTTCATAACCCTATATCCTCAACAACATAATGAGACATGCATGACATGAAAAATCATCGGGAATCCCTTTGGAAGAATCAATATAAGTTCCCGATTAATAACCTCATATTTTACGAATCCGTCTATTTACGTGGAATCAAACAACCCCTAGGCCCTACGGTACTGACTCACCGTACCCCGGTTATTTACCATAACTTCAAAAGATTTTCCAATATATTTTTACCTTTTCAAAATCATGACACTTATGCACCCACACATGCACCCCTTTACTTACCCTTTTTTCATCCTCACACCCAATGATCAACACATAAACAAGCCAAGCAAGATCACATAGCAAAACACAAATAAAGTTCCACATGTCATTTATTGACATAGTCATTTAGGCATAACAATATAATCAAATACAAGCAATTACTGAGATCATAACATGCAAAGACCTTAGATCGATCAACAATCAATCACTAGATCTTAACATGCAAGACCTTAGATCAACAATCAATCACTAGATCTTAATATGCAAGACGTTAATTCAACAATCAAACTCTTGATGAACTCATGCAAGGCACTAATTAAACTAACTAAGCAACTTATGCATTTTTACCCCAAAAATTCGAAAGTTTCAGAGTTAAGCAATAAGTTCAATTTGTTTTCACAAATCAACTATCAATCACTAGACAAACACATGCAAGCAATTAATTAAACCAAAGAACCAATTTAAGCAATTTTTCCCAGATTTTCGGAAGCTTCATAGTTAAGCCAAAAATTCAATTTCTTTTCAAAAATCAACAACCAATAACTAGATAAACGCATCCAAGCTATTAATTACGCCAAAGAAGCAATTTAAGAAATTTTCCCCAAATTTTCAAAAGTTTCATAGTTAAGCCAAAAATTATATTTCTCTTCACAAATCATCAATCGATCACTAGAGAAACACATGCAAGCTATTCATTAAGCCAAATAAGCAACTTATGCATTTTCCCCCAAATTTTCAAAATACTAACATGCAATCATCATCTAAGAAATATATAACCACATAATATGTAAGAATCAACAAATAAATCAGATGGAAACCGAAAATACTTGGGGTGTTGCATGTTTGTGCAAGAATTCAAGAATTCTCACCTCTATTCTTTAAGGGAAGGATTTGTTAGATCTTTTCTCTCTCATACAAGAGGAGATAAAGAGTTCGATTACATCTTAATAAAATGAAGAAGAAGAACAAGAAGAACTGGGATGAAGAAGATCTTAGGTCTTGGGAAAACAATAAAGAAAAAAGACGAAGAAGGGGCTTACTTAGCCTTGGCCGAAAATTCTCCTCTTATTGAAATAGAAGGACACATTGAGTTTATAGATAGTGAGATTGGAGTTTGAGAGTATATTTTGATCTTGGATATTGGAGGTATTTATAGAGTTTTTGGAGAGTTTAAAGCCAATGGAGAAGAAAGGGAAATACATATTTATGTGGTGGTTATTTTGCAATATTTTGGAAGAGGTGTGGTGGTTGTTCTTGGTTGGCTTGACCTTGAGAAAGTGGTGCCTATGGTGGTGGTTTGGGGGTGCCAAAATGAAGGGCAAAGAGGAAGAAGAAGAGTGGCCTTTGGTCTTGCTAAAGTTGAGTGTGGGAGTGGATAGAGGTGTAACTAGCTAGTGAGTATGAAGACTAGACTTTAGGTATTTCTTTTCATGCTCAAAGTAGAAGCATTCTAATGCATGTCTACTCCTAATTAACATGCAACTTTTAAATCGTGTGTGTGTGTGTGTGTGTGTGTGTGTGTGTTAGGCCGAAAATGCAAGAAAATAAGGGGAGGATTTACTAATTTTCTCCACTAATTAATAATCCTAAAATGCAGGAGTTCATTTTATTTTCTAAAATTTAGTGCAAGCATAAATATCATAAAATGATGACTTAAATTCTTATGCAAGAATAAAATCTTAGTTGATGGAAAATAATTTATTTTACAAATTTGAGAAATATTTATTTCGACATAATGTCTCAAAATGTTTGCTAAGCACATAATTACGTAATCACATAATTCACATAATCACATAATTCACTGAATCATATATTTCACATAATTACATAATTTTCACGTAATTATTAATCATGCAAGAATGATTCTTAATCATAATTTAATAAATTTGCACAGAGAAGTGGTAAAATAAAATACTTATATTTTACCGAAAATGCGGGGTGTTATAGTCTTCCCTCTTAAAAAACATTTTATCCCCAAAATTTGTACCTTTTTCAATTAGTTCCGGATAACGACTCACATCTCATCCTCAAGTTCCCACGTTGCCTCATCAGGAGAATGGTTTCTCCAAAGAATTTTGACTAGGCGAATTTCTTTGTTTCGGAGTTTCCTAACTTTTCGGTCTAATATTTGAGAGGGTTCTTCGGCAAATGATAGGTTTGGGGATAAACCAATTGGTTCGGTTTCAAGAATGTGGTTAGGATTGCGAATATATTTTCGGAGCATAGAGATGTTAAAGACATTGTGGATTTTGGATGGCTGAGGTGGTAGGGCGAGGAAATAAGGTTCGCCACCAGTTCGGTCAAGTATTTTGAAGGGTCCGATGAATCGAGGGCCTACCTTTCCTCGTTTCTGAATCGCATGATTCCCTTGAGTGGAGCGACTTTCAAGAATACGTGGTTACCGGCTTGGAATTCCAATTTTCGTCTTCTCTTATTCGCGTATTTTTTTTTGTTGGCTATCATGGGCGGTTTTAATTTTCTCTCGAATATTCTTGGTTATGTCTACGGTGTATTTGAATAGCTCGGGTCCTAATAACTTTCGCTCTCGTACTTCGTCCCAATGGATTGGAGAACGTCATTTTCGTCCGTTCAATGGTTCCACTACAACATTAAACCCCATCTGTAGCGTTTGAAAAACGCTATTATTGGCTATTATAGCGTTTTTACAAACGCTATGTCTGCCGGAGCTATAATAGGTACAACCTCGAATACAACGCTAATGAAACGCTATGATAGTTACATCTACAATAGCGGTTTATAACTGTTATTGGATGTCGTATTATGGCTTCTAAAAAACGCTTTTATAAGTTATGATAGCATTTACAGAGCGCTATTATATACTTTTATAGCGTTTATGGCTTCTAAAAAATGATATATGTAAGTTCTGATGACATCTCTATAGCGCTATCATATATATTTTATAGCGTCATTAAGACTATAATAGTATTTTATAATTTTCAATTGTATGACTTTAATAGCGTATAAAAATTGCCACGTGAAATGCTATAGATGGATGTTTTACATATCCTTGTTCCTTTAATACACTTGCAAAACTCCATTACAAACTTGTAATAAACTATGCTGAACTTTTATTAATAATTAAAAAAATACTATACAGTAACGTTCTTATAGAACATTAAAGATAATCTAAATAAACAATTCAGATTAATACATCGAAAACAAATTCAAAAAACAAAAAAAATAGCTATCTTGCAGTAATTATATTATCTTGTGGTTCCCTATATCATCATTTGACCTGTTAACAAAAAGCGATTTTTTTTACTGAAGTTAGTATACAATAATGATTATAGAGACGAATTAAAAAAATGTAATATATTTCTAAAGTATAACCACTTCATCTCACGGTCCATACAATTTTGCTATGCAGTTTAGACTTTTACCGTGTCCACTAAAAATCGACTCTAAACATTTATTACAAAATTGATGGGCATATTCAAGCTTTTATTTTCTATGTTTGAAATACTAGGAACCTAAAAACACACAGTAATACTAGGTCAAGGCTTAAACATCAGATCATCAATCAAGAGTCAGTTTCCAATCCAATGGGAGAATTACTCTAAACTCGTGGACCAACCTTTGGAACAAAATTTCCAGAAATTCCAGGAAACCTGAGAAATGATCTCAGTCGATAGTAAAATAGTTTCCAGATTAAACTTACGAAGTCCAAAATTTCTCTCAATATTAACGACTAATAAAACAAAGAAAAAAAGTACGAAAGGATATTAAAAATTATGATAATAATCGAGAACCTGATTTAACTCGACGATTAACAATGGTGCTAGCAGAACTAAAAACTTCAATATTAACATATTAAACTGTTGTTTAGCGAAGTTTAACCTGCCTGATGTAAATCCTTAATGGGACTTGCATTTCTCATCAACAATGATATCCTTTTGCTATTAATCCAAACAAGATATAAGTAATTACTTCGGGGGAAATAAATCTTAGACAAAAGTGTTAGGGATCGATGCAAGTATACGCAGCGGAAAACAAAAATTTAATCGAACTCAATGTTCGATCACATGCATAAATCAATTAATTGAACGTACCTTAACGCTTCCGCCATACACATGGTAAGTTTTCATATTTTATTCGAAGTTCAATAAAATGAAAAACAAAGACAAGCATGCTTGCATACGACATCATGAAATCGAAAACATACATTCTTCATATAATTGTCATGCTCACAAATTAATTCACATAATCCAATTACGAATTAATTCGCAGGGGTTTTCGATTTTACCTCTTGAAGCGTGAGATTTCGACGAATCGAAATCTATGAACTAAGACACGAACAAGCTGCTATTAAACCACTCCATCGCTGCGAAGAACCGACCGAATAGCAGCTGGTCCGATTTGATCTCGACGGTGGCACATGAGGTGCAGCGGCGGCGGCGCGTGGCAACGGCGACGGCGCGTGCGGGGCTGGCGGTGGTGGAGTTGCATTCTTCCTCTCCAATTAGGTTTCACCTCGTACAACTAGACCCACTCTAACTGCAACACTAGATACTGAAGAGTTAGAAAAACAACGGGAATAAAGACGAGGAAGAAAAGAGAAGAAACCGGCGGCGGCGGCGGCAGAGCGGCGGCGCGACGGCGGTGCGGCGGTACAGCGGCGGGGCTGCAGCCGTGAGGCGGAGGACGGCCGTGCATCATGCGGCTAGGGTTTGGGGTTGTAAAATCTGATCTCAACTGATCATATGAGTTGTATTTATACTAGGGTTCATAACCCTCATGGGCTTAAGTCATTGGGTTTGACCCACTGATCCATTAAGCCCACCCCTTCGTCGGCCTCGTTTCTTACAAACGATCGTCCACTAAATTATAACAAAATTATATTTGTGACGAGCATTAAGTCCTCGTCGATACGAGTGCCTCTTTGAATTTTTCAATTTAGAAAGTTCACTAAATTTCCGCATATCTCTTTCTCTCCGTTTATTCAAACTCGTAATCCACAATTACGAATCTTAGATTCAATCATATTGACATCCAACTACGCAAAGATTAACACATTAATCTATGCTTGTTGTTTTTCAAGGATCCATGTTACACGAGAAGTGTGACCCTCAATGGTTCAGGTGTAAGCTAGCCGTGGGCTCACAACTCTTTGGGATTCGAAAAACACATTTTTCTTATACGAACTCCTCCCAAGTGTCCCGATTAAAGTAAAACTCATTTTGCCCAATCCCCGATCAAATCGGTACCCAACGAATCAAGTTGGCGTCTAGCAACTACGCATCATGATTCCCTAGATACAAATGAAGTTCCTGCAAGAACCTTATGATATAGTTAACGTACAGTACTATCCCTTCGCAGCAAATGTCCCGATTGAACTAGAGGTATTGGTCCATCGAGACCTCTTATTAAGTTCAATAACCGTGCGAACGTTCTAGGTGTTATAATCCGTTCGTGTGTGACTTAGAGAAACACATTTCCCTAATCACCCCACTATCAACTCCGGCCAGAGATTCCTTAGATTATAAACTGTCAGAACACACAGGACATCCATGAGTACTCAAGCGCTCGAATCCCCTACTACAATGCACAGACTTCACACTAGATTTCGGACTGCACGAACGTTGGCCCTTGGAGCGTTCCGCGGTGGGACTCAGGGACAGTTCACAATACAATCGGTCCTCTAGTGAAGTCACGGTGATGTCTGGGTCTTAAGGACTAATGGTGCACAACTATATCATAGAAACCTATTACTCGATGATTGGGAACCACTTACAGATTTCTAGGCCGAGGGAGTTCAGTGAACTCATCTAATATGAGCACCCACCCAAGTATGCCGATGTCACAACACCGATGACTGATGAGATGCAGTACACATACACTAAGTGCTAGTCTCAAAAGGGAAAGGCCGGTATCCTCATTATTGGCGTAACCCATCGACTAGGAACAAGGTTTAACAGTTACATTACATTGCTGAGTTATCTCACGATTCTACTAGATCAACTCACAGTAATAGAGTAACTCGTTAGGACTATATGTATGCTGCTTGCATGGGATAAGAGATATAGAATGCCAAAAGGTATTTTACCATTAATTTGAAATAGATTATTTACGAGTAGCGTGAGAAAACACAACACTTAGTTGGCTTATTGGTCACATACTCTAACAATTTTGTGGGGTATCCCGAGGATTCCATGGGATACGAATTCTACTATGTTTCCGAGGCAAAGGTGTTCGTCTCGAGAAATGTCGTGTTCCTTGAGAAGGAATTTCTATCGGATAGAAAGGGCAGTGTAGTTGATCTCGAAGAAGTTCGAGAACCACAATCTGAAGTTCAAGCACAACAATCAGATAATGAACCAATTCAACAAACCACTAATATACCTCATGAACCGTCGCTGCGTAGATCCGAAAGAGTTCGGAGAGCGCCCGATAGGTTATTCCTCGTTGATGAAGTTGACCAAGGATGTGATCCTAGAACTTTCAACGAAGCTGTATCGGATACAGACAAGGGACATTGGCTTAATGCCATGAAATCCGAAATGGACTCTATGTACTCCAACAAGGTATGGACCTTGGTAGATCCACCGAGGGAATCGTTCCCATAGGCTGCAAGTGGATCTGTAAGAATAAAATTGGAGTAGATGGAAAGATATCGACCTACAAGGCTAGATTGGTAGCGAAGGGTTATACTCAAAAGCAAGGAGTTGACTATGAGGAAACCTTCTCTCCAGTTGCTATGCTTAAGTCCATTAGGATTTTGCTGGCCATCTCTGCGTGGTATGACTACGAGATATGGCAAATGGATGTGAAGACCGCTTTCCTTAATGGGGACATTGAGGAAGAAATTTACATGGCGCAGCCGGAAGGCTTCATATCTTCTGGAGATGAGCAAAAGGTTTGCAAACTCCAGCGATCCATCTATGGATTGAAACAAGCATCCCGTAGTTGGAACAAAAGGTTCGACACAACTCTCAAAGAGTTTGAATTTGTGAAAAACCCGGAGGAACCTTGTGTCTACAAGAAGGTTAGTGGGAGTGCAGTGACTTTCCTTGTACTTTATGTTGATGACATACTACTCATTGGGAATGATGTAGGGATGTTGCTGTCAACCAAAGTATGGTTATCTACACGTTTCTCGATGCAGGATTTGGGAGAAGCATCCTACGTATTGGGAATACGGATCTATAGAGATAGATCGAGGAGATTACATGGCTTGTCCCAATCCATGTACATAGACACCATTCGTAAATGGTTCAGCATGGAAGAATCCAAGAAGGGATTCTTGCCAATGTCCCATGGGGTTCCTCTCTCGAAATCCATGCGTCCTCAAACGCAAATGGAAATCGAGGAGATGAAAAGGACACCTTATGCATCCGCTATAGGAAGCATAATGTATGGCATGCTGTGTACACGACCTGATATTGCGTATGCTGTGAGCGTCACAAGCAGATATCAGTCCGACCCCGGCCCAGCCCATTGGAAGGCTGTGAAGGACATTCTCAAGTACTTGCGAAGAACTCGAGATTTGTTTTTAGTCTATGGGGATACCGAGTTGAAATTAGAAGGCTTCACGGATTCTAGTTTTCAATCGGACGTGGATGACTCGAAGTCAAACTCGAGGTATATATTCAAAGTCAACGGGGGTGCCGTGTGTTGGAAGAGTTCCAAACAAGGCACGACGGCTGATTCCACCACCGAGGCTGAATATATTGCAGCATCAGATGCTTCAAAGGAAGGGTCATGGATTAGGAAATTCATCCAAGAGTTGGGTGTATTTTCGAACGCTAACGATCCAGTACGGCTGTACTGCGATAACAACGGAGCCGTAGTGCAAGCTAAGGAACCAAGAGCTCATCAGAAGTCGAAGCACGTGTTGAGAAAATACCATGTGATCCGAGAGATCATAGAGAGAGGTGAAGTCAAGCTAGACAGAGTCACCTCGGAGGACAATATTGCAGATCCCTTCACCAAGCCATTGTCAGGATCAGTTCACGAGAAACATCGAGAGTCGATGGGACTTAGATTTATGAGTAGTTGGCTTTAGGTCAAGTGGGAGATTGTTGGAGTAGGTGACCAACAAGCCAACTTGTGGTTGTGGTCTTTCTCTTTTACCTTGTAATAAAACAATCGTTTTTCGTCGTGATAATAAAACACTTCATTTGGCATTCTATATCTCTCATCCCATGCAAGTAGCATACATATAGTCCTAACGAGTTGCTCTATTACTGTGAGTTGATCTAGTAGAATCGTGAGATAACTCAGCAATGTAATGTAACTGTTAAACCTTGTTCCTAGTCGATGGGTTACGCCAATAATGAGGATACCGGCCTTTCCCTTTTGAGACTAGAACTTAGTGTATGTGTACTGCGTCTCATCAGTCCTCGGTGTTGTGACATCGGCATACTTGAGTGGGTGCTCATACTAGATGAGTTCACTGAACTCCCTCGCCCTAGAAATCTATAAGTGGTTCTCATTCATCGAGTAATAGGTTTCTAAGATATAGTTGTACACCATTAATCCTTAAGACCCAGACATCACCGTGACTTCACTAGAGGACCGATTGTATCGTGAACTGTCCCAGAGTCCCACAGCGGACCACTCCAAGGGCCAACGTTCGTGCAATGTGAAATCTAGTGTGAAGTCTGTGCATTGTAGTAGGGGATTCGAGCGCTTGAGTAGTCATGGATGTCCTGCGTGTTCTGACAGTTTATAATCCAAGGAATCTCTGGCCTGAGTTGATAGTGGGGTGATTAGGGAAATGTGTTTCCCTAAGTCGCACACGAATGGATTTATAATACCTAGAACGTTCGCACGGTTATTGAACTTTATAAGAGATCTCGGTGAACCAATGCCTCTCGTTCCCACTAACCTTCTTGTAGACACAAGGTTCCTCCGGGTTTTTCACAAATTCAAACTCTTTGAGAGTTGTGTCGAACCTTTTGTTCCAACTACGGGATGCTTGTTTCAATCCATAGATGGATCGCTGGAGTTTGCAAACCTTTTGCTCATCTCCAGAAGATATGAAGCCTTCCGGCTGCGCCATGTAAATTTCTTCCTCAATGTCCCCATTAAGGAAAGCGGTCTTCACATCCATTTGCCATATCTCGTAGTCATACCACGCAGAGATGGCCAGCAAAATCCTAATGGACTTAAGCATAGCAACTGGAGAGAAGGTTTCCTCATAGTCAACTCCTTGCTTTTGAGTATAACCCTTCGCTACCAATCTAGCCTTGTAGGTCGATATCTTTCCATCTACTCCAATTTTATTCTTACAGATCCACTTGCAGCCTATGGGAACGATTCCCTCGGTGGATCTACCAAGGTCCATACCTTGTTGGAGTACATAGAGTCCATTTCGGATTTCATGGCATTAAGCCAATGTCCCTTGTCTGTATCCGATACAGCTTCGTTGAAAGTTCTAGGATCACATCCTTGGTCAACTTCATCAACGAGGAATAACCTATCGGGCGCTCTCCGAACTCTTTCGGATCTACGCAGCGACAGTTCATGAGGTATATTAGTGGTTTGTTGAATTGGTTCATTATCTGATTGTTGTGCTTGAACTTCAGATTGTGGTTCTCGAACTTCTTCGAGATCAACTACACTGCCCTTTCTATCCGATAGAAATTCCTTCTCAAGGAACACGACATTTCTCGAGACGAACACCTTTGCCTCGGAAACATAGTAGAATTCGTATCCCATGGAATCCTCGGGATACCCCACAAAATTGTTAGAGTATGTGACCAATAAGCCAACTAAGTGTTGTGTTTTCTCACGCTACAGGTAAATAATCTATTTCAAATTAATGGTAAAATACCTTTTGGCATTCTATATCTCTTATCCCATGCAAGCAGCATAGATATAGTCCTAACGAGTTACTCTATTACTGTGAGTTGATCTAGTAGAATCGTGAGATAACTCAGCAATGTAATGTAACTGTTAAACCTTGTTCCTAGTCGATGGGTTACGCCAATAATGAGGATACCGGCCTTTCCCTTTTGAGTTTAGCACTTAGTGTATGTGTAGTGCGTCTCATCAGTCATCGGTGTTGTGACATCGGCATACTTGAGTGGGTGCTCATATTAGATGAGTTCACTGAACTCCCTCGCCTAGAAATCTATAAGTGGTTCCCAATCATCGAGTAATAGGTTTCTATGATATAGTTGTGCACCATTAGTCCTTAAGACCCAGACATCACCGTGACTTCACTAGAGGACCGACTGTATCGTGACCTGTCCCTGAGTCCCACCGCGGACCGCTCCAAGGGCTAACGTTCGTGCAGTCCGAAATCTAGTGTGAAGTCTGTGCATTGTAGTAGGGGATTCGAGCGCTTGAGTAGTCATGGATGTCCTGTGTGTTCTGTCGGTTTGTAATCCATGGAATCTCCGGCCGGAGTAGATAGTGGGCTGATTAGGGAAATGTGTTTCTCTAAGTCACACACGAACGGATTATAAAACCTAGAACGTTCGCACGGTTATTGAACTTACTAAGAGGTCTCGATGGACCAATACCTCTAGTTCAATCGGGACATTTGCTGCGAAGGGATTGTACTGTACGTTAACTATATCACAAGGTTCATGCAGGCACTTCATTTGTATCTAGGGAATCATGATGCGTAGTTGCTAGACGCCAATCTTGATTCGTTGGGCACAAATTTGATCGGCGATTGAGTAAAATGAGTTTTACCCTAATCGGGACTCTTGGGAGGAGTTCGTATAAGAACAATGTGTTGTTCGAATCACAAAGAGTTGTGAGCCCACGGCTAGCTTACACCTGAACCATTGAGGGTCACACTTCTCGTGTAACATGGATCCTTGAAAAACAACAAGCATAGATTAATGTATTAATCTTTGCGTAGTTGGATGTCAATATGATTGAATCTAAGATTCGTAATTGTGGATTACGAGTTGGAATAAACGGAGAAAAAGAGATAAGCGGAAATTTAGTGAACTTTCTAAATTGGGAAGTTTCCCGATTTAGCAGGTCCATTAAATTAGAAGTTTCCAATTTTGGAAATTGAAAATTTCAAAGAGGCACTCGTATCGACGAGGACTTTATGCTCGTCACAAATATAATTTTGTTATAATTTTGTGGACGATCGTTTGTAAGAAACGAGGCCGACGAAGGGGTGGGCTTAATGGATCTGTGGGTCAAGCCCAATGACTTAAGCCCATGAGGGTTATGAACCCTAGTACAAATACAACTCATATGATGAGTTGAGATCAGTTTTTACAGCCCCAAACCCTAGCCGCATGATGCACGGCCGTCCGCCGCCTCACGGCTGCAGCCCCGCCGCTGCACCGCCGCACCGCCGTCGCGCCGCCGCTCTGCCGCCGCCGCGGTTTTATTCTTTTTTCTTCCTCGTCTTTATTCCCGTTGTTTTTCTAACTCTTCTGTATCTAGTGCTGCAGTTAGAGTGGGTCTAGTTGTACGAGGGTCTAACATGCCACTACATTAATAAATCGATTCATGCATAAATTAATAGCATATAAAAACGAACGCAATTAATTGTGCAACGAGCTCTGATACCACTGTTGGGAACCGGGCACGTGTACGCAGCGGAAAACAAAAATTTTATGCGATTTAAACAACTTTAAAGCACATAAGCACATGCCCGATAAATTAAATCAATTAATTGCGTACCTTTGCGCTTCCAGCGAAATTGAAAGCAACATACATGCTTAATTACTTAATCGAAATTAAATCAACTAGCATGCTCGCGTTTAAATCAAATAACATGCTCGCAATAAAATTATGATTTCACATAATCACATAAAATCATACGAAAGCAAACATGAATATTTAGTTTAAACGTAAACGAATCGAAACATGAGATTCGTGTGTTTACCTCTTGAAGCGTGAGGTAGGAGCGCTAAACAAGTCGAGATTGCTACGGAAACTAATCCGTACAATCCGGGGCAGCAGGGGTGCAGCGGCAGCAGCGGCGAAACGGCCACGGCGGCGCGTGTAACTCACGCGCGGTCTTTCGGCGGCGCGTGGGGTCGTGTGCTGCTCCTCGATTCTTCGATCTTCGATCTACCTCCTCTCGGATTTCACCTCGTATACTTTGATCTACTAAACACGTGGCACTAGACACGTAATAGTTAGAAAAACGGAAGAAAAAGAGAAGGAAAGAAACTACCAAAGCAATCGGCCAATGAACGGCCGATTCTGGCGACGGCGCCGGTGATGGCAGCGGGAGAGAGGCCGAGAGAGAGAGAGGTGAGCGGCTAGGGTTTTGATTAGTTCTTGTGTGTTTGTGAAAGGCCTATAAATCAAGTATTTATAGTCCCTTGCATAAAACCCTAACGGGCTTAAGTTGGACCGGGCCCAACAGCTTAAGCTCGTTAGTTCCTTTACTTGCTCGTCTCTCTCAATTCAATGATCGGAAATTTGCAACGATTACAATTTCGGAATCATTATAATATCCTCGTCATTACGAGTGCCAACTCTCAATTTCCAAGTTTCCAAAATTGGAAACCCTAATTCAGTGCACTTTCTAAATTTGGAAACTTCCCGATTTAGAAAGTTCACTAGTACGTTCGCCTATTCGTTTCCTTTTCTTATTCTCATTCATAATTCCAAATTACGAATGTTGGATCCAATCATATTGACTTCCAATCATGCAAAGATAAACTGTTTTATCTCTGACCGTTTATTCAAAGATCTCATGTGCACGAGCAGTGTGACCCTCGATGGTTCAGGTGTAAGCTAGCCGTGGGCCCACAACCCTTTGTGGTCAAAACTCGTCCCTTAGAGATACGATTAAGATGAAGCTCGTTTCACCTTAATCACCCAACGAATCAAGATTGGCGTCTAGCAACTACGCGTCATGATTCCCTAGATACAAATGAAGTGCCTGCAAGAACCTTCAGATATAGTTAACGTACAGTACGGTCCCTTCGATCCATATGTCCCGATCGAACTAGAGGCATTGGTTCATCGAGACCTCTTTATATGTTCGATGACGGTGCGATCGTTCCTAGTGTTGTAATCGTCACGTGCATGACTTAGAGAATCGAATTCTCTAATCATCACTTAGTCAGCTCTGGCAAGAGACTTAGAATGATTACAAACTTTCAGAACACACAGGACATACAAGACTATTCTAGCGATCGAATCCCCGACTACAATGCACAGACCTCCCACTAGATTTCGGACTGCACGAACACTGGCCCTTGGGATGGTCCTCGGTGGAACTCAGGGACAGGTCACGATACAGCTGGTCCTCTAGTGATGTCATGGTGATGTCTAGGTCATAAGGACTAATGGTGTACAACTATACCATAGATATCTCTACTCGATTATTGGGAACCACTTAGAGATTTCTAGGGTGAGGGAGTTAAGTGAACTCGTCAACTTACGAGCACCCACTTATGCATGCCGATATCACAATACCGTTTACTGATGAGATGCAGTACACATACACTAAGTGCTAGTCTTAATGGAAAAGGCCGATATCCTCATTGGTGGCGTAACCCTTCGACTAGGAACACGTTTAACAGTTATAATACTTAAGTAAATATCTCACGATCCTAACGATCAATTACTAGGACTTGTAATAACTGTAAGGACTATATCGATGCTTGTGACAAAGGGACAAAGATATAGAATGCCAAGGTGTTTTATCATTAATACGAATAAAGGTTCGTTTATTACAATAATAAATACGAAAGACCACAGCCACATGTTGGCTTGTTGGTCACCTACTCCAACAATCTCCCACTTGACCTAAAGCCAACTACCCATAAATTGCAATCCCATCGACTCTCGATGTTTCTCATGGACCAATCTCGGTACAGGCTTCGTGAAGGGGTCTGCAACGTTCTCTTCCGAGGTGACTCGTTCAACCTTAACTTCACCTCTATCAATGATCTCTCGGATCACGTGATACTTCCTCAGAATATGCTTCGACTTCTGATGAGATCGCGGCTCCTTAGCTTGCGCCACGGCTCCGGTGTTATTACAGTACAACGTTACTGGATCAGTAGCATCAGGAATGACACCCAACTCTTGGATGAACTTCCTTATCCTAGTCCCTTCTTTTGCAGCTTCGGACGCTGCAATGTATTCCGCTTCGGCAGTGGAATCGGCCGTCGTGCTTTGCTTGGAACTGTTCCAACACACGGCACCACCATTAAGCGTGAATATAAATCCTGAATTCGACTTTGAGTCGTCCACATCCGATTGAAAACTAGAGTCAGTAAAACCCTCTAATTTCAACTCGGCACCCCCATAGACAAAAAATATATCCTTAGTTCTTCGCAAGTACTTGAGGATATCTTTCACGGCTTTCCAGTGAGCCAGGCCAGGGTTAGACTGACCTATGGCAGAAGCATAAGGCGTCATTTTCATCTCCTCGATTTCATTAGGTGTTTGCGGACACATAGATTTCGAGAGACGAACCCCATGGGACACTGGCAAGAATCCTTTCTTGGATTCTTCCATGCTGAACCGTTTCATAACGGTGTCTATGTACAGGTTTTGGGATAAGCCAAGCATCTTCCTTGCTCTATCTCTATAGATTCGTATTCCCAATACGTAAGATGCTTCTCCCAAATCCTTCATTGAGAAACGTGTGGACAACCATGCTTTCGTTTGTTGCAACATTCCTACGTCATTCCCAATGAGTAGAATGTCATCAACGTAAAGCACTAAAATATCACTGCCCTCCTAATAACCTTCTTGTATACACAAGGTTCCTCCGGATTCTTTTCAAAATCAAACTCTTTGATAGTTGAGTCGAACCTAATGTTCCAACTACGGGATGCTTGTTTCAATCCACAAATGGATCGCTGGAGCTTGCAAACCTTTTGCTCACTTCCAGAAGATATGAAGCCTTCCGGCTGCGCCATGTAAATTTCTTCCTCAATATCTCCATTAAGGAAGGCGGTCTTCACATCCATTTGCCATATCTCGTAGTCGTACCACGCAGCTATGGCCAGCAAAATCCTAATGGACTTCAGCATCGCGACTGGCAAAAAGGTTTTCTCGAGCTTATTGCAAATACCACCCCTGTGTAATCTCTAATTGTCAAATAACCCCCTATGATAAAAAAACTCACTAACTCCCCCCTGTGTTAACATTTTCGAAGCACACTGCACCCGTTTTGATTTTAGGCTTGGACTAATGGTGAATAGACAAAAATGCCCTAAGGGGGTTTTTTAGCAATTAGTAAAGTACAATATACCAAATTTTAGAATCACTTTAATTTTGTAAATATTATGTATTTATTTTGAATAAAAAAAAAATATAAACAAGAATTAAATATATATTGTAATATTAAAATTTCTTATATGCCTTTTCAATAATGTTTTTATATTCTTTGTAATTATGTATGTTACATTTTATTAAATAATAATAATCATTAAAAAAAATAATAATAATAAACAAAAAAAAAAGTTCTTCTTCTCCAGCCCACCCACCCACCCACCTGCCCGGCTCAACCTGCTACTGCTGTTCTGCTACACTACTACCACCGGCACCATAATCATCTTCTCCAGATCCACCACCACAGCAATAGTAAAAATGGTAGCAATAAACACACAAGAAAAAGAAACATATAAAAAAAGCGGCGGCGGATCTATATTTCGGCGACGGAGAGATTCTCGATCTCGATCTCGTCTCGGTCTCTCTCCATACAAATCTCGTCACAAGTAAATTTTACAATTCTTCAGTTATACACAACTATCTCTATCACTAAGAAATGGGTGGTGCCAGATCGGCGGCGGTGTCGAGGGAGAGAATTTTATAGTGGCTGGGCATCGGTGGTGCGAGACGGTGGCGTTGTAGTCGGAACGAATTTGAAGAAGTGGGTGGAAGGCGGTGTAGTGGGAACGAATTTGAAGGAGGCGGGGGAAGGTGGTGGTGCGAGACGAGCGGCGATGCTGAACTTGTTGGAGGTGGGCCGATGGAAACGAGGAAGAAGATGTGCAGTCTCTCCTGTTTTTTCACTGGTTTATTATTATTATTATTTTGTAATTTTGAAAATTACAATTTAGTCCTATAAAGTTAGATTATTTAAATTACACCAATCTGGTTTTTTTTCTTTTATAAAGAAGGCTATTTATGTCATTTCACCCAGAAAATAGAATAAAAATTCGCACAATCCGCGAGTGAGAGACACGATTTGCCTCCAGGGGTCCGGATGCCTTGACTTTGTTAACAAGGGGGGAGTTAGTGAGTTTTTTTTCCACAGGGGGGTATTTGACAATTAGAGATTACACAGGGGTGGTATTTGCAATTAGCTCAGGTTTTCTCATAGTCAACACCTTGCCTTTGAGTGTATCCTTTTGCTACCAATCTAGCTTTATAGGTCGATACCTTTCCATCAACTCCAATTTTCTTCTTATAGATCCACTTGCAGCCTATAAGAACAATTCCTTTGGGTGGATCTACCAAGGTCCACACCTTGTTAGAGTACATCGAGTCCATCTCGGATTTCATGGCAGTTAGCCAATGTCCCATGTCCGCATCCGATACGGTCATTGTATGTTCTTGGATCTTGTCCAAGATCAACATGATCTTCATCATTTTCGAGGAGGAATAACCTATCCGGCATTTTCCGAACTCTTTCGGATCTACGTACCGTAGGTTCAGGAGGTGTATTAGTGGATTGTTGTATTGGTTCGATTACTTGTTCTTGCGCTTGAACTTCACTTTGTGGTTCTTGAACTACTTCAAGTTCTATCATGCTGCCCTTTCTATCGGATAGAAACTCACTTTCCAAAAAGGTGGCATTTCTCGAAACAAATGTCTTTGCTTCTTTGACATAGTAGAACTCGTATCCCATCGAGTCTTCGAGATACCCCACAAAATAGCACAAGTCGGATTTACTATCCAACTTATCTCCCACTAATCGCTTCACATTAGCGGGACAACCCCATATCCTAATATGTTTGTAGTTGGGTTTCCGGGAATGCCAAAGTTCATAAGGTGTGGATTTAACTGCTTTGGTGTTAACTCTATTCAGCAAATACGAGGCAGTACGAAGTGCATGACCCAACAAGTATGCCAGTAAGTTCGTGAACCCCATCATTGATCGAACCATATCTAATAAAGTTCGATTCCGACGTTCAGAGACTCCATTAAGTTGAGGAGTTCCCGGTGGAGTCCATTGGGATTGTATCCCATTCTCTTTTAGATAGTCAATGAACTCGAAGCTCATGTATTCTCCACCACGATCGGATCGCAACTTCATGATACTTCGTCTGAGTTGCTTTTTCACTTCGTGTCTAAGATCTTTGAACCTTTCAAATGTTTCAGACTTGTACTTCATCAAGTACACATACCCATACCTAGAATAATCGTCGGTAAAGGTAGCGAAGTAGTTATATCCACCCTTCGCACTAACACTTAGTGGACCACATACGTCTGTATGGATCAAATTCAAAAGACCCTCGGCTCGTTCCATTTTCCCTTTGTAGGGTGACTTGGTCATTTTCCCTTTAAGGCAAGATTCACAAGTTTGTAGTGATTTCACGTCCTCCAAAGAGAACAATCCTTCACTGACAAAATCGTTCATCCTTCTTAAAGAGACATGACCTAATCTAGCGTGCCAAAGTTGTGAGGGGTTTTAATTTATCTCCTTACGTTTTGCTGATATAACATTAATAGGTATTTCATTTGGATTTAGTTCATAAAAGTTGTTTAATAGTCGTCCTTTGCAAATTAAATTCTCATTCTTTTGTATAATGCAAATCGAATTTCCAAAAACAAAAGTAAAACCTTCAATATCTAATACAGAAATATAAATAAGGTTTCTAATGAGGGACGGAACAAATAAACAATCGTTCAAAACAATAGGAAAACTAGAATCCAAAACATTTAAGTAAATTGTGCTAATGGCTTCAGCAGCAACTCTTGCTCCATTCCCCATCCTTAGGTAGGTCTCACCCGCTCTAAGCCTTCGACTTCTTCTCATAAGCTGCAAATCATTGCACAAATGTGAGCCACAGCCCGTATCCAATACCCAAGAAGAAGAGTTGATAGACAAATTTACGTCAATGAAATACGTACCCTTTTCAGAACCTTTCTGCTTTAGGTAAGCCTTGCAGTTGCGGCGCCAATGTCCTTTCTTTCCACAGTGATGGCAAGCATCATCAACTTGCTTGCAAACCTTTGCTTTGGGGCCCCCACTACCTTCACCCACTTCGAACTTGCTGTTTGGGAAGGGAACTCTTTCCTTTCTCTTTTTTTGGAAAGAACTCTTCTTTCCAGAAGTAGCAGCAATGAGAACAGACTTCTCATTCCTAATGGTGGACTCGAAGCTGACCAACATGTTCATTAACTCATCCAAGGGAGGATCTAGTTTGTTCATGTTGAAGTTCACTATGAACGATTCATAGGAACTAGGGAGAGATAACATGATCAAATCCAACGAGAGCTCGGCCGGGAGGGTGACATCAAGATTCACTAGATTTTCAAGGAGAGTGATCATTTAGAGACAGTGCTCGTGGACCGATGTCCCTTCGCGCAGTCTCGCCGTGATCAACTCCTTTGTAGCAGCGTACCTCGATGCCCTAATATTCTCACTATACATGCTATCGAGATGAGCCTTTATATCGAAAGCATGCATGTGAGACTCATATTTCCTCGCAAGCGCGGGCTCCATGGCGGCTATCATATAGCACCTAGCATGAGTGTCATCTTTCTTCCAAACTTCATAAGTTTCCTTTTCAGCATCAGTCGCTGTGGCAGGTATATTGGCGGGAAGTCTCTTGTTCAAAACATGGAGACGCCCCTCAACGGTTAGCACAAGCTTAAGACTACGCAACCAATCTAGGTAATTAGGGCCATTGAGTTTATTGTCGAGGATTGACATTATGGGATTCTAAGACATAATTATCTGAGACATATAGAGAAGAGGATTATTAGAGATTCGCGTTAAATGATTGTTACAATTAAATGTTTGGACTTATGTGATTTAATTTTTCTCCCACTAATTTTATCGAGTTCCACTTCCCTCTAGTAGACAAACGAGAAAACTGATTTTTCTTAGTGGGCTTTAGGTCCAATAGACAAATATAACCCGTAGTTAATCTAGCCCGACTATATTTGCCCAAAGGTAGATCACAATCAATCATATCCACAATATGACCCTAAATTAATTTTCCTCACACTTGATAATGACCTAAGTTAATCTCGCGAATATCAAAATCGTCGTGTGTCAAGTCTAACCTACCAATCAAAGATCCTCATAGAACTTGATTATGCCAAACTAATGCAGTCCCTAGTTAATCTAGCCGACCACGTTAATCCAACATAACCCTTTTCTATGGCTACCTTCATCGCTATGTCAATTGAATTACAGCTTATTCTACCATAGCACTCCCCGCTAACACGGCTTACTGCACTATAGTAAAGGGCTACACATAATCCAACCTTTGGCAGAAGGAAAGAAATAACTCAACAGATTGGGTTTTTCTTTATAGCTTGAAATGATTCTTAATAAGATTAAGAATGAGGGATTTTTATTAAAAAGTTTTATCTCATCAGAAGGTTCGGATTGGTCTATGTGATTCCTATATCTATGTTCTCTAAAGGTATATGGAAACGCATATCGTCCTAAGAGGAACATACGACCTAATTTCTTAATTAATTATCGGGTTTTTCAAAATAATTATAGAACCTCAACTAGCATAAATCATTCAAATAATGTTGAGGTACTACTAATTAAGTTGAACTATAATCAATATTGTATATGTGTTCTATTAATTGAAATCAATTTAACAATTTAAATTAATTAATTAATCTAACACCTATTTACTAAAATAGATGATTGTCGATCCAATTATCTAATTGGGATTAATTGAAAATAATTTTCCAAAAATTAAAATCAATTTGTTTTAAGTTTAATTTTAGACATCTGATTTTTTATTTTTTTTTTTATTTTTTTTTTCTGTGAACCGGTTCGGACCGAAGCAGTTCGGTCCAGCTGACCCAAATCAGTGGGCCGGGTCTGTCAGACCGAGAACCGGTCTGACCGACCCGAATCCACGTAGATTCGGTCAACTAGATCGCACACAACCAACGAACCGACCGGTTCGACCGGTTCGATACGAACAATTAAAAAACCGACGTTTTATAAATAATTTCAGATCCGATTTTCCAATTTTAAACAATTTTAAAGCTGGAAAAATTCTAAACAATATTTCCAAAATATTTTAAACTTACGAAAACTCCCAATTACATAATACAACAATCACTACTTTAATAAATCGATACATGCATAAATTCATAGCATATAAAAACGAACGCAATTAATTGTGCAACGAGCTCTGATACCACTGTTGGGAACCGGGCACGTGTACGCAGCGGAAAACAAATATTTTATGCGATTTAAACAACTTTAAAGCACATAAGCACATGCCCGATAAATTAAATCAATTAATTGCGTACCTTTGCGCTTCCAGCGAAATTGAAAACAACATACATGCTTAATTACTTAATCGCAATTAAATCAACTAGCATGCTCGCGTTTAAATCAAATAACATGCTCGCAATAAAATTATGATTTCACATAATCACATAAAATCATACGAAAGCAAACATGAATATTTAGTTTAAACGTGAACGAATCGAAACATGAGATTCGTTTGTTAACCTCTTGAAGCGTGAGGTAGGAGCGCTAAGCAAGTCGAGATTGCTACGGAAACCAATCCGTACAATCCGGGGCAGCAGCGGTGCAGCGGCAGCAGCGGCGACACGGCCACGGCGGCGCGTGTAACTCACGCGCTCTTCGGGCGGCGCGTGGGGTTGCGTGCGGCTTCGGCTCGTGTGCTGCTCCTCGATTCTTCGATCTTCGATCTTCCTCCTCTCGGATTTCACCTCGTATACTTTGATCTACTAAACACGTGGCACTAGACACGTAATAGTTAGAAAAACGGAAGAAAAAGAGAAGGAAAGAAACTACCAAAGCAATCGGCCAATGAACGGCCGATTCCAGCGAGGTTCCGGCGACGGCGCCGGTGATGGCCGCGGGAGAGAGGCCGAGAGAGAGAGAGGTGAGCGGCTAGGGTTTTGATTAGGTCTTATGTGTTTGTGCAAGGCCTATAAATCAAGTATTTATAGTCCCTTGCATAAAACCCTAACGGGCTTAAGTTGGACCGGGCCCAACAACTTAAGCTCGTTAGTTCCTTTACTTGCTCGTCTCTCTCAATTCAATGATCGGAAATTTGCAGTGATTACAATATCGGAATCATAATAATATCCTCGTCATTACGAGTGCCAACTCTCAATTTCCAACTTTCCAAAATTGGAAACCCTAGTTCAGTGCACTTTCTAAATTTGGAAACTTCCCGATTTAGAAAGTTCACTAATACTTTCGCCTATTCGTTTCCTTTTCTTATTCTCATTCATAATTCCAAATTAGGAATGTTGGATCCAATCATATTGACTTCCAATCATGCAAAGATAAACTGTTTTATCTCAGACCGTTTATTCAAAGATCTCATGTGCACGAGCAGTGTGACCCTCGATGGTTCAGGTGTAAGACAGCCGTGGGCCCACAACCCTTTGTGGTCAAAACTCGTCCCTTAGAGTTACGATTAAGATGAAGCTCGTTTCACCTTAATCACCCAACGAATCAAGATTGGCGTCTAGCAACTATGCGTCATGATTCCCTAGATACAAATGAAGTGCCTGCAAGAACCTTCAGATATAGTTAACGTACAGTACGGTCCCTTCGATACATATGTCCCTATCGAACTAGAGGCATTGGTTCATCGAGACCTCTTTATATGTTCGATGACGGTGCGATCGTTCCAAGTGTTGTAATCGTCACGTGCATGACTTAGAGAATCGAATTCTCTAATCATCACTTAGTCAGCTCTGGCCAGAGACTTAGAATGATTACAAACTTTCAGAACACACAGGACATCCAAGACTATTCTAGCGATCGAATCCCCGACTACAATGCACAGACCTCCCACTAGATTTCGGACTGCACGAACACTGGCCCTTGGGATGGTCCTCGGTGGAACTCAGGGACAGGTCACGATACAGCTGGTCCTCTAGTGAAGTCACGGTGATGTCTAGGTCATACGGACTAATGGTGTACAACTATACCATAGATATCTCTACTCGATTATTGGGAACCACTTAGAGATTTCTAGGGTGAGGGAGTTCAGTGAACTCGTCAACTTACGAACACCCACTTATGCATGCCGATATCACAATACCGTTTACTGATGAGATGCAGTACACATACACTAAGTGCTAGTCTTAATGGAAAAGGCCGATATCCTCATTGGTGGCGTAACCCTTCGACTAGGAACACGTTTAACAATTATAATACTTAAGTAAATATCTCACGATCCTAACGATCAATTACTAGGACTTGTAATAACTGTAAGGACTATATCTATGCTTGTGACAAAGGGACAAAGATATAGAATGCCAAGGTGTTTTATCATTAATACGAATAAAGGTTCATTTATTACAATAATAAATACGAAAGACCACAGCCACATGTTGGCTTGTTGGTCACCTACTCCAACATGCAAGCCCCGCACGCGCCGTCGCCGTTGCCACGCGCCGCCGCCGCTGCACCTCATGTGCCACCCTCGAGATCAAATCGGACCAGCTGTTGTTCGGTCGGTTCTTTGCAGCCATGGAGTGGTTTAATAGCAGCTTGTTCGTGTCTTAGTTCATAGATTTCGATTCGTCGAAATCTCACGCTTCAAGAGGTAAAATCGAAAACCCCTGCGAATTAATTCGTAATTGGATTATGTGAATTAATTTGTGAGCATGACAATTATATGAAAAATGTATGTTTTCGATTTCATGATGTCGTATGCAAGCATGCTCATCTTTGTCTTTCGTTTTATTTAATTTCGATTAAAATATGAAATATTACCATGTGTATGGCGGAAGCGTTAAAGTACGTTCAATTAATTGATTTATGCATGTGATCGAACATTGAGTTCGATAAATTTTTGTTTGCCGATGCGTATACATGCATCCATCCCCAACAAAAATAGCATAGGTCGGATTTCGTATCCAACTTATCTCCCACTAGCCGCTTCACGTAAGCGGGACAACCCCATATCCTAATATGTTTAAATGTGGGTTTCTTGGAGTGCCAAAGTTCATAAGGTGTGGAGTTAACTGCTTTGGTATTAACCCTATTCAGCAAATACACGGCAGTTAGGAGTGCATGACCCCACAGGTATGCCGGTAGCTCGGTGAACCCCATCATAGATCGAACCATGTCTAACAGTGTTCGATTCCGACGATCGGAAACTCCATTAAGTTGAGGAGTTCCAGGAGGAGTCCATTGAGACAAAATCCCATTCTCTTTAAGATAGTCTATAAACTCAGTACTTAAGTATTCGCCACCACGATCGGATCGTAGTTTCTTAATACGTCTACCGAGTTGGTTTTCTACTTGGTGTCTAAAATCTTTGAACTTTTCAAAAGTTTCAGACTTATAGTTCATTAAGTTTACGAAACCATACCTAGAATAATCGTCGGTAAAGGTAACGAAGTAGTTAAAACCACCCCTAGCACTAACGCTTAGTGGACCACACACGTCTGAATGGATCAAATCCAAAAGACCCTCGGCTCGTTCCATCTTCCCTTTGAAGGGAGTCTTGGTCATTTTTCCTTTGAGGCAGGATACACAAGTTTGAAGTGATTTCACGTCCTCCAAGGAGAACAATCCTTCACTTACAAATTTGTTCATCCTTCTCAAGGAAATGTGACCCAGTCGAGCGTGCCAAAGTTGTGCGGGGTTAAGACTTATATCTTTTCGTTTTGCTGATATAACGTTAATAGGTATTTCATTTGGATTTAGTTCATATAAGTTGTTTATAAGTTGTCCCTTACAAATCATGTTTTGATCCTCTTGTATAATGCAAATCGAATTTCCAAAAACAAAAGTAAAACCTTCATTATCCAAAACAGGAATAGAAATAAGGTTTCGAATAAGCGACGGAACATATAAACAATTGTTCAAAACAATGGAAAAACTAGAATCCAAAACAAAAAGATAAATCGTCCTAATGGCTTCAGCAGCAACCCTTGCTCCGTTGCCCATTCTTAGGTAGGTCTCACCCACATTAAGCCTCCTACTTCTTGTCATGAGCTGCAAATCATTACAAAGATGTGAGCCACAACCAGTATCCAATATCCAAGCAGAAGATTTAACGGACAAATTAACTTCAACTAAATACGTACCCTTTTCAGAATCGAGGTAAGCCTTGCAGTTGCGTCGCCAATGGCCCTTGTTTCCACAATGATGGCAAGCGTCATCAACTTGTTTGGTGACCTTGTCATTCTTCACTCCGCTCGACTCGCCCTTCTCAAGTTTCTTGCTCGGGCCGAAACTTCTTTCTTTCCTTTTCTTCTGGAAAGAACCTTTCTTCACAGAAGGAGCAACTAGGAGAACAGATTTCTCCTTCTTGATCGTGGACTCATAGCTGACCAACATGTTCAACAACTCATCCAATGGTGGATCGAGCTTGTTCATGTTGGAGTTCACTATGAACGATTCCTAAGAACTAGGAAGGGACAGTAGGATCAAATCCAGCGAGAGCTCGGCCGGGAGGGTGACATCAAGGTTCACCAACTTCTCAAGGAGAGTGATCATCTTGAGACCGTGCTCGTGGACCAAAGCCCCTTCACGCAGCCTCATGGTGATCAACTCCTTGGTAGCTGAGTACCTCGATGCCCTAGTATTCTCACTGTACATGCTTTCAAGATGATGCTTGATATCATAAGCATGCACGTGAGACTCATACTTCCTCGCAAGCTCTGGCACCATGGATGCTAGCATGTAGCACCTCGCATGGAGGTCGTCCTTCTTCCATGCCTCGAAAGTGGCAGTCTCGTTCATTGAGCACATAGAGACGCTGCTCGACTTGGAGCACAAGTTTTAGATTGCGAAGCCAATCCAAATAGTTTGGACCGGTGAGTTTGGTTTGGTCGAGGATAGAGGAAAGGGGATTTTTGGACATTGTTGCTGAGAAAATTTTAAGAAGACAATAATTAGAGTTTAGTTAGTAATAATCGTTACAATTAAAATTTTGGACTTTTATGTTTTAATTGTTCTCCCACTAATTTTATCGAATTCCACCACCCTCTAGCAGACAATCGAGAAAACTTATTTTTCTTTAATGGGCTTTAGGTCCAATAGCGCTAATGTAACCCGTAGTTAATATGTCCCGATTACATAAGCCTAAAGGTAGAGTACTATCAATCACATCACCATGTGACCCTAAAGTTTGATTTACCTCACACTTGATAATGACCTAAGTTAATCTAGCGAATATCAAAATCTTCGTGTGTCAAGTCTAGCCTACCAATACGAGATGTCATAGATCCAACTATATCAAACTAATGCAATCCCTAGTTAATCTAGCCGACCACATTAATCCAATATAATTTTATCTATGACCGTATCTCCATCTAATGTCAATTAAATTACAGCTTATCCCACAATAGCACTCCCCGCTAACACGGCTTACTGCACTATTATGAGAGGCTACACATAATTTAATTGTTGGTAGAAGGAAAGAAAAATCAACAATTTGGTTTTTCTTTATAGCTTGATAATTATTCTTGATTAAGAATGAGAGATTTTATTTATTAAATCTTATTAGCTCATCGGAAGTTTTAGGTTATGATCGTTTGTGATTCCTACAACTATGTTCTCTAGGTATGTGGAAACTCATATGGATCATAAGAGAGACATACGATCATCATCGTACCTAATCACAATTATTCATCTCATGAATTAATTAATTAATTAATACGATTAATTGCAAATATAATTAACGGACTGCCTTCATTCATTAACGGACTGCCTTCATTCATTAATTATTTGCCATTTAATTTGTGTTCCATTAATTAAACTAATTTAACGATTAAATTAACTAATTAATCCAACACCATTCTTTGAATTCAAATTAAATTAATGGATCAATTATCTAATTGGGTTTAATTGATAAATAATTTCAAAAATTAAAAATCAATTAATTTTAATATTAATCTCAGAAAATTAAATTAATTTTTTTTTGTTGTGCTGACCGGACCGGTTCGGTCAGCTGAAAAACAGCAGAAAAATCGAGTTTAAAAAATTTTATATTTTCTGAAATATTCAAAATATTTAATTAATATTAAACCACCCAATTTGATAACACCAATAATTCAACAATTCAACAAATCGAAGCATGCTATCGAAAACGATAAACACGTTGACAAATAAACAATCAACCCGTGGCTCTGATACCACTGTTGGGGATCGTGCATGTATACGCAGCGGAATTTAAAAATTTTAGATTGAACTAGTTTCGATTACATGCATAAACTAATCACATAGTCAACGTACCTTAACGCTTCCACCATACATATGGTAATTATCGATTTAATTGAAAAACACGTAAAACCGAAAATTACGAAACATGCTTGTTCATCATTCAATAAAATCGAAACACGTAATCACATATTACTCATAATCATAAATTACAATTCATACAAACATGCTCGAATTAATTTACGTAAGTTTCGATTTATTTACCTCTTGTAGCGTGAGATTTCGACGAATCGAAACCTAGAACCAATCACGTACAAGCTGCAAATTACCAATCCTCAGGGCTGCAACTCATGACTGGAACAAGCTGATCCACCAAGGGACGAACGGCGGTGAGTGGCAGCAGCAACGGCGGCGCGTGGCAGCAGCAGCGGCGGCGCGTGAGCAGCGTAGCGGCGGTGCGTGGATTCGTCGGGGCAGCAGCTCCTCTCCAATTAGGTTTCACCTCGTATTTTCGACCCACTCGATCTACAGCACTAGATGTAAACGAGTTAGATAAACAACATGTAAACGAAGGAGAAGAGAGGAGAAAACCGGCGGTGATCGGCGGTGGCGCGGCGGGGCAGCAACGCCCGAAGGGATGAGCGGCTAGGGCTTGGGCGGCTACGGTTTGGTGCAGAAAAATCTGATCTCAAACTCTTGTTTGAGGTCTATTTATACTTAGGGTTTTCTACCCTAGTGGGTTTAAGTCATTGGGCTTGACCCACTGATGTATTAAGCCCATTCCCTCGTCGGCCTCGTTTCTAATAAACGATCGTTCACAAAATTATAACAAAATTATATTTGTGACGAGCTCAAAGTCCTCGTCGATACGAGTGCCTCTTCGAAATTTCTAATTTCCAAAATTGGAAACTTCCACTTCAGTGGACTTGCTAAATCGGGAAACTTCCGAATTTAGAATGTTCACTAAATTCCGCATGTCTCTCTTTCTCTACGTTTATTCCGATTTGCAATCCACAATTACAAATCTTGGATTCAATCATATCGACATCCAATCGTTCAAAGATTAACACATTAATCTATGCTTGTTGTTATTAAGGATCTATATGACACGAGAAGTGTGACCCTCAATGGTTCAGGTGTATGCTAGCCATGGGCTCACAACTCTTTGTGATTCGAACAACACATTGTTCTTATACGAACTCCTCCCAAGAGTCCCGATTAGAGTAAAACTCATTTTAACCAATCCCCGATCAAATCAGTGCCCAACGAATCAAGATTGGCGTCTAGCAACTACGCATCATGATTCCCTAGATACAAGTAAAGTGCCTGAAAGAACCTTATGATATGGTTAGCGTACAGTACGATCCCTCCGCAGCAAATGTCCCGATTGAACTAGAGGCATTGGTTCACCGAGACCTCTTATAAAGTTCAATAACCGTGCGAACATTCTAGGTATTGTAAATCCGTTCGTGTGCGAATAATTTCAGATCCGATTTTCCAATTTTAAACAATTTTAAAGCTGGAAAAATTCTAAACAATATTTCAAAAACACAGGACATCCATGACTACTCAAGCGCTCGAATCCCCTACTACAATGCACAGACTTCACACTAGATTTAAAATCATAGCATATTATACGACGCAATTAATTACGCAACGAGCTCTGATACCACTGTTGGGTAACGGGCACGTGTACGCAGCGGAAAACAAAAATTTTATGCGAATTAAACAACTTTAAAACACATAAACACATGCCCGATAATTGAAAACAATTAATTGCGTACCTTTGCGCTTCCAGCGAAATTAAAACAACATACATTGCGTACCTTTGCGCTTCCAGCGAAATAAAAAACAACAACATGCTTAATTACTTAATCGAAATTAAATCAATTAGCATGCTCGCGTTTAAATCAAATAATCATGCTCGCAATAATAAAACCAATTTCATGTAGTCACATAAAATCATACAAGTTTCTTATTAAAACGAACATGCATATATTAATTTAAACGTAACCGAATCGAATGACAATAGATTCGAAACATTACCTCTTGGAGCGTGAGGTAGGCGCACTAAGCAAAGCTAGATTGCCACGGAAACCAATCCGTGCAATCCGGGGCAGCAACGGCAATGATCCGAGCTACGGCGGCGCATGTGATTCACGCGCAGAGAAGATGGCTAGCTGCTCTTCCCACTCCTATTGATCCAACCTGTTTGCTGATCTGAAATTACAGCCTTGCTCCGACTTCAGTATCTCCATGCGTATTTACTGGATGAACAATTCCTTCTGGACAATGGTAGATTTATGAGTCGTGAAGCTGCTGTCAAAATTTCACGTCCATCGGATGACCGGTTGATTTATGGCGAATTTTCTCGTTGGGCAGCGCAGAAAATCCGAGAGCAGTTTTTCGGAATTGCCTTCTCGCATCTTCGATTCTTCGATCTTCCTCCTCTTGGATTTCACCTCGTATACTTCGATCTACTAAACACGTGGCACTAGACACGTAATAGTCAGAATAACGGAAGAAAAGAAAGAAGGAAAGGAATACCGAAAGAGATCGGCCAACGGGTGGCCGATTCCGGCGAATTTTCGGCGACGGCGCGGTGGTGGTGGCCGTGGGAGAGGGTGGCTGATCGAGAGAGGCAGCGGCTAGGGTTATGAACGTGTGTTCTCTTAGTTGTCTGTGTGCAAGACCTATAAATCAAGTATTTATATGTCTTGCATAAAACCCTAACGGGCTTAAGTTGGACCGGGCCCAACAGCTTAAGCTCGTTAGTTCTTTTACTCGCTCGTCTCTCTCAATTCAATGATCGGAAAATTGCAACAATTACATTTTCGGAATCATTATAATATCCTCGTCATTACGAGTGTCAACTCTCATTTTCCAACTTTCCAAAAGTGGAAACCCTAGTTCAATGCACTTTCTAAATTTGGAAACTTCCCGATTTTGAAAGTTCACTAACACGTTCGCCTATTCTTTTCCTTTTCTTATTCTCATTCATAATTCCAAATTACGAATGTTGGATCCAATCATATTGACTTCCAATCATGCAAAGATAAACTATTTTATCTCTGACCGTTTATTCAAAGATCTCATGTACACGAGCAGTGTGACCCTCGATGGTTCAGGTGTAAGCTAGCCGTGGGCCCACAACCCTTTGTGGTCAAAACTCGTCCCTTAGAGTTACGATTAAGATGAAGCTCGTTTCACCTTAATCACCCAACGAATCAAGATTGGCGTCTAGCAACTACGCGTCATGATTCCCTAGATACAAATGAAGTGCCTGCAAGAACCTTCAGATATAGTTAACGTACAGTACGGTCCCTTCGATTCATATGTCCCGATCGAACTAGAGGCATTGGTTCATCGAGACCTCTTTATATGTTCGATGACGGTGCGATCGTTCCAAGTGTTGTAATCGTCACGTGCATGACTTAGAGAATCGAATTCTCTAATCATCACTTAGTCAGCTCTGGCCAGAGACTTAGAATGATTACAAACTTTCAGAACACACAGGACATCCAAGACTATTCTAGCGATCGAATCCCCGACTACAATGCACAGACCTCCCACTAGATTTCGGACTGCACGAACACTGGCCCTTGGGATGGTCCTCGGTGGAACTCAGGGACAGGTCACGATACAGCTGGTCCTCTAGTGAAGTCACGGTGATGTCTAGGTCATGAGGACTAATGGTGTACAACTATACCATAGATATCTCTACTCGATTATTGGGAACCACTTAGAGATTTCTAGGGTGAGGGAGTTCAGTGAACTCGTCAACTTACGAGCACCCACTTATGCATGCCGATATCACAATACCGTTTACTGATGAGATGCAGTACACATACACTAAGTGCTAGTCTTAATGGGAAAGGCCGATATCCTCATTCGTGGCGTAACCCTTCGACTAGGAACACGTTTAACAGTTATAATACTTAAGTAAATATCTCACGATCCTAACGATCAATTACTAGTACTTGTAATAACTGTAAGGACTATATCTATGCTTGTGACAAAGGGACAAAGATATAGAATGCCAAGGTGTTTTATCATTAATACGAATAAATGTTCGTTTATTACAATAATAAATACGAAAGACCACAGCCACAGGTTGGCTTGTTGGTCACCTACTCTAACAAGGTCACGATACAATCGGTCCTCTAGTGAAGTCACGGTGATGTCTGGGTCTTAAGGACTATTGGTGTACAACTATATCTTAGAAACCTATTACTCGATGAATGAGAACCACTTATAGATTTCTAGGGCGAGGGAGTTCAGTGAACTCATCTCGTATGAGCACCCACTCAAGTATGCCGATGTCACAACACCGAGGACTGATGAGACGCAGTGCACATACACTAAGTGCTAGTCTTAAAAGGGAAAGGCCGGTATCCTCATTAATGGCGTAACCCATCGACTAGGAACAAGGTTTAACAGTTACATTACATTGCTGAGTTATCTCACGATTCTACTAGATCAACTCACAGTAATAGAGTAACTCGTTAGGACTATATCTATGCTACTTGCATGGGATGAGAGATATAGAATGCCAAATGAAATGTTTTATTATCACGAACGAAAAACGATTGTTTTTATTACAAGGTAAAAGAGAAAGACCACAGCCACAAGTTGGCTTATTGGTCACCTACTCCAACATGTTGTCTATTGTGCAAGACCTATAAATCATGTATTTATAGTGTCTTGTATAAAAGCCCTAACGGGCTTAAGTAGAACCAGGCCCAACAGCTTAAGTTCGTTAGTTTATTACCAGCTTATTTATGACAACTCAATGATCAGAAAATTGTAACGATTACATTTTCTGAATCATTGAAACGTCCTCGTCATCACAAGTGCCACTTCTAGATTTCCAATTTCTAAAAGTGGAAACCCTAATTCAGTGGACCTTCTAAATTTGGAAACTTCCCAATTTGGAAAGTTCACTAAGATTTCCCCTATTCTTTTCCTTTTCTTATTCTCATTCATAATTCCAAATTACGAATGTTGGACTCAATCACATTGACTTCCAATCATGCAAAGATTAAATTTTTTTTATCTTTGACCGTTTATTCAAAGATCTCGAGTGCACGAGCACTGTGACTCTCGATGGTTCAGGTGTAAGCTAGTTGTGGGTCCACAACCCTTTGTGGTCTAAACTCGTCCCTTAGAGTTACAATTAAGATAAAGCTCGTTTCAACTAAAACATCCAATGAATCAAGATTGGCGTCTAGCAACTACACGTCATGATTTCTTAGATATAAATAATGTGCCTGCAAGAATCTTTTGATATAGTTAATGTACAGTACGATTGCTTCGATTCATATATCCTGATTGAACTAGAGGCATTGGTTCATCGAGACCCCCTTACTAGTCCAATAACAGGGCGATCGTTCTAAGTGTTGTAATCGGTACGTGCATGACTTAGAGAATCGAATTCTCTGATCATCACTTAGGGCATCTTCCACCCTACACCATTTCCTATTTTTTACACATAATTTAGGTGTTTTTAACCTCCCAACCTAAATCACTAAATTGTCATTACACCTAAAATTATGATGATTTGGTTTTTGTGTCCCATTGTGGTCAAAATCTATATCACCTTATTACCCTATTCTATATTTTCACCAAACTTTTGGGTGAAGAAATTTGCATCTCCCACCCTTCCACCATTTTACCATTTTTTCCACCAACCAGATCCTATTTTTCCTATCAAATATAGAAATTAAAATAGGATTTGGTGTAATTAACACCATTTTATAATTAGCATATAAAATTATTATATTATCTCATTTTATGTGATTACCAATTTATAAAAATATTTATAGCAAATATATTAGTGTTAATTAATGAATATGATAATATATAAATATATTAGTATATTAGTATATAAATATATTTATAGAAAATATATTAGTATAGTAATAGAAAATATAATAATAATAATAATAATAATAATAATAATAATAATAATAATAATAATAATAATAATAATAATAATAATAATAATAATAATAATAATAATAATAATAATAATAATAATAATAATAATAATAATAATAATAATAATAATAATAATAATAATAATAATAATAATAATAATAATAATAATAATAATAATAATAATTTATTATTATTCTTATTATTATTTTAACTATTATTAGTAATATTATTATTATTATTATTATTATTACTATTATTATTATTATTATTATTATTATTATTATTATTATTATTATTATTATTATTATTATTATTATTATTATTATTATTATTATTAAATAAAAATATATTTATTTTCAAAAAAACAATTAAAACATAACATTATAACGTCACAAACACAAGACAAATTATATAAATGAAATACACATAAACTACTTAGTTAGCATTAAGTTATGAAATTATTTTTATTAATTTTGTTGTAATATTTTTATGCATTGAGTTATGAAATTATGTTTATTTGTGATTTTGTTATATGTATAATAATTTACGTTGATTTTCATTCATGTTTCAATAAATTTTTTTGAAATTTATATCAATTTTAAGATTATATAATTAATTAAATTATTACTTATAATCGGATCTATAATAAACATTTTTAAATTAAAAAAAATTAAAATTATGATTAACATTAAATTTATAATTTTGTGATATATTTGGTGAAATACCATGGGAGACCAAGCCAAATGCTATTCTCTATAAATAGAAAAATGGTGAAAAATTATTATTTTATTATTTGGTGTAAACTTTGATGGAATTAGTGGGACACTAAATACACTACTTATTCACCAAAAGTAGTGAAATTGTAGAATGGTGTGCTAAGGGTGGGAGACAAACCCATTTTTTCACCATCAAAAATAAGATTTGGTGAAAAAATAGTGATGACGTTGGAAGATGCTCTTGGTCATCTGGCCAGAAACTTAAAGATTACAAACTATGAGAACACACAGGACATCCAAGACTCACTAGGCCAAAACAGCTGACTTGCGACGTTTTATTTGGCGACGATTCCGGAATCGTCGCGAGTTTGCGACCATTTTGACTAAAAAACGTCGCCAAATATCGGAAAATAAGATTTCGATGGAATATCTCGCGACCATAATAGTAATCGTCGCGATGTTGCGACTAATCTCAATCAAACGTCGCAAAGGAAAAAAAAATAATATAGCACTCTCGTAGCGACGTTTTTATATAAACGACGCATGAAAAATATATTTTGCAATTAATTTTTTTTACCTTCGCGACGAATATGACGTATACGTCGCTAGTGCAATTGTGAAAAAAAAAAATTATTGGGTTGGCAACGAATAAGGATAAACGTAGCGTAATAAAGAGGAAATATTAAATAATATTTATTATTAGTTACGAATATAGTGGATTCGTCACAGGTAAAATACATTAATAAAAGAATTATAATTATTATTTGCGACGATAGTGTATTAATCGTCGCCAAAATAATTACAGAAAAAATCCCGCTTTTGTATAGCGACGTTTCCTAGCGAAACGTCGCAAGTCTATTTAAATTTTTTTTGGTGTGCGACGAAAGAGCTTAAAATGTCGCTACGAGATTCGTTTAAATCTGACTTGGAGACGATTTGTTAGGAAACGTCGCAAATAATTTAATTAGAAGGCTGGCCCTAATCACCTTTTCCCCATTTTCTCCGATTTTCTTCTCGTTTCTTTCTCTCTTTCAATCTTCCCCTCCGTCGGCGCCCCCCTTCTGCCGGGTCCTCCCCCTCCGCCTCCGCCGCCGTAGTCTTCCGCTGCTCTCCGCCGTCCGCCGCTGCTCTCCTCCGCCCATCTCTCCGCCGCTGCTCTCCACCGTCAGCCCATCTTTCCGCCGTCCGCCGCTGCTCTCCACTGTCCGCCGCTGCTCTCCGCCGTCCGCCGCTGCTCTCCGCCGTCTGCCGCTGCTTTCTTCTGAATTCTCATCCAAATCCAAGCCAATTGTCAAAGTAAGCATTTAACACACACACACATACACACACAAGTGTGTTTGTGCGTTTTTCATAGAAAATTTTGAATGTGAACATTAAATGTTATTTGCATCAAACGAGGTGTGTGTGTAAATTGAATTTATTGGAGGTGGTTTGGTTTCTCTCCACGCATCAGAGAGTTTCTTGTACCTTCATCGAAATCGCATTAATAGAAAATGAGAATTAGGGATTCATTTTATAATGATAATGGCAAGATTTTTGTTGAGTATTCTGTTAATTACTTCACTTTTAATGACATTTTACTTGGAAATTCAAACTAATTAAAAGTGATTAGTGATTACCAGTTGATTTGGGCTTTTCTGGATGAGACAACATGCTTACCTAATCCTTGAGGAACCTGAAAATAAAAAATAAAAAATAATAATTAATTGAAACTAAGGTCCATAGAACTCTGAACTAACTCAGAAACTCAGATCGTGTTGAAAGTTGAATCCATGAAATTTTCTGTTTTCGGATAATTAAAAAAAAAAGTGAAATTGAATTGGTTAGAGTTGAAAAGTTGAGGTGGGGAAGAAGATGGGTACCTGGTTGGTGATCTCAAAGTTATAGAGGTCCTGGGCTAGGGCGGAGACGCCGACGATGTCGGCGGTGACGCCGTGGTGGCCGATCGAGTTGGAGTCGGCCGCAGGTTGGCAGCATTTGTGTTTATTTTAATATCAACTCTCTCATATGCGTAAAATGATTAATTAATATCATTTAATTTAAAAACAAATGAGCTAATTAAGTATTATCTTAATTGCCTTATAATTCTCCTGGATGAAGTTTAATTCAACATAGTGTATTAATTATTAATTAGGCTGAAGTAGTAATTTAAGAGGTAATTTTCCTTTTTTTAAGTATTATCTTAATTGCCGTTACCGTCTGCCGCCATTCCTCCTCCGTCTGCCCTCCTTTCAAGGTAATTTTCCTTTTTTTAAATCTTTGTTTGTTTATGTGGAAAATTTTGTATGTGTTTGATTATTGCGAACTATTTTTGGGTTTTTTCTCGAAATTATGTGTTTGTTTGTTTTATGCTGATTTGATGAGCCTGTGTTGCTCGGAATTATTGTGGCTCGGAATTATGCGAACTACCACCTTAATTTAGTTTTAGTTTATGAATGTAACTTTGAGAATAATTGTGACCCTTCCCAATTTCTAGGTAATCTTGTTAATTAAAGCATGCCAAAAGATAGGAGTTGGGTTTTATTAGATGATCGTCGGTTAGAAGCATATCAAAATGGTCGATCGAATCCCCGAATGCATTGCACAAACCTCCCATTATATTTCAGACTGCACGAACACTGGCCCTTGGGGCGGTCCTCGGTGGAACTTAGGGACATGTCACGATAGAGCTGGTCGTCTAGTGAAGTGACAGTGATGTCTGTACAACTAATGGTGTACAACTATACCATAGATATATGTACTCGATTATTGAGAACCACTTAGAGATTTCTAGCGTGAGGGAGTTGAGTGAACTAGTCAACTTACGAGCACCCACTTATGCATGCCGATATCACAATACCGTTTACTGATGAGACGCAGTACACATACACTAAGTTCTAGTCTCTTAATAGGAAAGACCGATATCCTCCTTGGTGGTGTAACCCTTCGACTAGGAACACGTTAAATAGTTATAATACTAAAGTAAATATCTCACGATCCTTAAAGATCAATTACTAGTAATTGTAATAACTTAAAGGACTATATCTATGTTTAAAACAAGGGACAAGGATATGGAATGCCAATGTGTTTTATCATTAATACGAAAAAGGATTATTTATTCCAGGAATAAATGGAAAGACCACAGCCACAAGTTATCTTGTTGGTCACCTACTCTATCAATCTCCCACGTGACCTAAAGCAAACTACCCATAAATCCTAATCCCATCAACTCTCGATGTTTCTCGTGGATCGACCTTGGTAAAGGCTTCGTGAATGGGTCTGCAATGTTCTCTTCCGAGGTGACTCGCTCTAGTTTGACTTCACCTCTTTCAATGATTTCTCGGATCTCATGATACTTTCTCACAATATGCTTGGACTTCTGATGAGATCTCGGCTCCTTAGATTGGCCCACGGCTCTGGTGTTATCACAGTACAACGGTAGTGGATCATTAGCATTAGGAATGTCACCCAACTCTTGGATGAATTTCCTTATCCAAGTCCCTTCTTTTGCAGCTTCGGACACTGCAATGTATTCAGCTTCGGTTATGGAATCGGCCGTCGTGCTTTGCTTGGAACTCTTCCAACACACGGCACCACCATTTAGCGTGAATATAAATAAAGCCCGAGTTCAACTTTGAGTCATCCACATCCAATCGAAAACTAGAGTCGGTGAAGCCCACTAATTTCAACTCGGCACCCCCATAGACCAAAAATATATCCTTAGTCCTTCGTAAGTACTTGAGGATATATTTCATAGCGTTCAACTGAGTTGGACTGGGGGTAGACTGATATCTGCTTGTGACACTCACAGCATAAGCAATATCGGGTCTAGTACACATCATAGCATACATTATGCTTCCTATGGCAGAAGCATAAGGCGTCCTTTTCGTCAGTTTGATTTAACTAGGTGTCTGAGGACACATAGATTTCGAGAGACGAACCCCATGGGACATTGGGAAGAATCCCTTCTTGGATTCTTCCATGCTAAACTGTTTCATATTGGTGTCTATGTACAAGCTTTATGATAAGCCAAACATCTTTCTTGCTCTATCTCAATAGATCTGTATTCCTAATACGTAAGATGCTTCTCCCAAATTCTTCACTGAGAAATGTGTGGAAAACCATGCTTTTGTCTGTTTCAACATTCCTACGTCATTCCCAATCAGTAGAATGTCATGCACATAAAGCACTAAAAATACCACTGCCCCTCCCACTAACCTTCTTGTATACACAAGGCTCCTCCGGGTTCTTCTCGTAATCAAACTCTTTGATAGTTGAGTCGAACCTAATCTTCCAACTACCGGATGCTTGTTTCAATCCCTAAATGGATCGCTGGAGTTTGCAAACTTTTCTCTCACTTCCAGAAGATATGAAGCCTTCCGGCTGGATTCTCTCTCTTCTAATTTAATTTTATTTTCTTAATTGCAACTCTTTTCTTACTCTTTGATCATTACCTAATTTTCGATGTGTACCTATAAGATACCAAATCCACCAATAAAAACAGAAATATAAATTAATCCAAAAAAAAAATCCACGTAAACGTAGAGTGTTATTTCTAAACTACACTTTATCTTTTTTATCTAGTGTTTTTGCTGTTGTTTGTTGATGCGTATTAAAGTCCTAGTATTGTAGTTCGTGTTTCTATGAACATTGTTGCGAGTGCACTTTTGCGCATTGTTCTCTACATGTACGTTTGTGCATGTCAATTTGACCGAGTGTGTTTGTGCATGTTTGTTGATTTGTATTACAGTCCTAGGATGGTAGTTTGGGTTTTCATGATCCTTTCAGCGAATGCACTTTATCGTGAGTATTTTTGTGCATGCTTTTATACTTTTACTTATGTGCATATCTTTTCAAGCGAGTGTTTTTGTGCACATTTCTTGAATGGCATTCATGTGCTTGAATTGTAGTACGTATTTTCATGATCACTTTTGGTATCTAATTTTGACCATGTTCGAGTTCGAATTTGGAAATTTGCATTGAGACAGGAATTGTAGCCCACACTAATAGCTTTCTATTGCCGCCGGAAACAGGTGTTTTGGAGTCCGGATGAGAGAGTTATGCTCGAGTTCGTGGCAATACCAAAGATGTCGACGGATTCCCTCTTCTAATTTTATTTTATTTTCTTTATTGCAACTATTTTCTTACTCTTAGATCATTTTTGCTTCTTGCACACCGAATTTTCGATTTGTACCTATAAGATACCAAATCCACCAATTAAATCAGAAATATAAATTAATCCAAATATAAAATCCACGTAAACGTAAACGTAGAGTGTTATTTCTACACTCCACTATATTTTTTTTATCTAGCGTTTTTGCTGTTGTTGTGTTGATGTGTATTAAAGTCCTCGTACTGTAGTTCGTGTTTTTATGAACGTTGTTGCGAGTGCACTTTTGCGCATGGTTCTTTACATGTACATCTGTGCATGTCCATTTGAGCGCGTGTGTTTGTGCATGTTTGTTGATTTGTATTAATGTCCTAGGATTGTAGTTTGTGTTTTCATGATCCTTTTTGCGAATGCACTTTTGCGTGAGTACTTTTCTGCATGCTTTTGTACTTTTACTTATGTGCGTTAAGTTTCTAGCGAGTGTTTTTGTGCACGTTTCTTAATGCGCATTCATGTCCTTGAGTTGTAGTACGTATTTTCATGATTGCTTTTGGTATCCAATTTTGACCATGTTCGAGTCCGAATTTGGAAATTTGCCGTTAGACAGGAATTGTAGCCCACTCAAATAGCTTTATAATGCCGCTGGAACCAGGTGATTGTGAGTCCGAATTAGAGAGGTATGCTCGACTTCGTGGGCACTAGCAAAGATGTTGAGGGATTCTCTTTCTATTTATATTTTATTATCTTAATTGGAACTCTTTTCTTACTCTTTCATCAATTTTGCTTCATGGACAGCTAATTTTCGATTTGTACCTATAAGATACCATCTCCACCAATTGAAGAAGAAATATAAATTAACCCAAACAAAAATCCACGTAAACGTAAACGTAGAGTATTATTTCTACACTCCACTGTATATATATTTTTTATCTAGTGTTTTTGTTGTTGTTTATTGATGCGTATTAAAGTCGTAGTATTGTAGTTCGTGTTTTTATGAAAGTTGTTGCGAATACACTTTTGCGCATGGTTTTTTGACATGTACGTTTGTGCATGTCCATTTGAGGGAGTGTGTTTGTGCATGTTTGTTGATTTGTATTAATGTCCTAGGATTGTAGTTTGGGTTTTCATGATCCTTTTTGCGAATGCACATTTGCGTGAGTACGCTTGTGCATGATTTTGTACATCTAGCTATGCGTGTATCTTTTCTAGCTAGTGTTTTTGTGCACGTTTCTTCATGCGCATGCATGTCCTTCAATTGCAGTACGTATTTTCGGGGTCACTTTTTGTGTCCGTTTTTAACCATGTTCGAGTCCGAATTTGGAAATTTGCCGGGAGACAGGAATTGTAGCTCACTCATGTACACTACCGAAGGAACCAGGTGGTTTGGAGTCCAGATGAGAGAGTTATGCTCAACTTCATGTACACTACCAAAGATGTTGAGGGATTCTCTTCTAATTTGATTTTATTTTCTTAATTGCAACTCTTTTCTTACTCTTTGATCATTTTTTCTTCATGGACACCTAATATTCCATTTGTACCTATAAGTTACCAAATACACCAATTAAAACAAAAATATAAATTAGTCCAAAAACAATACACGTAAACGTAAACGTAGAGTGTTATTCCTACACTCCACTGTATCTTTTTTACCTAGTGTTTTTGCTGTTGTTTGTTGATGCATATTAAAGTCGTAGTATTGTAGTTCGTGTTTTTATGAACGTTATTGCGAATGCACTTTTGCGCATGGTTTTTTGACATGTACGTTTGTGCATGTCCTTTTGAGCGAGTGTGTTTGAGCATGTTTGTTGATTTGTATTAATGTCCTAGGATTATAGTTTGTGTTATCATGATCCTTTTTGCGATTGCACTTTTGCGTGAGTACTTTTGTGCATGCTTTAGTACTTTTACTTATGTGCGTATCTTTTCTAGCGAGTGTTTTTGTGCACGTTTCTTAATGCGCATTCATGTCCTTGAATTGCAGTACGTATATTCATGATCGCTTTTGGTATCCGATTTTGACCATGTTCGAGTCCGAATTCGGAAATTTGCCGTGAGACAGGGATCGTAGCCTACTGAAGTAGCTTTCTAATGCCGCCGGAGCCAGGTGAATTGGAGTCCGGATGAGAGACTTATGCTCGAATTCGTGGACACTACCAAAGATGTTGAGCAATTGTCTCTTCTAATTTGATTTTATTTTCTTAATTGCAACTCTATCCTTACTCTTTGATCATTTTTGCTTCCTGGAACACCTAGTTTTTGATTTGTACCTATAAGATACCAAATCCACCAATTAAAGACAAATATAAATTATCCCAAACAAAAATCCACGTAAACGTAAACGTAGAGTATTATTTCTAACTCCACTGTATGTTTTTTATCTAGTGTTTTTGCTGTCGTTTGTTGATGCGTATTAAAGTCCAAGTATTGTAGTTTGTGCTTCTATAAACGTTGTTGCGAATGCTCTTTTGCGCGTGGTTCTTTACATGTACGTTTGTGCATGTCAATTTGACCGAGTGTGTTTGTGCATGTTTGTTGATTTGTATTAATGTCCAATGATGGTAGTTTGGGTTTTCATGATCCTTTCTGCGAATGCACTTTTGCGTGAGTACTTTTGTGCATGATTTTATACTTTTACTTATGTGCGTATCTTTGAGCGAGTGTTTTGTGCACATTTCTTGAATGGCATTTATGTCCTTGAATTGTACTACGTATTTTCATGATTGCTTTTGGTATCCAATTTTGACCATGTTCGAGTCCGAATCTGGAAATTTGTATTGAGACAGGAATTGTAGCCCACACTAATAGCTTTCTATTGCCGCCGGAACCAGGTGAATTGGAGTCCGGATGAGAGAGTTATGCTCGACTTCGTTGACACTACCAAAGATGTTGAGCGATTCTCTCTTCTAATTTGTTTTTATTTTCTTAATTGCAACTCTTTTCTTACTCTTTGATCATTTTTGCTTCATGGACACCGAATTTTTTATTTGTACCTATAAGATACCAAATCCACCAATTAAAAGAGAAATATAAATTAGTTCAAAAAAAAAATCCATGTAAACGTAAACGTAGAGTGTTGTTTCTACACTCCACTGTATCTTTTTTATCTAGTGTTTTTGCTGTTGTTTGTTGATGCGTATTAAAGTCCTAGTATTGTAGTTCGTGTTTTTATGAACATTGTTGGGAGTGCACTTTTGCGCATGGTTCTTTACATGTACATTTGTGCATGTCGGTTTGACTGAGTGTGTTTGTGCATGTTTGTTGATTTGTATTAATGTCCTAGAAGTGTAGTTTGTGTTTTCATGATCCTTTTTGCAAATGCACTTTTGCGTGAGTAGTTTTGTGCATGCTTTTGTAGTTTAACTTATGTGTGTATCTTTTCTGGCGAGTGTTTTTTTGCACGTTTCTTAATGGGCATTCATGTCCTAGAGTTGTATTACGTATTTTCATGATCACTTTTGGTATCCAATTTTTACCATGTTCGAGTCTGTATTTGGAAATTTGCCGTGACACAGGAATTGTAGCCCACTGAAATAGCTTTCTAATGCCGCCGGACCCAGGTGAATTGGAGTCCTGATGAGAGAGTTATGCTCGACTTCATGGACACTACGAAAGATGTTGAGTAATTCTCTCTTCTAATTTGTTTTTATTTTCTTAATTGCAACTCTTTTCTTACTCTTTGATCATTTTTGCTTCCTAGACACCTAATTTTCGATTTGTGCCTATAAGATACTAAATCCACCAATTAAAGAAGAAATATAAATTAACCCAAACAAAAATACACATAAACGTAAACGTATAGTATTATTTCTACACTCCACTATACGTTTTTTATCTTTTGTTTTTGCTGTCGTTTGTTGATTCGTATTAAAGTCCAAGTATTGCAGTTTGTGCTTCCGTGAACGTTGGTGCGAATGCTCTTTTGCCCATGGTTCTTTACATGTACGTTTGTGCATGTCCATTTGAGCGATTTTCTTTGTGCATGTTTGTTGATTTGTATTAATATCCTAGGGTGGTAGTTTGTGTTTTCATAATCCTTTTTGCGAATGCACTTTTGCGGGAGTACTTTTGTGCATGCTTTTGTACTTTTACTTATGTGCGTATCTTTTCTAGCGAGTTTTTTTGGGCACGTTTCTTGATGAGCATTCATGTCCTTGATTTATAGTACGAATTTTCATGATCGCTTTTGGTATCTAATTTTTACCATGTTCGAATCCTAGTTTGGAAATTTGTCGTGAGACAGGAATTGTAGCCAACTAAAATAGCTTTCTATTGCCGCCGGACCTAGGTTATTTGGAGTCCGGATGAGAGAGTTATGATCGACTTCGTGGACACTACCAAAGATGTTGAGGGATTCTCTCTTCTAATTTGATTTTATTTTCTCAATTGCAACTCTTTTCTTACTCTTTAATTATTTTTGCTTCCAGGACATCGGATTTTCAATTTGTACCTATAACATACCAAATCCACAAATTAAAACAGAAATATAAATTAATCCAAAAAATATCCACGTAAACGTAAACGTAGAGTGTTATTTCTACACTACACTGTATCTTTTTTATCTAGTGTTTTTGCTGTTGTTCATTGATGCGTAGTAAAGTCCTAGTATTGCAGTTCGTGTTTTTATGAACATTATTGCGAGTGAACTTTTGCGCATGGTTCTTTAAATGTACGTTTGTGCATGTCCATTTGAGCGAGTGTGTTTGTGCATGTTTGTTGATTTGTATTAATGTCCTAGGGTTGTAGTTTGTGTTTTCATAATCCTTTTTGCGAATGCACTTTTGCGGGAGTACTTCTGTGCATGCTTTTGTACTTTTTGTTATGTGCGTATCTTTTCTAGCGAGTGGTTTTGTACACGTTACTTGATGCACATTCATGTCCTTGAATTGCAGTACGTATTTTCATGATCGCTTTTGGTATCCAACTTTTACCATGTTCGAGTCCTAATTTGGAAATTTGCCGTGAGACATGAATTGTAACCCACTTAAATAGCTTTCTAATGCCGCCGGACCCAGGTCATTTGGAGTCCGAATGAAAGAGTTATTCTCCACTTCCCAGACACTACCAAAGATGTTGAGGGATTCTCTCTTCTACTTTGATTTTATTTTCTCAATTGCAACTCTTTTCTTACTCTTCGATCATTTTTACTTCCTAGACCCTGAATTTTCGATTTGTTCCTATATGATATCAAATCCACCAATTAAAACAGAAATATAAATTAATCAAAACAAAATCAACACGTAAACGTAAACGTAGAGTGTTGTTTCTATACTCCAATGTATCTTTTTTATCTAGTGTTTTTGCGGTTGTTTGTTGATGCACATTAAAGTCATAGTACTGTAGTTCGTGTTTTCATGAACATTGTTGCGAGTGCACTTTTTCACATGGATCTTTACATGTACATTTGTGCATATCCATTTGAGCGAGTGTGTTTTTGCATGTTTGTTGATTTGTATTAATGTCATAGGATTGTAGTTTCTGTTTTCATGATCCTTTTCTCGAATGCGCTTTTGCGTGAGTACTTTTGTGCATGCTTTTCTACTCTTACTTACGTGCGTATCTTTTCTAGCGAGTGTTTTTGTGCACGTTTGTTGATGCGCATTCATGTCCTTGAATTGCAGTACATATTTTCATGATCGCTCTTGGTATCCAATTTAAACCATGTTCGTGTCCGAATTTAAAAATTTGTCGTGAAACAGGAATTGTAGCCAACTGTAATAGCTATCTAATGCCGCTAAAACCTGTTAATTTGGAGTCCGGATGAGAGAGTTACGCTCTACATCGTGGACACTACCAAAGATGTTGAGGGATTCTCTGGTCTAATTTGATTTATTTTCGTAAGTGCAACTCTTTTCTAACTCTTAAATCATTTTTGCTTCCTGGACACCTAATTTTCGATTTGTACCTATAAGATACCAAATCCACCAATTAAAACAAAAATACAAATTATTCGGAAAAAAAAAACCACGAAAACGTAAACATAGAGTGTAATACACTCCACTGTATCTTTTCTATGTAGAGTTTTTGCTATTGTTTGTTGTTTCGTGTTAAAGTCCTAGTATTGTAGTTCGTGTTCTTATAAACGTTGTTGCGAATGCACTTTTGCGCATGGTTTTTTTAGATGTACGTTTGTGCTTGTCCATTTGAGCGAGTGTGTTTGTGCATGTTTGTTGATTTATATTTATGTCCTAGGATTGTAGTTTGTGTTTTCATGATCCTTTTTGCGAATGCACTTTTGCGTGACTACTTTTGAGCATGCTTTTGTACTTATGTGCGTATCTTTTCTAGTGAGTGTTTTTGTGCATGTTTCTTGATGCGTATTCATGTCCTTGAATTGTAGTACGTTTTTTCATGATAGCTTTTTGTATCTTATTTTGACCATATTTGAGTTCGAATTTGGAAATTTGCCGTGAGACAGGGATTGTGGCCCAATGGAATAGCTTTCTAATGCCCCCGGAACCTGGTGATTTGGTGTCCGGATGAGAGAGTTATGCTCGACTTCGTCGATACTACCAAAGATGTTGAGGGATTCTCTTTTCTAATTTGATTTTATTTTCTTAATTGCAACTCTTTTCTTACTCTTCGATCTTGTTTGCTTCCTGTGGACACCTAATTTTCGATTTGTACCTATAAGATACCAAATGCACCAATTAAAACAGAAATTTAAATAAATCCAAACAAAAATTCACGTAAACGTAAACGTAGAGTGTTATTTCTACACTCCACTGTATCTTTTTTATCTTGTGTTTTTGCTGTTGTTTGTTGATGATATTAAAGTCCTAGTATTGTAGTTCGTGTTTTTATGAACGTTGTTGCGAATGCACTTTTGCGCATGGTTTTTTTACATGTACGTTTCTGCATGTCCATTTGAGCGAGTGTGTTTGTGCATGTTTGTTGATTTGTATTAATGTCCCTGGATTGTAGTTTGTCTTTTCATGATCCTTTTTGCGAATGCACTTTTGCGTGAGTACTTTTGTGCATGCTTTTGTACTTTTACTTATGTGAGTATCTTTTCTAGCGAGTATTTTTGTGCACGTTTCTTGATGCGCATTCATGTCCTTGAATTGCAGTATGTATTTTCGTGATCGTTTTTGGTATCCAATTTAGACCATGTTCGAGTTCGAATTTGGAAATTTACCGTGAGACAAAAATTGTAGCCCACTCAAATGCCTTTCTAATGCCGCCGGAACGAGGTGTTTTGGAGTCCGGATGAGAGATTTATGCTCAACTTCGTAGACACTACCAACGATGTTGAGGGATTCTCCCTTATAATTTAATTTTATTTTCTTAATTGCGACTCATTTCTTACTCTTTGATCATTTTTGCTTCCTAGAAACCTAATTTTCGATTTGTCCCTATAAGATACCAAATCGACCAATTAAAGCACAAATATAAATTAATCCATAACAAACAATCCACGTAAACGTAAACGTAGAGTGTTATTTCTACACTCCACTGTATCTTTTTTATCTTGTGTTTTTGCTGTTGTTTGTTGATGTGTATTGAAGTCCTAGTATTGTAGGTCGTGGTTTTTTGAACGTTGTTGCGAATGCACGTTTGCGCATGGTTCTTTATATGTACGTTTGTGCTTGTCCATTTGAGCGAGTGTGTTTGTGCATGTTTGTTGATTTATATTAATGTCCTAGGATTGAAGTTTGTGATTTCATGATCCTTTTTGTGAATGCACTTTTGCGTGACTACTTTTGAGCATGCTTTTGTACTTATGTGCGTATCTTTTCTAGTGAGTGTTTTTGTGCATGTTTCTTGATGCGTATTCATGTCCTTGAATTGTAGTACATTTTTTCATGATAGCCTTTTGTATCCAATTTTGACCATATTTGAGTTCGAATTTGGAAATTTTCCGTGAGACAGGGATTGTGGCCCAATGAAATAGCTTTCTAATGCCCCCGGAACCTGGTGATTTGGAGTCCGGATGAGAGAGTTATGTTCGACTTTGTCGATACTACCAAAGATGTTGAGGGATTATTTTTTCTAATTTGATTTTATTTTCTTAATGTCAACTCTTTTCTTACTCTTTGATCTTTTTCTTGTATTGAAGTCCTAGTTTTGTAGTTTGTGTTTTTATGAACGTTGTTGCGAATGCACTTTTGCGCATGGTTTTTTTACATGTACGTTTGTGCATGTCCATTTGAGCGTGTGTGTTTGTGCATGTTTGTTGATTTGTATTAATGTCCCTGGATTGTAGTTTGTCTTTTCATGATCCTTTTTGCGAATGCACTTTTGCGTGAGTACTTTTGTGCATGCTTTTGTACTTTTACTTTTGTGCGTATCTTTTCTAGCGAATGTTTTTCTGCACGTTTGTTGATACGCATTCATGTCCTTGAATTGCAGTACGTATTTTCATGATCGCTCTTGGTATCCAATTTTCAGCATGTTCGAGTCCAAATTTGAAAATTTGGCGTGAGACAGGAATTGTAGCCAACTCTATTAGCTATCTAATGCCGCCGGAACCTGTTGATTCGGAGTCCGGATGAGTGAGTTACGCTCTACTTCGTGGACACTACCAAAGATGTTGAGGGATTGTCTCTTCTAATTTAATTTTATTTTCTTAAGTGCAACTCTTTTGTCACTCTTAGATCATTTTTGCTTTCTGGACACCTAATTTTCGATTTGTACCTATAAGATACCAAATCCACCAATTAAAACAGAAATATAAATTAATCCAAAAAAAAAAAACCACGAAAACGTAAACGTAGAGTGTTATTTCTACACTCCGCTGTATCTTTTATATCTAGAGTTTTTGCTATTCTTTGTTGATGCCTATTAAAGTCCTAGTATTGTAGTTCGTGTTTTTATGAACGTTGTTGCGAATGCACTTTTGCGTATGGTTTTTTTACATGCACGTTTGTGCATTTCCATTTGATCGAGTGTGTATGTGCATGTTTGTTGATTTGTATTAATGTCCTAGGATTGTAGTTTGTCTTTTCATGATCTTTTTTGCGAATGCACTTTTGTGTGAGTACTTTTGTGCATGCTTTTGTACATTTACTTATGTGCGTATCTTTTTTAGCGAGTGTTTTTGTGCACGTCACTCAATGCGCATTGATGTCCTTGAATTGCAGTACGTACTTCCATGATCGCTTTTGTTATCCAATTTTGACCATGTTCGAGTCCGAGTTTTGGAAATTTGTTGAGAGACAGGAATTTTTGCCCACTCAAATACCTTTCTAATGCCGCTGGAACCATGTGATTTGGAGTCCGGATGAGAGAGTTATGCTCGACTTCGTGGACACTTCCAAAGATGTTGAGGGATTCTCTCTTCTAATTTGATTTTATTTTCTTAATTGCAATTATTTTCTTACTCTTTGATCATTTTTGGTTCCTTGACACCTAATTTTCGATTTGTACCTATAAGATACCAAATCCATTAAAGGAGAAATATAAATTAACCCAAACCAAAATCCACGTAAACGTAAACGTAGAGTATTATTTCTACAATCCACTATATCTTTTCTATCTAATGTTTTTGCTGTTGTTTGTTGATGTGTATTAAAGTCCTAGTAATGTAATTCGTGTTTTTAGGAACGTTGTTGCGAATGCACTTTCTCGCATGGTTTTTTTACATGTACGGTTAGGCATGTCCATTAGAGCGAGTGTGTTTGTGCATGTTTGTTGATTTATATTAATGTCCTAGGATTGTAGTTTGGGTTTTCATTATCCTTTTTGCGAATGCACTTTTGTGTGAGTACTTTTGTGCATGCTTTTGTACTTTTACTTATGTGAGTATCTTTTCTAGCGAGTGTTTTTGGGCACGTTTCTTGATGCGCATTCATGTCCTTGAATTGCAGTACGTATTTTCATTATCGATTGTGGAATCCAATTTTGACCATGTTCGAGTTCGAATTTTGAAATTTGCCGTGAGACAGGAATTGTAGCCCTCTGAAATAGCTTTCTTATGCTGCCAGAACCAGGTGATTTGGAGTCTAGATGAGAGAGTAATGCTCAACTTCGGGGACACTAGCAAAGATGTTGAAGGATTGTCTCTTTTAATTTGTTTTTATTTTCTTAATTGCAACTATGTTCTTACTCTTTTATCATTTTTGCTTCTGGACACCAAATTTTCGATTTGTACCTATAAGATACCAAATCCACCAATTAAAGAAGAAATATAAATTAACCCAAACAAAAATCCACGTAAACGTAAACGTAAACGTAGAGTATTGTTTCTACACTCCACTGTATATTTTTTATCTAGTGTTTTCGTTGTCGTTTGTTGATGCGTATTAAAGTCCAATTATTGTAGTTTGTGCTTCTATGAACGTTGTTGCGAATGCTCTTTCGCGCATGGTTCTTTAAATGTACGTTTGTGCATGTCCATTTGAGCGAGTGTGTTTGTGCATGTTTGTTGATTTGTATTAATATCCTAGGGTTGTAGTTTGTGTTTTCATAATCCTTTTTGCGAATGCACTTTTGCGGGAGTACTTTAGTGCATGCTTTTGTACTTTTACTTATGTGCATATCTTTTCTAGCTGCGCATTGTTGTCCTTGAATTGTAGTGCATATTTTCATGATCGCTTTTGGTATCCAATTTTTACCATGTTGGAGTCCTAATTTGGAAATTTGCCGTCAGTCAGGACTTGTAGCCCACTGAAATAGCTTTCTAATGCTGCCCGACTTAGGTGATTTGGATTCCGGATGAGAGAGTTATGCTTGACTTCGTGGACACTACCAAAGATGTTGAGGGATTCTCTCTTCTAATTTGATTTTATTTCCTCAATTGCAACTCTTTTCTTACTCTTTGATCATTTTTACTTCCTGGACACCGAATTTTAGATTTGTACCTATAAGATACTAAATCCACCAATTAAAACATAAATATAAATTAATTCAAAAAAAATGCACGTAAACGTTAACGTAGAGTGTTATTTCTACACTACACTGAATTTATTTAATCTAGTGTTTTTGTTGTTGTTTGTTGATGCGTATTAAAGTCCTAGTATTGTAGTTCATGTGTTATTGAACATTGTTGCGAGTGAACTTTTGTGCATGGTTCTTTACATGTACGTTTGTGCATATCAATTTTAGCTAGTGTGTTTGTGCATGTTTGTTGATTTGTATTAATGTCCTAGGATTGTAGTTTGTGTTTTCATGATCCTTTTTGCGAATGCAATTTTGTGTGAATACTTTTGTGCATGCTTTTGTACTTTTACTTATGTGCGTATCTTTTCTAGCGAATGTTTTTGTGCACATTTCTTAGTGCGCATTCATGTCCTGGGGTATCTTTTCTAGCGAATGTTTTTGTAGTACGTATTTTCATGATCGCATTTGGTATACAATTTTACCATGTTCGAGTCCGAATTTGGAAATTTGCCGTGAGACAGGAATTTGAGCCCAGTGAAATAACTTTCTAATGCCGCCGGGCCAAGGTAAATTGGAGTCCGGATGAGAGAGTTATGCTCGACTTCCTGGACACTACCAAAGATGTTGAGGGATTCTCTCTTCTAATTTGTTTTTATTTTCTTAATTGCAACTCTTTTCTTATTCTTTAATCATTTTTGCTTCCTAGACACCAAATTTTCAATTTGTACCTATAAGATACCAAATCCACCAATTAAAACAAAAATATATATTAGTCCAAAAAAAAATCCACGTATACGTAAACGTAGAGTGTTGTTTCTACACTCCACTTAACTTTTTTATCTAGGGTTTTTGCTGTTGTTTGTTGATGCATATTAAAGTCCTAGTATTGTAGTTCGTGTTTTTATGAACGTTGTTGCGAGTGCACTTTTTGTTGGAGTAGATGACCAACAAGCCAACTTGTGGCTGTGGTCTTTCCTTTTATCTTGTAATAAAACAATCGTTTTTCGTTCGTAATAATAAAATATCTTATTTGGCATTCTATATCTGTTATCCCATGCAAGTAGCATAGATATAGTCCTAACTAGTTACTCTATTACTGTGAGTTGGTCTAGTAGAATCGTGAGATAACTCAGCAATGTAATGTAACTGTTAAACCTTGTTCCTAGTCGATGGGTTACGACAATAATGAGGATACCGGACTTTCCCTTTTAAGACTAGCACTTAGTGTATGTGTACTGCGTCTCATCAGTCCTCGGTGTTGTGACATCGGCATACTTGAGTGGGTGCTCATACGAGATGAGTTCACTGAACTCCCTCGCCCTAGAAATCTATAAGTGGTTCTCATTCATCGAGTAATAGGTTTCTAAGATATAGTTGTACACCATTAGTCCTTAAGACCCAGACATCACTTTGACTTCACTAGAGGACCGATTGTATCGTGACCTGTCTCTGAGTCCCACCGCGGACCACTCCAAGGGCCAACGTTCCTGCAATCCGAAATCTAGTGTGAAGTCTGTGCATTGTAGTAGGGAATTCGAGCGCTTGAGTAGTCATGGATGTCCTGTGTGTTCTGACGGTTTATAATCCAAGGAATCTTTGGCCAGAGTTGATAGTGGGGTGATTAGGGAAATGTGTTTCCCTAAGTCGCACACGAACGGATTTATAATACCTAGAACGTTCGCACGGTTATTGAACTTTATAAGAGGTCTCGGTGAACCAATGCCTCTAGTTCAAACGGGACATTTGCTGCGGAGGGATCGTACTGTATGCTAACTATATCATAAGGTTCTTTCAGTCACTTTACTTGTATCTAGGGAATCATGATGCGTAGTTGCTAGACGCCAATCTTGATTCGTTGGGCACCGATTTTATCAGGGATTAGGTAAAATGAGTTTTACCCTAATCGGGACTCTTGGGAGGAGTTCGTATAAGAACAATGTGTTGTTCGAATCACAAAGAGTTGTGAGCCCACGGCTAGCATACACTTGAACCATTGAGGGTCACACTTCTCGTGTAATATAGATCCTTGATAACAACAAGCATAAATTAATGTGTTAATCTTTGAACGATTGGATGTCGATATGATTGAATCCATGATTCGTAATTGTGGATTGCGAATCGGAATAAACGTAGAGAAAGAGAGACATGCGGAATTTAGTGAACTTTCTAAATTGGGAAGTTTCCAGATTTAGCAAGTCCACTGAAGTGGAAGTTTCCAATTTTGGATTTTGGAAATTTCGAAGAGGCACTCGTATCGACGAGGATTTTGAGCTCGTCACAAATATAATTTTGTTATAATTTTGTGAACGATCGTTTATTAAAAACGAGGCCGGCGAGGGAATGGGCTTAATACATCAGTGGGTCAAGCCCAAGAGTTTGAGATCAGATTTTTCTGCACCAAACCCTAGCCGCCCAACCCCTAGCCGCTCTCCCCTTCGGCCGTTGCTGCCCCGCCGCGCCACTGCCGATCACCGCCGGAAAACCGCCGGTTTTCTCCTCTTGTTTCCTTCGTTTTACTTGTTGTTTATCTAACTCGTTTACATCTAGTGCTGTAGTTCGAGTGGGTCGAAAATACGAGGTGAAACCTAATTGGAGAGGAGCTGCTGCCCCGACGAATCCACGCACCGCCGCACGCGCCGCTACGCCGCTCACGTGCCGCCGCTGCTGCTGCCACGCGCCGCCGCTGCTGCTGCCACTCACCGCCGTTCGTCGCTTGCTGGATTAGCTTGTTCCAGCCGTGAGTTGCAGCCCCGAGGATTGGTAATTTGCAACTTGTAAGTGATTGGTTCTAGGTTTCGATTCGTCGAAATCTCACGCTACAAGAGGTAATTAAATCGAAACTTTCGTAAATTTAATTCGAACATGTTTGTATGATTTTTAATTTACGAGCATGAGTAATATGTGATTACGTGTTTCGATTTTGTAATATGATGAACAAGTCATGTTTCATATTTTTCGGTTTTACATGTTTTTAATAAAATCGATAATAACCATGTGTATGGCGGAAGCGTTAAGGTACGTTGACTATGTGATTAGTTTATGCATGTAATCGAAACTAGTTCGATCTAAAATATTTTAAATTCCGATGCGTATACATGCACGATCACCAACAGTAGTATCAGAGCCACGGGTTAATCGTTTATTTGTCAACGTGTTTATCGCTTTCGAAAGCATGCTTCGATTTGTTGAATTGTTGAATTTTTGGTATTATTAAATTGGGTGGTTTAATATTAAAATTAATTGATTTTTAATTTTTGAAATTATTTGTCAATTAAACCCAATTAGATAATTTGATCCATTAATTTAATTTGAATTCAAAGAATAGTGTTGGATTATTTATTTAATTTAATCGTTAAATTAGTTTAATTAATGGAACACAAATTAAATGGAAAATAATTAATGGACTTCATTCTTATTTGATTGATTTATGAATGAAGGGAGTCCGTTAATTATATTTGCAATTAATCGTATTAATTAATTAATTCATGAGATGAATGATTGTAATTAAGTACGATGATGATCGTATGTCTCTCTTAGGATCCATATGCGTTTCCACATACCTAGAGAACACAGTTGTAGGAATCACAAACAATCATAACCTAAAACTTCCGATGAGCTAATAAGATTTAATAAATAAAATCCCTCATTCTTAATCAAGAATAATTATCAAGCTATAAAGGAAAACCAAATTGTTGAATTTTTCTTTCCTTCTACCAACAATTAAATTATGTGTAGCCTCTCATAATAGTGCAGCAAGCCGTGTTAGCGGGGAGTGCTATTGTGGGATAAGCTGTAATTTAATTGACATTAGATGGAGATACGGTCATAGATAAAATTATATTGGATTAATGTGGTCGGCTAGATTAACTAGGGAGTACATTAGTTTGATATAGTTGGATCTATGACATCTCATATTGGTGGGCTAGACTTGACACACGAAGATTTTGATATTCGCTAGATTAACTTACGTCATTATCAAGTGTGAGGTAAATCGAACTTTAGGGTCACATAGTGATGTGATTGATAGTACTCTACCTTTAGGCTTATGTAATCGGGATACATTAACTACGGGTTACATTAGCGCTATTGGACCTAAAGCCCATTAAAGAAAAATAAGTTTTCCCGATTGTCTGCTAGAGGGTGGTGGAATTCGATAAAATTAGTGGGAGAACAATTAATACATAAAAGTCCAAAATTTTAATTGTAACGATTATTACGAACTAAACTCTAATTATTGTCTTCTTAAAATTTTCTCAGCAACAATGTCCAAACATCCCCTTTCCTCTATCCTCGATCAAAACAAACTCACCGGTCCAAACTATTTGGATTGGCTTCGCAATCTGAAACTTGTGCTCCAAGTCGAGGAGCGTCTCTATGTGCTCAATGAACGTTCCCCCGCTGCTCTCCCTGCGACTGCTACTGCTGACGAGACTGCCACTTTTGAGGCATGGAAGAAGGACGACCTCCATGCGAGGTGCTACATGCTAGCATCCATGGTGCCAGAGCTCGCGAGAAAGTATGAGTCTCACGTGCATGCTTATGATATCAAGCATCATCTTGAAAGCATGTACAGTGAGAATACTAGGGCATCGAGGTACTCAGCTACCAAGGAGTTGATCACCATGAGGCTGCGTGAAGGGGCTTCGGTCCACGAGCACGGTCTCAAGATGATCACTCTCCTTGAGAAGTTGGTGAGCCTTGATGTCACCCTCCCGGCCGAGCTCTCGGTGGATTTGATCCTACTGTCCCTTCCTAGTTCCTATGAATCGTTCATAGTGAACTTCAACATGAACAAGCTCGATCCACCATTGGTTGAGTTGTTAAACATGTTGGTCAGCTATGAGTCCACAATCAAGAAGGAGAAATCTGTTCTCCTAGTTGCTCCTTCTGCGAAGAAAGGTTCTTTGCAGAAGAAAAGGAAAGAAAGGAGTTTCGGCCCGAGCAAGAAACTTGAGAAGGGCGAGTCGAGCAGAGTGAAGAATGACAAGGTCACCAAGCAAGTTGATGACGCTTGCCATCATTGTGGAAAGAAGGGCCATTGGCGACGCAACTGCAAGGCTTACCTCGATCAGAAACGTTCTGAAAAGGGTATGTACTTAATAGAAGTTAATTTGTTCGTTAAATCTTCTTCTTGGGTATTGGATACTTGTTGTGGCTCACATCTTTGTAATGATTTGCAGCTCATGACAAGAAGTAGGAGGCTTAATGTGGGTGAGACCTACCTAAGAATGGGCAACGGAGCAAGGGTTGCTGCTGAAGCCATTGGGGCAATTTATCTTTCTGTTTTGGATTCTAGTTTTTCCATTGTTTTGAACAATTGTTTATTTGTTCCGTCACTTATTCGAAACCTTATTTCTATTCCTGTTTTGGATAATGAAGGTTTTACTTTTGTTTTTGGAAATTCGATTTGCATTATACAAAAGGATCAAAATATGATTTGTAAGGGACAACTTATAAACAACTTCTATGAACTAAATCCAAGTGAAATACCAATTAACGTTATATCAGCAAAACGAAAAGATATAAGTCTTAACCCCGCACAACTTTGGCACGCTCGACTGGGTCATATTTCCTTGAGAAGGATGAACGAATTTGTAAGTGAAGGATTGTTCTCCTTGGAGGACGTGAAATCACTTCAAACTTGTGTATCTTGCCTTAAAGGAAAATTGACCAAAACTCCCTTCAAAGGGGAGATGGAACGAGCCGAGGGTCTTTTGGATTTGATCCTTTCAGACGTGTGTGGTCCACTAAGCATTAGTGCTAGGGGTGGTTTTAACTACTTCGTTACCTTTACCGACGATTATTCTAGGTATGGTTTCGTGTACTTAATGAAGTATAAGTCTTAAGCTTTTGAAAAGTTCAAAGATTTTAGACACCAAGTAGAAAACCAACTCGGTAGACGTATTAAGAAACTACGATCCGATCGTGGTGGCGAATACTTAAATACTGAGTTTATAGACTATCTTAAAGAGAATGGGATTCTATCTCAATTGACTCCTCCTGGAACTCCTCAACTTAATGGATTTTCCGAACGTCGGAATCGAACACTGTTAGACATGGTTCGATCCATGATGGGGTTCACCGAGCTACCGGCATACCTGTCGGGTCATGCACTCCTAAATACCGTGTATTTGTTGAATAGGGTTAATACCAAAGCAGTTAACTCCACACCTTATGAACTTTGGCACTCCAAGAAACCCACGTTTAAACATATTAGGATATGGGCTTGTCCCGCTTACGTGAAGCGGCTAGTGGGAGATAAGTTGGATAGAAAATCCGACTTATGCTATTTTGTTGGGTATCCCGAGGATTCCATGAGATACGAGTTCTACTATGTATCCGAGGCAAAGGTGTTCGTCTCGAGAAATGCCTTGTTCCTTGAGAAGGAATTTCTGTCGGATAGAAAGGGCAGTGTAGTTGATCTCGAAGAAGTTCGGGAACCACAATATGAAGTTCAAGCACAACAATCAGATAATGAACCAATTCCACAAACCACTAATATACCTCCTGAACCGTCGCAGCGTAGATCCAAAAGAGTTCGGAGAGCGCCCGATAGGTTATTCCTCGTTGATGAATTTGACCAAGGATGTGATCCTAGAACTTTCAACGAAGTTGTATAGGATACAGACAAGGGACATTGGCCTAATGCCATGAAATCCAAAATGGACTCTATGTACTCCAACAAGGTATGGACCTTGGTAGATCCACCCGAGGGAATCGTTCCCATAGGCTGCAAGTGGATCTATAAGAAGAAAATTGGAGTAGATGGAAAGGTATCGACCTACAAGGCTAGATTGGTAGCGAAGGGTTATACTCAAAAGCAAGGAGTTGACTATGAGGAAACCTTCTCTCCAGTTGCTATGCTTAAGTCCATTAGGATTTTGCTCGCCATCTCTGCGTGGTATCACTACGAGATATGGCAAATGGATGTGAAGACCGCTTTCCTTAATGGGGACATTGAGGAAGAAATTTACATGGCGCAGCCGGAAGGCTTCATATCTTCTGGAGATGAGCAAAAGGTTTGCAAACTCCAGCGATATATTTATGGACTGAAACAAGCATCCCGTAGTTGGAACAAAAGGTTCTACACAACTATCAAAGAGTTTGAATTTGTGAAAAACCTGGAGGAACCTTGTGTCTACAAGAAGGTTAGTGGGAGTGCAGTGACTTTCCTTGTACTTTATGTTGATGACATACTACTCATTGGGAATGATGTAGGGATGTTGCAGTCAACTAAAGTATGGTTATCCACACGTTTCCCGATGAAGGATTTGGGAGAAGCATCCTACGTATTGGGAATACGGATCTATAGAGATAGATCGAGGAGATTGCTTGGCTTGTCCCAATCCATGTACATAGACACTGTTCTTAAACGGTTTAGCATGGAAGAATCCAAGAAGGGATTCTTGCCAATGTCCCATGGGGTTCGTCTCTCGAAATCCATGCGTCCTCAAACGCAAATGGAAATCGAGGAGATGAAAAGGACACCTTATGCATCCGCTATAGGAAGCATAATGTATGGCATGCTGTGTACACGACCTGATATTGCGTATGCTGTGAGCGTCACAAGCAGATATCAGTCCGACCCCGGCCCAGCCCATGGGAAGGCTGTGAAGGACATTCTCAAGTACTTGCGAAGAACTCGAGATTTGTTTTTGGTCTATGGGGATACCGAGTTGAAATTAGAAGGCTTCACGGATTCTAGTTTTCAATCGGACGTGGATGACTCGAAGTCAAACTCGGGGTATATATTCAAAGTCAACGGGGGTGCCGTGTGTTGGAAGAGTTCCAAACAAGGCACGACGGCTGATTCCACCACCGAGGCTGAATATATTGCAGCATCAGATGCTTCAAGGGAAGGGTCATGGATTAGGAAATTCATCCAAGAGTTGGGTGTATTTCCGAACGCTAGCGATCCAATACGGCTGTACTGCGATAACAACGGAGCCGTAGCGCAAGCTAAGGAACCAAGAGCTCATCAGAAGTCAAAGCACGTGTTGAGAAAATACCATGTGATCCGAGAGATCATACAGAGAGGTGAAGTCAAGCTAGACAGAGTCACCTCGGAGGACAATATTGCAGATCCCTTCACCAAGCCATTGTCAGGATCAGTCCACGAGAAACATCGAGAGTCGATGGGACTTAGATTTATGAGTAGTTGGCTTTAGGTCAAGTGGGAGATTGTTGGAGTAGGTGACCAACAAGCCAACTTGTGGCTGTGGTCTTTCCTTTTATCTTGTAATAAAACAATCGTTTTTCGTTCGTAATAATAAAATATCTTATTTGGCATTCTATATCTGTTATCCCATGCAAGTAGCATAGATATAGTCCTAACGAGTTACTCTATTACTGTGAGTTGGTCTAGTAGAATCGTGAGATAACTCAGCAATGTAATGTAACTGTTAAACCTTGTTCCTAGTCGATGGGTTACGACAATAATGAGGATACCGGCCTTTCCCTTTTAAGACTAGCACTTAGTGTATGTGTACTGCGTCTCATCAGTCCTCGGTGTTGTGACATCGGCATACTTGAGTGGGTGCTCATACGAGATGAGTTCACTGAACTCCCTCGCCCTAGAAATCTATAAGTGGTTCTCATTCATCGAGTAATAGGTTTCTAAGATATAGTTGTACACCATTAGTCCTTAAGACCCAGACATCACTGTGACTTCACTAGAGGACCGATTGTATCGTGACCTGTCTCTGAGTCCCGCCGTGAAGCACTCCAAGGGCCAACGTTCGTGCAATCCGAAATCTAGTGTAAAGTCTGTGCATTGTAGTAGGGGATTCGAGCGCTTGAGTAGTCATGGATGTCTTGTGTGTTCTGACGGTTTATAATCCAAGGAATCTCTGGCCAGAGTTGATAGTGGGGTAATTAGGGAAATGTGTTTCCCTAAGTCGCACACGAACGGATTTATACTACCTAGAACGTTCGCACGGTTATTGAACTTTATAAGAGGTCTCGGTGAACCAATGCCTCTAGTTCAATCGGGACATTTGCTGCGGTGGGATCGTACTGTACGCTAACTATATCAGAAGGTTCTTGCATGCACTTCACTTGTATCTAGGGAATCATGATGCGTAGTTGCTAGATGCCAATCTTGATTCGTTGGGCACCGATTTTATCGGGGATTAGGTAAAATGAGTTTTACTCTAATCGGGACTCTTGGGAGGAGTTCGTATAAGAACAATGTGTTGTTCGGATCACAAAGAGTTGTGAGCCCACGGCTAGCATACACCTGAACCATTGAGGGTCACACTTTCTCGTGTAATATAGATCCTTGATAACAACAAGCATAGATTAATGTGTTAATCTTTGAACATTTGGATGTCAATATGATTGAATCCAAGATTCGTAATTGTGGATTGCGAATCGGAATAAACGTAGAGAAAGGGAGACATGCGGAATTTAGTGAACTTTCTACATTGGGAAGTTTCCCGATTTAGCAAGTCCACTGAAGTGGAAGTTTCCAATTTTGGAAATTGGAAATTTCGAAGAGGCACTCGTATCGACGAGGACTTTGAGCTCGTCACAAATATAATTTTGTTATAATTTTGTGAACGATCATTTATTAGAATAGAGGCCGACGAGGGAATGGGCTTAATACATCAGTGGGTCAAGCCCAATGACTTAAACCCACTAGGGTTGAAAACCCTAAGTATAAATAGACCTCAAACAAGATTTGAGATCAGATTTTTCTGCACCAAACCCTAGCCGCCCAAGCCCTAGCCGCTCTCCCCTTCGGCCGTTGCTGCCTCGCCGCGCCACCGCCGATCACCGCCAAAAAACCGCCGATTTTCTCCTCTTGTTTCCTTCGTTTTACTTGTTTATCTAACTCGTTTACATCTAGTGCTGTAGTTCGAGTGTGTTTGTGCATGTTTGTTGATTTTTATTAATGTCCTAGGATTGTAGTTTTTGTTTTCATGATCCTTTTCTCGAATGCACTTTTGCGTGAGTAATTTTGTGCATGCTTTTCTACTTTTACTTATGTGCGTATCTTATTTAGCGAGTGTTTTTGTGCACGTTTGTTGATGCGCATTCATGTCCTTGAGTTGCAGTACGTATTTTCATGATCGCTGTTGGTATCCAATTTTTACCATGTTCGAGTCCGAATTTGAAAATTTGCCGTGAAACAGGAATTGTAGCCAACTATAATAGCTATCTAATGCCGCCAGAACCTGTTGATTTGGAGTCCGGATGAGAGAGTTACGCTCTACTTCATGGACACTACCAAAGATGTTGAGGGATTCTCTCTTCTAATTTGATTTTATTTTCTTAAGTGCAACTCTTTTCTCACTCTTATATCATTTGTGCTTCCTGGACACCTAATTTTCGATTTGTATCTATAAGATACCAAATCCACCGAATTAAAACATAAATAAAAATTAATCAAAAAAAAAAAAAACTACGAAAAAGTAAACGTAGAGTGTTATACACTCCACTGTATCTTTTCTATCTAGAGTTTGTGTTATTGTTTGTTGATGCGTATTAAAGTCCTAGTATTGTAGTTCGTGTTTTTATGAACGTTGTTGCAAATGCACTTTTGCGCATGGTCTTTTTACATGTACGTTGGTTCATTTCCATTTGAGCGAGGGTGTATGTGCATGTTTGTTGATTTGTATTAATGTCCTAGGATTGTAGTTTGTCTTTTCATGATCCTTTTTGCGAATGCTCTTTTGTGTCAGTACTTTTGTGCATGCTTTTGTGCTGTTACTTATGTGCGTATCGTTTCAGGCGAGTGTTTTTGTGCATGTTTCTCGATGCACATTCATGTCCTTGAATTGCAGTACGTACTTTCATGATCGCTTTTGGTATCCATTTTTGACCATGTTCGAGTCCGAGTTTGGAAATTTGTTGTGAGACATGAATTTTAGCCCACTTAAATACCTTTCTAATGCCGCCACAACCATGTGATTTGGAGTCCGGATGAGAGGGTTATGCTCGACGTCGTGGACACAACCAAAGATGTTGAGGGGTTCTCTCTTCTAATTTGATTTTATTTTCTTTATTGCAACTCTTTTCTTACTCTTTGATCATTTTTGCTTCTCGGAAACCTAAATCTCGATTTGTACATATAAGATACCAAATCCTCCAATTAAAGCAGAAATATAAAGTAACCCAATCAAAAATCCACGTAAACGTAAACGTACAGTATTTTTCTTCACTCCACTGTATCTTTTCTATCCAGAGTTTTTGCTCTTGTTTGTTGATGCGGATTGAAGTCCTAGTATTGTAGTTCGTTTTTTTTTATCGTTGTTGCGAATGCACTTTTGCGCATGGTTTTTTTACGTATACGTTTGTGCATGTCCATTTGAGCGAGTGTGTTTGTGCATGTTTGTTGATTTGTATTAATGTCCTAATCCTTATTGCGAATGCACTATTGCGTGAGTACTTTTGTGCATGCTTTTGTACTTTTACTTATGTTCGTATCTTTTCTAGCGAGTGTTTTTCAGCACGTTTCTTGATGCGCATTCATTTTCTTGAATTGCAGTACGTATTTTCGTGATCGCTTTTGGTATCCAATTTAGACCATGTTTTTGTCCGAATTTGGAAATTTGCCGTGAGATAGGAATTGTAGCCCACTCAAATAGCTTTCTAATGCCGCCGGAACCAGGTTATTTGGAGTCCGGGTGAGAGAGTTATGCTCGACTTCGTGGACACTACCAAAGATGTTGAGGGATTCTCTCCTCTAATTTGATTTTATTTTCTTAATTGCAACTATTTTCTTACTCTTTGATCATATTTGCTTACCGGACACCGAATTATTGATTTGTTCCTATGAGATACCAAATCCACCAATTAAAGGAGAAATATAAATTAACCCAAACAAAAATCCACCTAATTTCTACACTCCGTTGTATGTTTTTTATCTAGTGTTTTTGCTGTTGTTTGTTGACGCGTACTAAAGTTTGAGAATTGTAGTTTATGTTTTGATGAACGTTGTTGCTAATGCACTTTCGAGCATGGTTCTTTACATGTACGTTTGTGCATGTACATTTGAGCGAGTGTGTTTGTGCATGTTTGTTGATTTGTATTAATGTCCTAGGGTTGTAGTTTGTGTTTTCATGATCCTTTTTGCGAATGCACTTTTGTGTGAGTACTTTTGTTCATGCTTTTTTACTTTTACTTATGTGCGTTTCATTTATAGCGAGTGTTTTTGTGCACATTTCTTGATGTGCATCCATGTCCTCGAATTGTAGTACGTATTTTCATGATCTATTTTGGTATCCAATTTTGACCATGTTCGAGTTCAAATTTCGAAATTTGCCGTGAGAAAAGAATTGTTGCCCACTCAAATGGCTTGGTAATGCCGCCGGAACCAAGTGATTTGGAGTTCGGATGAGAGAGTTATGATCGACTTCTTTCCAAAGATGTTGAGGGATTCTCTCTTCTCATATGAATTTATTTTCTTAATTACAACTATTTTCTTACTCTTTGATCATTTTTGCTTCCTGGACACCTAATTTTCGATTTGTACCTATAAGATACCAAATCCACCAATTAAAACACAAATATAAATTAATCCAAAAAAAATCCACGTAAACGTAAACGTAGAGTGTTATTTCTACACTCCACTGTATCTTTTTATCTAGTGTTTTTTCTGTTGTTTGTTGCTGACTATTAAAGTCCTAGTATTGTAGTTCATGATTTTATGAACGTTGTTGCGAATGCACTTGTGCGCATGGTTCTTTATATGTACGTATGTGCATGTAAATTTGAGCGAGTGTGTTTGTGCATGTTTGTTGATTTGTATTATTGTCCTAGGATTGTAGTTTGTGTTTTCATATTTTTTTTTGTGAATGCACTTTTCCCTGAGTACTTTTGTGCATGCTTTTGTACCTTTCTTATGTGCGTATCTTTTCTAGCGAGTGTTTTTGTGCATGTTTCTTGATGCGCATTCATGTACTTGAGTTGTAGTACTTATTTTCATGATCGCTTTTGCTTTTGAATTTATTTTCTTAATTGCAACTATTTTCTTACTCATTGATCATTTTTGCTTCCTGGACACCTAATTTTCGATTTGTACCTATAAGAGATATACTCCCCCTGTAACACAAACTGTTAGGACACTAAATGTTTCGACATAAAAATGTCTTAACCAACTATATGTTCCTGCAATGTCAGAATATAAACTTAAACACATGACGTATCAAATAAAAATATTCAAAGCGCAGGAAATCACAACGCAAGTTGTTACGGCAGATGTTGTTACTATTTCTGTCACAATGCAAGATGTTACGGCAAAGGTTGTTACTGCTCCCCCTTTCTGATCAGTCTGTGCCAAAGATAGACTTAGAGTCCTAGTTAGAACAAAGGTTTGTTAAGACACGCAGTCAGCAAATAAGGTAAGCCAGAAAAAATACAAAATATCTAGATCCCCTTAATTCGAAAAATCCTCATAAATCTGGAATTTAAAATATTTTCGAAAAACTAATGAACATCAGCCCAAGCATGAACCAAGTTTGAAAAATGAAGGAAATCAAGTAGACCAAGTTAGCCAAATGTTAAGTGTATATTTCTACACTTTATCGTACCTTTTTATTTGAGCTTTTGGTGTCTTTTAACAATAATTGGTGCTTAAAAAGTTGATTTATTGTATTTTAGGTACAAATTGAAGAATTAGAAAAGTATAGGGTCAAAACCGAAATTTTGGAGAAAATATGGGCCAAAAGTGAAAAAATAAAAAATTTGAAGCAATTAGCATGGGACGGCAGTCCCTGATTTACACTTAAAACTGGGACGGCCGTCTGAGAAGCAGAATGCACCACTGGTTTTGGGACGGCCGTCCGAGGTTTAGTACAAAACTCGGGACGGCCGTCCGAGATGACGAAAGGCGCAGTAACGGAATCCTAATTCCACAAGGAAACTACCTTCTTCTCCATATTTTCCACCCTATATAAGACCAAGACAAGCACACAATTGGGGATGAATCTTTTATGCAATTTCAAGAGCAACAAAGCAATAACGAAGACGAAGAATTCGAAGACTCCAAGCATAGACTTATCGTTTATGATTAATTTTATTTGCGTTTTTCCTTTAATCATGAGTAGCTAATTTTCTTATTTCTAGGATTTTATTTTGAACCCTATGTGGGATTTATAAACCCAATATTATGATTTTATGCAAGTTTTAATTCCGGATTATTTCTCCTACTTGTTTTATTAAGTGCATGAATTTGATCACCTTATGTGCTTTTATGTAGTTGTTAATCGCATGAATCGGAATATCAGGTTAATAATTAGAACTGTGGTAGAAGAGCCTTTGTGGTATTAACATAGGAATATAGTTAATCTCTTAGGTAGCCATTATTGATATTTGTGCTTAATGTTGAGTTCTAGAATTAAATGCATAGGAATATAGTAATTGAATCTAGAGTATTAGAATCATAATACACGCGGAAGCGAGTTATGATTAATTTAGCATCTCAAGTTAATAATTCGGGTTAATTGCTTGCATAATTGAAGGAATTGGGGGAGTAATAATCACATAGGGGGAAGAAAAAAATCCTAGGCCCGTTTACTTTGGTTAAATCTTCATTTTAAATTGCTTTCTTGTTTTTGTTTGCTTTTTAATTTAGTTTAATTTAGTTAATTCTCTCAAAATTCGACTGTGTAGGGTGGACTTGATAATAATTGTTAGAATTTAGCGTCTAGGACTAGATAATTAAATATTCCCTGTGGGTTTGATATCCAGACTTTTAGTCCACTATATTACTTGTACCATACGTGCACTTGCGTGTAGGGTTTCGCCCAACAAGTTTTTGGCGCCGTTGCCGGGGAATATTTTAATTATTAACTTTATTCTAGCTCTAGATTTGAAAAATTTTCACGATTCACCCATTTAATTTTGGTTTTATTTTATTTTTCTTTTTAGGTACTGTGTATGCGTAGGAGACTCGATCTTGCTAGAGAACCGTTTGATCCCGAAATCGAACGTACTTTTCGAGCCGCTAGGAGACGTCAACGCGCAACCAATACAATGGAGGACGAAAAACGCAGACGCGCAGAGGGTAATTTACTCGAGGCCAACGGAAACCAAGTCGAAGATCCACCCCCTCAACTTACATTACATCCAGCCGTTGGGCCACGGGCACTTCAAGACTACATAATCCCCACTCTCGACAGGTTCCGGCCGAGCATCCAATATCCCCCTATTGAGGCGCAAAATTTTGAGATCAAGCAAGGCCTATTGACGATGCTCCAAAATAACGGGCTATTTAGTGGATTGGCGGGTGAAGATCCCCATGTTCACATTGTCAATTTTCTAGATACCTGTAATTCCCACCGTCAAAATGGCGTTTCCCAAGAGGCGCTTCAATTAATTCTCTTCAAACACTCCTTACAAGGAAGAGCTCGCCAGTGGTTGATGTCCCAAGCCCCCCACTCTATCTCGTCGTGGCCTCAACTCCTCAACCTTTTCATGAAAGTTTACAGCTCGCCCGAGAAGGACGAGAGAATCCGACGAGAAATTCATAATTTCGTCCAAGAGCAAGGTGAGCAATTATACGAGGCATGGGAGAGATTTAAGACCCTTTTGAGGCAGTGTCCAACACATGGAGTCGAACAATGGCGGCAAATCCACATCTTTTACCAAGGGATTAACGAGAATGCACGAACCGTCTTAGATGCATCAACCGGGGGTAATTTCATGAGTCAATCGATACCGGATGCATTTATCATGTTTGATCAAATTGCACAAAATAGGTTTTCCAAGTCAAGAGAGAGGACGGTCAGTGGAGCCAAGAAAGTCCCCGAAGTGTTGGAGTTAGATGCAATTACGGCCCTTCAAGCTCAAGTGACCCAAATTGCTCAACAAAATCAACTCCTTCTACAGCACATCAAAGCAAATCCACCACAACAAGTCCAAGCCGTTGATTCTCGATGTTCTGAAATTTGCGGTGGAAATCATTACACAATCCAATGCAAACAATATGTGTAATCGCTCAGCTACGTCAATAACGCGCCTCGCCAATTCCAAAATCAAGGGTTGAGATCACAAGCGCAATATGGAGGAAGTCAACAAGGCCAAGGGTATCAAAGACCTCAAGGTCAATTCCAAAATCAAGCCACTCCTCAACAAAGCTATCAAGGCAACAATCCATTGGCCCAAAAATCAAACACGGATGACATATTGGCCCAATTCATGACCGCTACCCAACCCACGCTGCGGAATTTGGAAAATCAATTTGCTCAATTCGATGTGAATCAAGAGAACTGTCCGGCCGGAGCATTGCCATCGAATACGGAAGATCCTCGAAAGCAGAAGTTCGAGACGTGCCAAGCTATCGATTTCAAGATCGAGAAAAAGGAAGAAATTCAAGTCAAGCCGCAAGTCACGGTAGCCGAATGGGTCGAACCAATCCCATATCCACAACGATTGCTAACGAAAAAGATTGAGGTCAAGACGTGCCAAGCAGTCACCTTGAAGAACGGGAAGCAATTGGAGGAAACCCCACGAAGAGAGAAGAGAAACACGGTAATCGAGAAGCCTAAAGTGAATGAGGAAAAAGAATCAACTCATGAAGAGCCACCATCAACGGTGCCTTCACAAGTCCCTCCAATTCCTTATCCTCAAAAGTTTATAAAGAATAAGCTCGACGCCGAATATCAATGATTTTTTAACAAGTTGAAGGAAATTCGCATAAATATTCCTTTCATTGAAGCACTTCAAAAGATGTCAAAGTGGGTGAAGTTCCTCAAGGACCTCGTGAAGAAAAGTAAGAAATTGCAAGGGAACGAGATGATCCAACTTACGGAGCAAATTAGTGACATTCTTACTCGGCCCCTTCCACAAAAACACGGCGATCCAGGTAAGTTTACTATTTCTTGTACTATTAGGAGGTAAAAAATTTAGATCACTCATTGATTTAGGCGCTAGCATTAATCTTATGCCCTATGCCACTTTTAAAAATCTTGGATTAGGAGAAATTGAATCGACGGCTATAACTCTTCAATTAGCCGATAGATCTTTAGTTTACCCAAAAGGTATTTTAGAGAATGTTCTAGTGAAAGTTAATAAATTTATCTTCCCTATTGATTTCGTTATACTTGATATAGATGAGGATAGGGAGATACCTCTTATCGTAGGGAGGCCATTTTTAGTCACGTCGAAAACTCTTAATGATTGTGCTAATAGTGATCTTACAATGACTGTGCATGATCAAACAATCAAATTCAATGTTTTTAGTGCTAATAAAAATCCATGTGATAATGATGATTGTTTTGCAATTGAGCTTATGGATTTTACAAATAATGAAAAATTTGATGTTTTGATCTTGGACAATGGGAAATCATCTTTGAGTGCAAGAGATGATGGCGGAAACGAAAATCGGAAGGAGCAAGTTTACTTCATGGACTCAATTTCAACTCCTCCGAGAGAAAGTCATACGAGTTTGAGTCTTAACGGCGAGGAGAGTGCAGGGAAGATGTTGCCACCCAAAGACTCGAGCAAGTCACGAGAGAAGGATGAGTCAAGCTAATGTGGTCGTAAGGAGAAAGTCAAAAGGAAATTACACAAAGGACAATTGGTGTAATTATGCAAATCACGACTGTGGTTATTCCCAAGGAAGCGCAAATCAAAGTGGTCGGTACCATTTATTGTCAAAGAGATTCTTCCTCACGAAGTGGTCAAAATAAAGGACCAAGATTCAAACCGTACGTTCAACGTGAAGCGGAGCCGGCTCAAACCATATTGGGAAAGGAGTGAAGATTTCCAAGTTACCTCGGTCAATTTTGCTTGAAAATAACGAAGCAACGTCCGGCTGAAGACTTTAAACTTAGCGCTTCTCAGGAGGCAACCCGTGCTTTATTATTTTTCGTAGTTTTCTTTAATTTTTCGTTTCGTTTTTATTGTCATAGGCATGCATTCTAATTTATTTGAATTTTAATTTTCAGGGTCGAAAACATGGTCAGGGGGTCGAGATGGCCGTCCGAAATTGCAAGCAAAATCCCAGACAGCCGTCCGGGAAACAGAAGGCAAAGTCCAGCATCACAGCATGTGGGACGGCCGTCCGAAAACATGCCTAATCTGTGGGACGGCCGTCCCACAACCAGTAAGGAGAACAAAATTTCGGACGGCCTGTTAAGTGTATATTTTTACACTTTATCGTACCTTTTTATTTGAGCTTTTGGTGTGTTTTAATGATAATTGGTGCTTAAAAAGTTGATTTATTGTATTTTAGGTACAAATTGAAGAATTGGAAAAGTATAGGGTCAAAACTGCAATTTTGGAGAAAATATGGGCCAAAAGTGAAAAAATCAAAATTCTGAAGATGTAAAGCTCAAACCCCCGTCCCAGTTTTAGTGCAAATCGTGGGACCCCCGTCCGAGAATCCGAAGTTGCGTAGTAAAGGAATTTTAATTGCACAAGGAAACTGCCTTCTTCCCCAAGTTCTTCACCCTATATAAGACCAAGCCAAACGCACAATTGATATCTTCTTTTACAAAATTATACGCCACAAAACGCGAGGAACGAAGATCAACGAAGACTCAAGCATAGTTTTTTTTATTTATTTATTTTATTTTCTTTATCATAAGAATCACGAGTAGCTAAGTTTTTATTTCTAGGATTTTATTTGGAACCCTATGTGGGATTTATGAACCCAATTCTATGATTTTATTCAAGTTTTAATTCCGGATTATTTCTTCCACTTGTTTTATTAAGTGCATGAACTTGATCAACTTATGTGCTTTTATGTTATTGTTAATCGCATGAATCGGAAGATCGGGTTAATAATTAGAACTGTGGTAGAAGAGCCTTTGTGGTATTAACATAGGAATATAGTTAATCTCTTAGGTAGCCATTATTGAGATTTGTGCTTAATGCTGTGTTCTAGAATTAATTGCATAGGAATATAGTAATTGAATCTAGAGTATTAGAATCGTAATACACGCGGAAGCGGGTTACGATTATTTTAGCATCTCAGGTTAATAATCCGGGTTAATTGATTGCATAATTGAAGGAATTGGGGGAATAATAATCACATAGGGGGAAGAATAAAATCCTAGGCTCGTTTACTCTGATTAAATCTTCGTTTTAAATTGCTTTCTTGTTTTTGCTTGTTTTTTAATTTAGTTTAATTTAGTTAATTCTCTCTTAAATTCGACTGTGTAGGGTGGGCTTGATAATAATTGGTAGAATTTAGCATCTCGGATTAAGTAATTAAATATTCCCTGTGGGTTCGATATCCGGACTTAATTGTCCACTATATTACTTGTACGATACGTGCACTTGCGTGTAGGTTTTCGGCCAATAAGTTTTTGGCGCCGCTGCCGGGGAATATTTTAATTATTTATTTTATTCTAGCTCTAAATTTGAACAATTTTCACGATTCACCCAAATTAATTTTTTTTTTAATATTTTTTTTTCTCTATTCTTTGGTTACATGTCAGGTTACAATTTTCGCGAAACTCAAACGGGATATGAATGGCTTCCGTCTGGCGAATACCTCCAAAATACCTATAATATGCCGTTACTTTGTTCAAGATGTTGTGGAGATCATTACACTAACCAATGTTGGTATGCACCGAAAGCGAATAATTTCATAGATAACACTAACGGCGGTTATTGGAACACATACACCAACTCGCCATGAGAGCCCACTGTTCAGGAGTGTTATTTGAATTCCGTCCTTGAAGAATTTATGAAATCCACTCAAGCATCTATCCGGAGACTAGAGTTACAGTTGGAGAATTCAAGCGCCAAAGGTCTCTTGAAAATATTTCAGACAATATCGAGAATGGTTGCAACAAAGAAAATCCGTCTACAACTTGTAGTGAGAAAAATCCTTTAGACCTAGAAAATATTGTCGATGAGAAGGAAAATAAACTTACGAAGACGCTTAAGGAGGATGAATATGAGAATGCAATCGAGCTCAACTCCAAAGATGTCTCGGAACAAGAGAAGAAGGGGATGGATGTGGTTAGTGCAAATATTCAAATTGATGATCTTATTGTTATTCCTGACGTGGCTTTGAAGGCATTAATAGAGGTTGATGAGAAGACGAATGTGTTTGAATTGGAGGTTATACGTGGACGTGAGGTTTTTGTGTACCGATTTGAGGGAGCGGGTGATGAAGATCCCATCTTGGCTTCGTACCGATTGATTACAACTAAGAAAGACTACAAGCTAAGGTGGACCCTGACATATTGCAATCCTATCCTTGTATCGGTTGCAATTGAAGTGAAAAAGCTCATGGATGGATGCACAATCTACAAGGCTTTGGATTGGACATAACAATTTCAAGAAGCAAAGTCCGGTTGAAGACTTAGAATTTAGCGCTTCTCGAGCGGCAACCCGAGCTTTATTGTTTTCGTAGTTTTCTTTAATTTTTCGTTTTGTTTTTATTGTCATAGGCATGCATTCTAATTAATTTATTTGAATTCTAATTTTCAGGGTCGAAAAACGTGATCGAGGGTCGAGTCGGCTGTCCGTAAAAAAAAAAAGAAAAAAAATAAATAAAATAAATTTGCACCACTGCCTGTGGGACGGCTATCCCAGAACTATGTGTAAATGTGGGACGGCCGTCCCAAAACCAGTAAGGAGAAAAAAAATTCGGACGGCCGTCCGAAATTTAGCACAAAAACTGGGACGGCCGTCCGAACCTAGTTGGGGCGTTTTAAATGTTTAAAAATCAGATCTTCTCCCCCATTATTTCCTCAACCCTCCTCTTTCCTTCTCTCAAACTCCCACACACAAATGGAGGCTAGAGAATCGAACCAAATTCTTTAAGATCTACTCTTTCAAGGCACGCCCACAAGGTGTTCGACAATTTGCTCCAACAAAATTTTGAGTTCGATTGTCAACCAATTCTCACCGAATCTATTCCAACCTCTCTCCCAACTATGTCATCCAACAAACGAGGACGCACAAGCGAAGCATCATCTCCCAAAGGGAAGGGAAAGGGAAAGAAAAGTGCCACCGCCCGTACCCGAGCTTTCCGATGAGGATGAGCGTGAGAGAGCGAGGGAGGAGCACCCTGATCACATCGACTCCGACTAAATCAGGTGTTTTCTATCCTTAAACGTTGTGCTAATTTCATTGAGGGCAATGAAAAGTTTAAGTTTGGGGGTGAAAAACATGTTTTTGTGCTTATGTGTTTTAGTTTGCATGCATTAGGTTTTTTTCTTTTTTATTGCTTTTCTCGTTTTTCCGGAATTTAAAAAAAAAAATTGTGAGTCGAATGCATCGATGAGTTATGATGATGAGTGATGATCAATGTTTGATGATGAATTTTTTGTATTGTGTGATAAGGATTTGATATTTGTTTAGCTTTCGATTCAACGGGACTTAGAAGCCAATTATTGCTAGGAATCACATTTTGTGCATTGCTTTGGTTGAATGTTTTGTATTTTAAATTTGGAATTAATTTGTGCTAGATCATGCTATGTTCGGTTTTAAGACTCACCTTAGGAAATTTATGATACGAAGTATTGAGTAGTGAGTGATTTGGGATATGATTTGGGCCTTCTTTGAACCGTTTGAGCATTTCAAGCCGACCTTTTTATCGAAATTACCCTTAGAACCTTGTTTTGAGCCTCAGAGAAAAGGTGTTCTTTCTTTTAGCCAATGTGTAAGGTAGAATAGGTGGAGATTCTTGAAAATTACCCCTTGGAGTTCGGTCGAAATAAGGACAAGTTGTTGAATTGTTTTGAAGGCTCGATCCATTGTCTTAAGAGCAAAAGTGGAGACTTTTGAACTCTTAAGAATCGAGTTTATTAAAGTCCGTAGAGGTGAATTCATTGTTTCAAATGCCTATCTTTCAAATTTTGGCGTAATCACCTAAATTCAAGCAAAAATAGCCACATATACCCGTATTTCCTACCTCGAACCAAAGAGCCTAACAATTAAAAGCCACAAAGCCCCAATGATCCCAATAGCTTAATGTTCGATATTAGTAGAGTAGAATAATTTGGTGAGTATTTTGGAGTCAAGCATATGCATGTAAGTATAAATTCTTTCTATCTTTAATTTGCAAATATTGGATGCTTGAAGCAATTGTATGAATTGTGGTTTTTGGTAATGGTGAGTGACTAAGTGTTGTTGAATTTTGAGCTTGCGAATGCCTAAGAATTGTCATTATAATTACAAGTTCTGAAAACCTGAAGTTGATCATTGATCTATGTGATGAGATGTTATAGTTAAGTTATTTGCTTATTGGAAGATTTTGCTTGAGGACAAACAAAAGTTCAAGTTTGGGGGTGTGTTAAGTGTATATTTTTACACTTTATCGTACCTTTTTATTTGAGCTTTTGGTGTGTTTTAATGATAATTGGTGCTTAAAAAGTTGATTTATTGTATTTTAGGTATAAATTGAAGAATTGGAAAAGTATAGGGTCAAAACTGCAATTTTGGAGAAAATATGGGCCAAAAGTGAAAAAATAAAAATTCTGAAGATGTAAAGCTCGGACCCCCGTCCCAGTTTTAGTGCAAATCGTGGGACCCCCGTCCGAGAATCCGAAGTTGCGCAGTAAAGTATTTTTAATTGCACAAGGAAACTGCCTTCTTCCCCAAGTTCTTCACCCTATATAAGACCAAGTCAAGCACACAATTGATATCTTCTTTTACGAAATTATACGCCACAAAACGTGAGCAACAAAGATCAACGAAGACTCAAGCATAGTTTTTTTTATTTTTATTTATTTTATTTTCTTTATCATAAGAATCACGAGTAGCTAAGATTTTATTTCTAGGATTTTATTTGGAACCCTATGTGGGATTTATGAACCCAATTCTATGATTTTATTCAAGTTTTAATTCCGGATTATTTCTTCTACTTGTTTTATTAAGTGCATGAATTTGATCACCTTATGTGCTTTTATGTTATTGTTAATCGCATGAATCGGAAGATCGGGTTAATAATTAGAAGTGTGGTAGAAGAGCCTTTGTGGTATTAACATAGGAATATAGTTAATCTCTTAGGTAGCCATTATTGAGATTTGTGCTTAATGCTGTGTTCTAGAATTAATTGCATAGGAATAAACAAATTGAATCTAGAGTATTAGAATCGTAATACACGCGGAAGCGGGTTACGATTATTTTAGCATCTCAGGTTAATAATCCCGGTTAATTGATTGCATAATTGAAGGAATTGGGGGAATAATAATCACATAGGGGGAAGAATAAAATCCTAGGCTCGTTTACTCTGATTAAATCTTCGTTTCAAATTGCTTTCTTGTTTTTGCTTGTTTTTAATTTAGTTTAATTTAGTTAATTCTCTCTAAAATTCGACTGTGTAGGGTGGGCTTGATAATAATTGGTAGAATTTAGCGTCTCGGATTAAGTAATTAAATATTCCCTGTGGGTTCGATATCCGGACTTAATTGTCCACTATATTACTTGTACGATACGTGCACTTGCGTGTCGGTTTTCGGCCAATACGGCCGTCCGAAATTTAGTACAAAAACCGGGACGGCCGTCTCCACCTAGTTGGGGCGTTTTAAATGTTTAAAAATCATATTTTCTCCCCCATTATTTCCTAAACCCTCCTCGTTCCTTCTATCCAAATCCCACACACAAGGAGGCTAGAGAATCAAACCAAATTCTTCAAAATCTACTCTTTCAAGGCACGCCCACAAGATGTTCGACAATTTGCTCCACTCAAATTTTGAGTTCGATTGTCAACCAATTCTCATCGAATCTATTCCAACCTCTCTCCCAACTATGTCGTCCAACAAAAGAGGCCGCACGAGCTAAGCATCATCTTCCAAAGGGAAGGGAAAGGGAAATAAAAGTGCCACCGTACCCGAACTTTCCAATGAGGACGAGCGTGAGAGAGCAAGGGAGGAGCACTCCGATCACATCGGCTACGAATAAATCAGGTGTTTTTTATCCTTAAACTTTGTGCTAATTTCGTTGAGCGCAACGAAAATTTTAAGATTGGGGGTGAAAAGCATGTTTTTGTGCTTATTTGTTTTAGTTTGCATGCATTAGGTTTTATTTGTTTTTATTGCTTTTATCCTTATTTCCGGAATATAAAAAAAAAAATTTGCTTGAGTCGAATACATCGATGATTTATGATGATGAGAGATGATCAATGTTTGATGATGAGATTTCTTGTTTTGTGTGACAAGGATTTGATGTTTGTTTAGCTTTCGATTGAACGGAACTTAGAAGCGAATTATTGCTAGGAATCACATTTTGTGCATTGCATTGGTTGAATGTTTTGTATTTTAACTTTGGAATTAATTTGTGCTAGATCATGCTATGTTCGGTTTTAAGACTCACCTTAGGAAATTTATGATACGAAGTATTGAGTAGTGAGTGATTTGGGATATGATTTGGGCCTTTTTTGAACCGTTTGAGCCTTTCAAGACGACCTTTTTAATCGAAATTATCCTTCGAACCTTGATTTGAGCCTCGGCGAAAAGGTGTTCTTTCTTTTAGCCAATGTGTAAGGTAGAATAGGTGGAGATTCTTGAAAATTACCCCTTGGAGTTCGGTCGAAATTTTTTATAAGGTCTTTATTCTTCTTTGAAAAAAAAAAAAGAAGACAAATATATATGCTTCTACATTTAAAAAAAAAAAGGGAGAGAAAAAGAAGAAGAGACTAGAAGGGAGAAGTAAGGACTAGTTATTGAATTGTTTTGAAAGCTCGATCAATTATCTTAAGAGCAAAAGTGGAGACTTTTGAAATCTTAACAATCGAGTTTATTAAAATCCTTAGCGGTGAATTCGTTGTTTGAAACGCCTATCTTTCAATTTTTTGCGTAGTTACCTGAATTCAAGAATAATAGCCACATATACCCATATTTCCAACTTCGAACAAAAGAGCCTAACAATTGGAAGACACAAAGCCCCAATGATCCCAATAGCTTAATGTTCGATATTAGTAGAGTAGAATAATTTGGTGAGTATTTGGAGTCAAATATATGCATGTATGTATAAATTCGTTCTATCTTTAATTTGCAAATATTTGATGCTTGAAGCAATTGTATGAATTGTGGGTTTTGGTAATGGTGAGTGACTAAGTGCTGTTGAATTTTGAGCTTGCGAATGCCTAAGAATTGTCATTATAATTACAAGTTCTGAAAACGTGAAGTTGATCATTGATCTATGTAATGAGATGTAATTGTTGAGTTATTTGCTTATTGGTAGATTTTGCTTGAGGACAAGCAAAAGTTCAAGTTTGGGGGTGTGTTAAGTGTATATTTTTACACTTTATCGTACCTTTTTATTTGAGCTTTTGGGGTGTTTTAATGATAATTGGTGCTTAAAAAGTTGATTTATTGTATTTTAGGTACAAATTGAAGAATTTGAAAAGTATGGGGTCAAAACTGAAATTTTGGAGAAAATATGGGCCAAAAGTGAAAAAATAAAAACTCTAAGCAATTAGCATGGGACAGACGTACCAGATTTACACTTAAAACTGGGACGGCCGTCTGAGAAGCAGATTGCACCACTGGTTTTGGGACGGCCGTCCGAGGTTTAGTACAAAACTCGGGACGGCCGTCCGAGATGACGAAAAGGCGCAGTAAAGGAATCCTAATTGCACAAGGAAACTACATTCTTCCCCATATTTTCCACCCTATATAAGACCAAGACAAGCACACAATTGGGGATGAATCTTTTACGCAATTTCAAGAGCAACAAAGCAATAACGAAGACGAAGAATTCGAAGACTCCAAGCATAGACTTATCGTTTATGATTAATTTTATTTGCGTTTTTCCTTTAATCATGAGTAGCTAACTTTCTTATTTCTAGGATTTTATGTTGAACCCTATGTGGGATTTATGAACCCAATTCTATGATTTTATGCAAGTTTTAATTCCGGATTATTTCTCCTACTTGTTTTATTAAGTGCATGAATTTGATCACCTTATGTGCTTTTATGTTATTGTTAATCGCATGAATCGGAAGATCGGGTTAATAATTAGAACTGTGGTAGAAGAGCCTTTGTGGTATTAACATAGGAATATAGTTAATCTCTTAGGTACCCATTATTGATATTTGTGCCTAATGATGTGTTCTAGAATTAATGTTCATACCTAACGGATGTTGTATAGGCACTGTAGCCTCAGCCATTGGTCGAACAATCGTGCTAGTGCCACAGAAAAGGTTTCCATCCTTTTTGTCTTCCTCATCATTGGAGTCTTTCATGTCATCACTCTTGGCAGTAGTAACAGATTTTCCCGGATTCTTTAGTCTATTGGTACACTCGTAATGAGTATAACCTAATCCTTGACATTCTTTACACTGAATTCTTCTTTTCCATAGGCGTGTGTCAGCTTTGAGGGATTCTCATTTACCTTGACCATCTTATCAAAATTTTCAGCAATACGTGCCATTAATTTGATAAGTTTTGCTTCAACAGCAGACACTGTTGGTACATCACGAGTGGAAACAAGAATAGTCGGAACAACAAAAGTTAGAACATCGGTTGACTGTAGAGCTAAATTTCTTTCTTTGTCCATTCTACTCATACTCAACTTGTTCTCAAATGTCTCCAAGTTTCTTATGAGCTCGTCAAGATGGAGTTCATCAACATTATTAGCCTCTTAAATTGCAGTTATCTTGTATGCAAATCGATCTGGAAGAGATCTTAGAACTTTGCGCACAAGTTTCTCTTCAGGGTATGTTTCTCCAAGGCCATGAGCTTCATTAGCAATGTCGCACAACTTGGAATTGAAGTCATCTACGGTTTCATCTTCTTTCATTCTAAGATCTTCGAAGTGAGTGGCAAGCATCTGGAGTTTTGATAGTCTTACTGAGGATGTTCCTTCACACGCAGTCTGGAGAATATCCCATGCTCTTTTGGCACATTGACAACCACATATCAATTTAAATTGGTTGGTGTCAACCGCATATAAAATAGCATTTAAAGCATTTGAATTGGTATTTGCCATTGTCTGTTCTTTCTTGCTCCAGTTTTCTCCGTGTTTTTCATACTCAACACCTTCTCTGGTTTTGGCCACTGGTCTCGTCCACCCTGTTAGAACTGTACACCATGAATCTTCATCCATTGATTTGATGAACATGTTCATATTGGTTTTCCAATAGGTATAGTTCGTTCCATCTTGGTTACAACTACAATTCTTGTGTTAACACAATTATAAACTACTAAAAGCGAGTAAACAAACACAGGAATTTAATGTGGTTCAGACACAAATGTTCCCTACATCCACGTGGACTTGCAAAAACGATTTCACTAGTTCAGATTTACAGTGTACATTAATAGGACTTATTAAAATAATTAAGACTCCCTCTTTAATTATTTATGCCGTTCTTGAACACAACTTGAACTCCGTGTCTCTTCCAACAGCAGCTCCATACCGCGTGCCTCGAGCTCCCTTCCGGCCTGAACTCCCTTCAGAAACGTGGTTGATCTCCCTTGAGATCTATACAGCAGATCTGTATATATTGGCACATACAGCGATGGCACAGTCCTGCTCCGCAGAACGCTTTAGCAAACCTTCGATGCTATGAAGTGGTTTTTCTTCCAAATAAATGCGCCCGGTTATTGTATGTCTTGGAGGCTTATATAGCCACAAAAGTAAGCCCTAACACTTAACTTGAAACCCAAGAAATCTATTAAACTAGGTAATAGATCCTAGTTGATTTCTACTTCTATTCCAGATAAGTACAACAGATACCTAACTAGAATAAAATACATGGGAATAAATCTAAGTCCTAATAGAAGTATTGTAAGCAGAGGACTCTAATAAATTCCAAAATAAACATGGAAAACAAATATTTACCAATCTTTTAATTTTGGCGGATTTCCTCGATCTTCAACACTCGGAAATCTAGCGCCAACACATTTTGCGAATGCACTTTTGCGTGGATACTTTTGTGCATGCTTTTGCGTATCTTTTATAGCGAGTGTTTTTGTGCACGTTTCTTGATATGCATTCATGTCATTGGATTGCAGTACGTATTTTCATGATCGCTTTAGGTATCAAAATTTTACCATGTTCGAGTTCGATTTTGGAAATTTGCCATGAAACATGAATTGTGGCCCACTAAAATAGCTTTCTAATGCCGGTGGAACTAGGTTTTTTAGAGTCCGGATGAGAGAGTTATGCCCGACTTCGTGGACACTACCAAATATGTTGAGGGATTCTCTCTTCTAATTTGATTTTATTTTCTTAATTGCAACAATTTTCTTATTCTTTGATCATTTTTTCTTCTTGGACACCTAATTTCCGATTGGTACCTATAAGATACAAAATCCACCAATTAAAACAGAAATATATATTTATCCAAAAATAATCCACGTAAACGTAAACGTAGAGTGTTATTTCTACACTCCGTTGTATCTTTTTAATCGAGTGTTTTTGATGTTGTTTGTTGATGCGCATTAAAGTCCTAGTATTGTAGTTCCTGTTTTTATGAACGTTGTTGCGAATGCACTTCTGCGTATGGTTCTTTACATGTACGTTTGTGCATGTCCATTTGAGCGAGTGTGTTTGTGCATCTTTGTTGATTTGTATTAATGTCCTAGGATTGTAGTTTATGTTTTCATGATCCTTTTTCTCTATGCACTTTTGGGTGAGTACTTCAGTGCATGGTTTTGTACTTTTACTTATGTGCGTATCTTTTCTAGCGAGTGTTTTTGTGCACGTTTATTGATGCGCATTCATGTCCTTGAATTGGAGTACGGATTTTCATGATCATTTTTGGTATCCAATTTTGACCATACTCGAGTCCGAATTTGGAAATTTGCCGTGAGACATGAATTGTAGCCCACTAAAATAGCTTTGTAATGCCGCCTGAACCAGGTGATTTGGAGTCCGGATGAGAGAGTTATGCTCGACTTCGTGTACACTTCCAAACATGTTGTGGGATTATCTCTTCATTTTCTTAATTGCAACTCTTTTCTTACTCTTTGATCATTTTTGCTTCCTAGACACCTAATTTTCGATTTATACCTATAAAATACCAAATCCACCAATTAAAGCTGGAATATAAATTAACCCAAACAAAAATCCACATAAGCGTAAACGTAGAGTATTAATTCTACACTCCACTGTAACTTTTCTATCTAGAATTTTTGTTGTTGTTTGTTGATGCGTATTAAGGTCCTAGTATTGTAGTTCGTGTTTTGATGAACGTTGTTGCGAATGCACTTTTGCGCATGGTTTTTCCATGTACGTTTGTGCATGTTTATTAATATGTATTTATATCCTACGATTGTAGTTTATGTTTTCATGATCCTTTTTGCGAATGCACTATTGCGTGAGTACTTATGTGCATGCTTTTGTACTTTTACTTATGTTCGTATCTTTTCTAGCCAGTTTTTTGTGCACGTTTCTTGATGTGCATTCATGTCCTTGAATTGCAGTACGTATTTTCATGATCGCTTTGAGTATTAAATTTTTACCATGTTCAAGTTCGATTATGGAAATTTGCCGTGAAATAGGAACTGTAGCCCACTGAAATAGCTTTCTAATGCCACTTGAACCAGGTGGTTTGGAGTCCGGATGTGAGAGTTATGCCCGACTTCGTGGACACTACCAAAGATGTTTAGCGATTCTCTCTTCTTATTTGATTTTATTTTCTTAATTGCAACTATTTTCTTATTCTTTGATCATTTTTTCTTCTTGGACACCTAATTTTCGATTTGTACCTATGTGATGATTCTTTACATGTACGTTTGTGCATGTACATTTGATCGAGTGTGTTTGTGCATGTTTGTTGATTCGTATTAATGTCCTAGGATTGTAGTTTGGGTTTCATGAGCCTTTCTGTGAATGCAGTTTTGCCTGAGTACTTTTGTGCATGCTTTTGTACTTTTACTTATGTGCGTATCTTTCTAGAGAGTGTCTATGTGCATGTTTCTTGATGCGCATTCATGTCCTTGAATTAGAGTACGCATTTATATGATCACTTTTGGTATCTTAGTTTGACCATATAGTCCGAATTTGGAAATTTGCCGTGAGACAGGAATTGTAGCCCACTAAAATAGTTTTCTACTGCCGCCGGAACCAGCTGATTTGGAGTCCGGATTAGAGAGTTATGCTTGACTTCGTGGACACTTCCAAAGATGTTGAGGGATTCTCTCTTCTAATTAGACTTTGTTTTCTTAATTGCAACTATTTTCTTACTCTTTGATCATTTTTGCTTCCTAGACACCTAATTTTCGATTTGTACATATAAGATACCAAATCCACCGTTTAACGTGGAAATATAAATTAACCCAAAAAAAATCCACATAAACGTAAAAGTAGAGTATTACTTCTACACTCCACTGTAACTTTTCTATCTAGAGTTTTTGCTGTTGTTTGTTGATGCGTATTAAGGTCCTACTATTGTAGTTCGTGTTTTTATGAACGTTGTTGCGAATGCACTTTGGCGCATGGTTTTTACATGTACGTTAGTGCATGTTTGTGTATTTGTATTAATGTCCAAGGATTGTAGTTTGTGTGAAGGCAATTCTGAAAAACTGCTCTCGGATTTTCTGCCCAGTCCAGCAAGTAAATTCGCCATAAATCATCCAGTGATCGGATGGAAGTGATATTTTTCCATAAGCGTCACGACTAATGGATCTACAACACCACCAAAGAAAGTTTCGATCCAGTCATTGACCATGGAGATATTAAAGTCGGAGCGGACCTGTTATTTCAGATCAGAAAACAGGTCGGACCAATAGGAGTTGGAAGAGAAGCTAGCCATCATTTCGAGTCTTCTTTCGATTCACGCTTCAAGGGTAAAATATTATTTTTCCTAATATATATATATATATATATGAAATTATTTATAATAATTTAGATTAATGTATATTAATTAATTATCAAATCAAATGAATCTATATGTTCAATTATGGGTTTGTGTGAATCGTTCGTTGACCATGTTTTTTATTTAGTTTAATTTTCTGAGCATGCTATGATGATTTAATTTATGTTATTTAAATTAATTATATATGTCAGCATGTGTGTCTATGATTGGAAGCGAAAAGGTACACAACTAATTGTAATTATTGTGCACGTGTTTGTTTATATAAATTAGTTTATATGAATAAAATAAAAAAAATTATTTCCGCTGCGTACATGTGCCTAATCCCCAACAATGGTATCAGATCTACGGTTGCGCAATTAATTGCCTACGTGTTTATTGCTTTCGATTGCATGAGAATAGTTTATTGAATTCATTGAATTGGTGAAATTTGAATTGGGTTGGTTTAATTTTATTTTGATTTCAAAATTGGATTTGATCGATTTTAAAATTGAAATTACAAAATAGGATTTTGGTTTTTAAAATTGGATTTGATCACTTTTAAAATTGGACTTGAAAATTGGATTTAAAATTAAAATTGGATATTAATTTTAAATTCCAAAATTGCCTTTTGACAATTGCCTGAACGGGACGCTCGGTCAGACCGGTCCAACCAGTTTAATCAAGTGTGGTCGGTTCAGAAAGGCGAAAAAAAAATTAAATAGATAAATAAAAAAATATATATCTTTTTCCACAAATTAAAATTAAATAAAATTGATTTTTAATTTTCTGAAATTATTGATCAGTTAAAGACCAATCCAAATATTCGATCCATTAATCAATAATGTCCAATAAATGAGTGGTTGATTAATTAATTAATTTAAACATTAAATTAATTGTAAAATGAGGACTATACTTCAGCTTAATTACTTTTACCTTAATATTATTTAACTGATTTATATTTATTAAGGTCCTTTAATTATTTTGAAACAAATCCTCATAATTAAATATTGTAATTAATTATAATTTACGTCGAATGTTCCGCTTAGGACAATATGCTATACCTTTAGAGAACATAGTTGTAGAAATCCAATCGACCTGTCCAATAATTCTGATGAAATAACAACAAAATAATAAATCCCTCATTCTTAATTTATTAAGAATTATTTCATGCTACAATGAAAAACCAATCTGTTGAATTTTTATTTCCTTCTACTAACGGTTAAATTATGTGTAGCCCCTTGCAATAGTGCTTTAAGCCGTGTTAGCGGGGAGTGCTATAGTACGGTAAGTTGTAGTTTAATTGAAATAATGATGAAGGTAGCCATAGAAAGGGTTATGCTAGATTAACGTGGTCGGCTAGATTAAATACGGGCTGCATTAGTTTGGTATAATCAGTTCTATGAGCATCTTTGATTGGTAGGTTAGACTTGACACATGAAGATTTTGAATTCGCGAGATTAACTTAGGTAATTATAATGTGTGAGGTAAATAAATCTTGAGGGAAATATAACGAAATGACTGATGGACATCTACCTTTGGAAAAATATAATCTGGCTAGATTAACTCTCGTTTGTCCACTAGAGGGCAGTGGAATTCGATAAAATTTAGTGGGAGTACAATTAAATGATAAAAGTCCAAATATTTAATTGCAATCATTGATAATCAATTATCTTTTATAAGTCTGCTTAAAGCTTTTTAGTATAAATGCTAAGAATCCCTTATCGTCAATTCTCGATACAAACAATACTTAATGGCAAATTACCTTGATTGACTCAATTGACATTCCTTTGGTGCTTTTTCTCACAGAGAAATTGTGCGTACTCAAATATACCCGACCAAACTTCAATATAACTCGAGTCACTATATGTCAAAATACTATATGATAGCATCTTGCCACCCGAGTTAGCAAGGAACGATGAGATATTGAAGTCGGAGCAGGCCTGTATGTTTAGATCATAAAACAGATCGAATCAATAGGAGTGGGAAGAGCAGCTAGCCATCTTCTCCAGTCTTCGTTCGATTCACGCTTCAAGGGTAAAATATCGTTTTCTCTAATTAATATATATATATATATATATATATATATATATATATATATATATATATATATATATATATATATATATATAGTATTTGAGATTAATGTATGTTAATTAATTATCAAATTACATGAATCTATTTAATTTTGTGTTTGTGTGAATCATTCGTTGAGCATGTTACTATTTGGTTTAACTTAGAGAGCATGCATGATGATTTAATTTATGTTATTTAAATTAATTATATATGATATGATGATTTAATTTATGTTATTTAAATTAATTATATATGCGAGCATGTTTGTCGTGATTGGAAGCGAAAAGGTACGCAATTAATTATGATTATTGTGCACGTGTTTGTTTATATAAATAAATAAATAAAATTATTTTCCGTTGCGTACACGTGCCCGATCCCCAACAAAAAGGAAACTAAGAATTTATTATCTCAATATTAATGCCAAAAGGAAAGTAAGAATGCTTAGCACAAGCTAATTCGATAAGGAGAGGAAGAATACATAGCTCGAAGCTAATGCCGAAATGAAATAAGATTGTTTAGCTCAAAGCGAATGCCAAAAGGAATGTAAGAATTGTTAGCACAAGCTAATTCCATAAGTAGAGAAACAATGCTTAGCTTAAACTTAATCCCAATAGGAAATTTATAATGCTTAGCACGAAGCTAATGCCTAAAGAACAGTTATAATGCTTAGCTAAAACCTAATGCCAAAAGGATGTAAGAATTGTTAGTACTAGCAAATTCAAAAGGACATAAACAATGCGTAACTCGAAGTTAATGCCAAAAGAAAAATAAGAATGCTAGCTCCAAGGTAATGCCAAAAGGAATGTAAGAATGCTTAGCACATGCTAATTCCATAAGAAGAGGAAGAATTCTTAGCTCGAAGCTAATCCCAAAAGGAAATACAGAATGCTTAGCTCAAAGCTAATGCCAAAAGAAAAGTAAGAATGCTTAGCACAAGCTTATTCCATAAGGAGAGGAAGATTGCTTAGCTAGAAGCGAATGCCAAAAGGAAAAAGTAATAATGATTAGCTCGAAGATAATGCCAAAAGGAGAGTAAGAACGCTTAGCTCAAATCTAATTCAAAAAGGAAAGTAAGAATCCTTAGCACAAGCTAATTCCATAAGGAGAGGAAGAATGCTTAGCACGAAGCTAATGCCAAATGGAAAGTAAGAATGCTTAGCTCCAAGCTAAGATTAAAAGAATAGTAACAATGCTTAGCTCGAAGCTAATGTCAAAACAAAAGTAAGAATGCTTAGCTCCAAGCTAAGATTAAAAAGATAGTAACAATGCTTAGCTCGAAGCTAATGTCAAAACAAAAGTAAGAATGCTTAGCACAAATCTAATTCCATAAGGAGAGGTAGAATTCTTAGCTCGAAGCTAATGCCAAAAGGAAAGTAAGAATACTTAGCATAAGCTAATTTCATAAGGTAATGATTAATGCTTAGATCAAACTAATGCCACAAGGAAAGTAAGACTGCTTAGGAAAAGCTAATTCCATAAGTTTAGGAAAAATGCTTAGCTCAAAGCTAATGCCAAAAGGATAGTAATAATTCTTAACTCGAACTAACGCCGAAAGGGAAGTTAGAATGCTTAGCTTGAAGCTAATGCGAAATGGAAAGTAAGAATGCCATTTCGTACCTCAGTCAACTTTAATAACTGTCAAAACCATTTACGACAATACAGTTTCTGGTTAAAACATACATCTACAAAAAAAAACGTTAAAAACCAAAAATGGACATGGGCGCTCTCTCTCTGAACATGTCGTTTCAGATAAAAAACGCACGTGGTCGAGGCTGAATTTTTATTGGGTTGAATCTTTAATTTTTTTTAATTTCTAATTTAAAGTATATTTAGGTCTATTCTGATAAAAAAACGCACGTGGTTGAGGCTGAAATTTTTGTGTTGAATATGTATTTTTAAAATTTCTTATTTAAAGTTTATTTAGGTTTTTCAGACTAAAAAGAAACGCACACTCATTCGCATATATGGCGAGTGTAGCGCACGATAGGGTGTCAGAGATCTTTATTGCTTTGAGTTTACAGGCCGGGTCCTTGCTATTTTTTAAAGAGAAAAAAAAGCTCGAAAGACTTCTTCCAAATAAAATCCTAGCCATATAACTCATTCCCAAAAAGCTCTTTACAGCAAAACGTAAAAGAACCAACATGCCAACATAATTACCGAAATAATCATCATCGAATATTCCACTGGAGATCGTCGAAAGTATCCTTTCAAAATTATCATCAATTAAGTCTCTACTTCTATTCAAAACAGTTTGTACGTCGTGTAATACTAAGATCTCCAATCCCGTATTTACCCATATTCATCTCCATTCCTCGAACAACTCTCCGAATAATTTTGATAATCTCTTCGTAACTGAAAAAGGAGAGATACTTAAAGAGGGTTTCCTTTGTTTAAATAAGAAGGTGGAAAACTCCACGCTGTTTGAGTATCGGAAAACCCTAGTTGCACCATGGTAATTTTACACGAATGTAACGATGTACTACTCGTGAGGGACTCTTCAGGCGTAAACAACAGCAGTAATTTCACACTCTGCAATATGTCGGCTCGTAGAGTCAGATGTTTCGATGACCCGTACGGTTCTAAAGTGAATTACGGGTTGTATTATGATCCGATAACGGGTGATTTCAAGTTCGTTGTCATGAATTGGATTTATTACTTAATCTTTTTGTGGAAAAACGATTCTTGGACCGAAATGGAAGAAAGTCTAAGCTATGATTCCGTTGGCTGTTCTGGAGTATTCGCTTACAGAGTTTTGTATTGGCTCTTCTGTTTCAAAAGGGCGTGCTTTGATCCCAGAACAGACCAGCTCGAGGCGTTGCGGAAGCCGGAACAACTAGGAGATTGTGACGAATTTTTCCTCAGGCATTTGAGAGACAGCATGTGTTTGTGTAACAATAATCCTGGAGAAAACGAGAGAGGAAATCCCGTCTGGATAAAGAAAAAAAATATAATGATTGGGAGGCGTTCGTTTCCATTCAGTATGTGCCGACGAATCCCGTTAGGTCTATAAATTTCCTACATTTTGTCGGAAATAAGATTTTAATCGGGTTATATCGCACAAGCTTCAGATTGTACTATTGCCCTTCCGAAAAGACGTTTGAGAAAATTATTGCATATTGTGGTATGGATCTATGTAGACTCGTTCCGTTTCGGAATAGTCTGTATTTCCCCGATGACAAGACAAAGACTCTATCTCTGATATATAAGACGTTCGAGTCTATTTCTGTTTTGTGTGGTGCGAACACGATTACTCGTTTTGTAAGCTCTCTACTTTAGGATCCAATCCCCACAAGTTGGTTCGTAGATTAATGATAACAAGCAGTTTGGTTTGATATTTACTTGAGAATTTTTTTTCTTGGATATATAAGTACTTATGTGTTAGTATGTCGGACTGACGTGTTTTTATTCATTATGCTCAGTTTTCTAGAGTGTGTGAATTGCACCGGAAAAAAATAGACAGATTTTTGTCTTTTGGTGTTTCTAAGAGTTATACTTATTTTATTAGGATATGAATCTTGTTAACTATTAATTAGGTCGATGTTCTTTGTATTTAATGTTATTGAAGTCAAGTCTATCAATCCATTCTCTAGAATAGGAAGATGTGAAGTATGATTCAAACATGTGTTTTCCTATGTTATGTAGGGATGTTCCAAAACTCATATGTAACCCCGCGTCGATGAATAAAATCATTATTTAAGTTTAAAAATATTTTGTAAGAATATTGCATTGAAAGTTAAGGATTGATGTTTACAAGTGATCGATGAGTGGTTTGAATACAATTTTCTCAAGTTCTTATATATACATATATTGAACGTTAATAGCATTTTGCCACCCGTATTTTAAACTTATATAACCCTATATCTTCTAATTTGCCCTTGTTTGCAGTTTGAGACCTTAATAAACCAATAAAATTACACGGGCCCACCCAAACCCTTTACTTTGACTCACTTAACCGTCTAAGGCGAATATTTTGGCAAATCCTCACATTTTCTAACGCACCTATGAGTTTTTGTTCCCTCTTTTATACTAAAAGACTAAAATCTTATATCGGTGATTGTGAATAAATTTTGAGATAATTATTCACTTTTAAAAAACTTTGCGGTGTTTTCATGAAAAATAAAAGTATCACTTCACCTGTAGTAGAAAAGCACTACATAAACCCTAAAATTACGAACACTCATATGATCATCCAAGTCTCTTTTTCAGTGCAATTTTTTTTCTAAATCAATGATGTTGTATCATGATTTCTGATCATGTATTTATCCATATTCATCCGATACTAAAACATGATTGTTTTTATTTTTTATTTTGGTTAAATCGAATGGTCGGAAATTCCACACACGGAAGCATTATAGAAGAAGATTTGTGCACTAAAACAGGGTTTTTTTGCGTGAACATTCGTTCCGCAACACCAATTATTGTTCGCAACAAATAAGATTTTTTATTTCACCCTATTATGCAAGCTTCCGAAAAGACGAAACGCAAAATTTTAAGAGATCTCGTTCGGAGAAATAATCTCCAGTACTCAACAATCATTGCAAGTACTTAAACACTGTATAAAGTGATTCAAAGCTCCGCAGTGTGGTTTGATGTTGTTTTCCTTTCCCCTAATGAATGTCTTATTAATTAATTAATTAATATATATATATATATATATATATATATATATATATACTTTAGGCATAAATGGCGTACTCCAAAATAATTGGTGTTGCATTTCGGGTCAAGCCGGGCCGGGCCAAAAAATGTTATCTATAAATAAACCCTAAAACAACTGAATTAACACGCATTAGAAAAAACATGGCGATAGAATTAAAGAAAACACCATATCATATCTTCCCTTAGACATCGTCGAAATTATCCTGTTGAAATCACCATCGGTTAAATCTCTTCTTCAATTCAAAAAAGTTTGCAAGTCATGGAATACGATGATCTCCGATCCTGAATTCATCCGCAAACATCTCAAAAATTTGAAAACTCCCCAAATAATAATAATCTCTTCCTAAGTAAGTAAAAGAACAATACCCAAATGTTTTCTCTGTTTAAATTCGAAGATTCAAGAATCCACGCTTAACGACTAGAGAGGAATATTCAATAAATCTACGACATTATATTATGCGAATGCAACGACATGCTACTCTTGAAGGAATCTCGGTGCTACACAAGAAAGCACGCGTTGTGGAATCCGTCTACACGAAACGTGATGTATTTCGAAGGCCCACCTACATTTTGAGTATGTGAATTAGTGAATGCCCACGGGATTCGTTACGATGCGATAAGCGCACGATTTAAAGGTTGTCTTTTTTTCCGAGATGAAATATGCAATTTACTCATGTAACAACCGTTGTTGGACAGAAAAGAAAACCGACCTAGAGATTGGTAACTATTGTAGTTATGCAGGAATATTCGTCGACGGAGCTCTCTATTGGGTTTCAAAGACCGGACAATTAGTCTTGTATTTCGATCCAAGAACCGACGAGCTCAAGACTTTGCACAAGCCCGACATACTAAATGGCGAAGAAAAATCAACTATTAGGATAGCTTCGTTGAGAGGGAGTCTTTATTTCTACTGCGACGACAGAGGCGAGGACGCGGTTCGAATCTTGATCAAGAAGATGGGCATTTTCGAGAATTATTGGAACGAGTATATAACGATCGAGAATTTGATGTCTCGGAATAAATGGTGGCTCCAACCACTATTTTTCGTGGGAAACAAGATTTTAAATCGATTGGATGGGAAACTATTTATTATTATGATTACTTTATTTTCTTTTTTATCTTTTGATTTTTGGTTAAGAATTTCATATTAATTAAAAGAAGAATAAAACTCCACGGTTTTTTTTTCTATTTTTTTTTTCAATCATCTAAGTACGGTTAAAACACTTTGTACTATTTTGTACCTCAGTGAGCATTAATAACTGTCAATACCATTTAAGACAATAGATTTTTTGGTTAAAACATACATGTAGAAAACAAACGTTAAAAACCAAAAATTGACTTGGGCGCTCTCTCTCTCAACATGTCTTTTCAGATAAAAAACGTACGTAGTCGATGCTAAATTTTTATTGGGTTGAATCTTTAATTTTTTCAATTTCTAATTAAAAATATATTTACGTCTTTTCAGATAAAAAAACGGACGTGGTTGAGGCTGAAATTTTTGTGTTGAATATATATTTTTAAAATTTCTTATTTAAAGTATATTAAGGTTTTTTCAGACAAAAAAGAAACGCACACTCAGTCACATATATGGCGAGCGTAGCTTAAGATAGGGTGTGAGAGATCTTTTATTGCTTTAAGTTTACGGGCCAGGTCATAAAAAAGAAGGAAAACAAAGCTCGAAAGACTTCTTACAAATTAAATCCTAGCCATATCACTCGTTCCCAAAAAGCTCTGTATAGCAAACCTAAAAGAACCAACACAGACATGCCAACAGAATTACTGAAATAATCATCATCGAATATTCCAATGGAGATCGTCGAAATTTTCCTATCAAACTTATCATCAGTTAAGTCTCTTCTTCGATTCAAAACAGTTTGCAAGTCATGGAATACGATAATCTCCGATCCTATATTTGTCCGAAATCATCTCGAAAACTCTCTGTACAATCTCTTCCCAAGTACGAAACGACCTCGTATGGAAGGAGGGTATCCTTTGTTTAAACTTGAAGATCGGCAATTCCGCACCGCCGATGCAGTACCGGTACTAGCGACAAATAGTAAGTACAATCGCTACGAAACAATATTATGTGAATGTAACAGCGTACTACTCTTGAGCATCAGTAGATTCAGCTATAGAAAAACACATTTGCTGTGGAATCCATCCACTTGGAGGGATATATGTACATCGAATGGCCTTACGCGTATAGTGGAAATTGTACACGGAATCATGGAATTTGTTACGATCGGGTGACGGATGATTTCAAGGTTGTTTTGATTACCGACGAGCGTACGCGATTTATTCATGTAATAACAATTCTTGGTCTATTACACGATATATATAGCAATTATTGATGCCAATTAGTTCGATATCGGGATAGTCTATATTTCCCCGTGCATACAGAGACTTGTTCGATATCTTGAATTCTTGATAGTCTTTATTCTTTTCGTAATTTTTTTTTGGCTAAAGAATGTCTTATTGATTTAAAAACTTGGACGGGCACAACCAAATCCTTGCGCACCTGTGAGTTTTGGTTCTTTCTTCAAAACCAAAGCTCTTATTTTATGTTGAGTAATAGTTTGAGTAAGTCTTGAATGAACTTTCTTAATAACAAAAATTGGTGATTGCGAAAAAAGATTGAGATAATTGTTTATTTTAAAAAACTTTGCGTATACAAAAAAAATAGAAAAAATCACTCCTCTACTAAAAAAACACTACATGAACCGTAAAATTACGAAGACGCATATTATCATCCAAGTCTTTTCTTCGATTCAAAACTATTTTTGATCATGTATTTTTCCATACTCATTCCGAAAAGACGAAACGTAGAATTTGAAGAGATCTCTTTTGGAGACATAATTGCAAGTTCTTAAATACTATATAAATATATATAAAGCTCATGTTTATGTTTTTTTTTTCCCTAAAGAATGCCTTATCAATAAATATAATATTTAAAAAGAAATTTTTTTACGTAAATTATCTGTTAGAGTAGGTGACCGGCAAGCCAACTTGTGGTTGTGGTCTTTCTCTTTTCTTTGTAATAAAACAATCGTTTTTCGTTCGTAATAATAAAATATCTTATTTGGCATTCTATATCTGTTATCCCATGCAAGCAGCATAGATATAGTCCTAACGAGTTACTCTATTACTGTGAGTTGGTCTAGTAGAATCGTGAGATAACTCAGCAATGTAATGTAACTGTTAAACCTTGTTCCTAGTCGATGGGTTACGCCAATAATGAGGATACCGGCCTTTCCCTTTTGAGACTAGCACTTAGTGTATGTGTACTGCGTCTCATCAATCCTCGGTGTTGTGACATCGGCATACTTGAGTGGGTGCTCATACTGGATGAGTTCACAGAACTCCCTCGCCCTAGAAATCTATAAGTGGTTCTCATTCATCGAGTAATAGGTTTCTAAGATATAGTTGTACACCATTAGTCCTTAAGACCCAGACATCACCGTGACTTCACTAGAGGACCGATTGTATCGTGACCTGTCCCTGAGTCCCACTGCGGACCGCTCCAAGGGCCAACGTTCGTGCAACCCGAAATCTAGTGTGAAGTCTGTGCATTGTAGTAGGGGATTCGAGCGCTTGAGTAGTCATGGATGTCCTGTGTGTTCTGACGGTTTATAATCCATGGAATCTCTGGCCAGAGTTGATAGTGGGGTGATTAGGGAAATGTGTTTCCCTAAGTCGCACACGAACGGATTTATAATACCTAGAACGTTCGCACGGTTATTGAACTTTATAAGAGGTCTCGGTGAACCAATGCCTCTAGTTCAATCGGGACATGTGCTACGAAGGGATCGTACTGTACGCTAACTATATCATAAGGTTCTTGCAGGCACTTCATTTGTATCTAGGGAATCATGATGCGTAGTTGCTAGACGCCAATCTTGATTCGTTGGGCACCGATTTGATCGGGATTAGGTAAAATGAGTTTTACTCTAATCGGGACTCTTGGGAGGAGTTCGTATAAGAACAATATGTTGTTCGAATCACAAAGAGTTGTGAGCCCACGGCTAGCATACACCTGAACCATTGAGGGTCACACTTCTCGTGTAACATGGATCCTTGATAACAATGAGCATAGATTAATATGTTAATCTTTGCAAAGTTGGAGGTCAATATGATTGAGTCCAAGATTCGTGATTGTGGATTACAAGTCGGAATAAACGTAGAGAAAGAGATATGCGGAAATTAGTGAACTTTCTAAATTGAGAAGTTTCCCAATTTAGCAGGTCCACTGAAGTGGAAGTTTCCAATTTTGGAAATTGGAAATTTCGAAGAGGCACTCGTATCGACGAGGACTTTGAGCTCGTCACAAATATAATTTTGTTATAATTCTGTGGACGATCGTTTATTAGAAACGAGGCCGACGAGGGGATGGGCTTAATGCATCAGTGGGTCAAGCCCAATGACTTAAGCCCGCTAGGGTTGAAAACCCTAAGTATAAATAGACCTCAAACAAGAGTTTGAGATCAGATTTTTACACACAAAAACCCTAGCCGTCCAGCCCTAGCCGTCCAGCCTCTCGGCCGCTGCTGCCCCGCCGCTCCGGCGCCGATCACCGCTGGAATCCGCCGATTTTTCCTCTCCTTTCTCTATCGTATTCCCTTTGTTATCTAACCCCTTTGTATCTAGTGCTACAGTAGGGGGAGATCCGTTTATTCGAGGTGAAACCTAATTGGAGAGGAGCTGCTGCCCCGACGGAATTGCCACGCCGCCGCTGCACCGCCGCACGCGCCGCTGCACCGCCCACGCGCCGCCGCCGCTGACACACACGCGCCGCCGTCGCCTCACTTTCGGACCAGCTGCCGTTTGGTGGTGTTCCTGCAGCCCCTAGGAGTGGTATATAGCAGCTTGTACGTGACTCGTTCTAGGATTTCGATTCGTCGAAATCGCACGCTACAAGAGGTAAATGAATTGAAACTTTCGTAAATTAATTCGAGCATGTTCTGTATGAATTATGATTCATGAGCATGAGTAATACGTGATTACATGTTTCGATTTTGTGAAATGAAGTATAAGCATGTTTCGTGATTTTCGGTTTTACGTATTTTTCAATTAAATCGAAAATTACCATATGTATGGCGGAAGCGTTAAGGTACGTTGACTATGTGATTAGTTTATGCATGTAATCGAAACTAGTTCGATGTAAAAAAATTTTAAATTCCGCTGCGTATACATGCACGATCCCCAACAGTGGTATCAGAGCCACGGGTTAATCGTTTATTTGTCAACGTGTTTATCGTTTTCGAAAGCATGCTTCGATTTGTTGAATTGTTGAATTATTGGTGTTATCTAATTGGGTGTTTTAATATTAATTAAATATTTTGAATATTTCAGAAAATATTAAAAAATTTAATTTTGAAAAAAATCGATTTTGCTGCTGTTTTTCAGCTGACCGAACCGGTCCGGTCGGACCGGTCCGACCTGTCCGGTCAGCACAACAACAACAAAAAAAAAATTAATTAATTCGATTTTCTGAAATTAATATTAAAAATTAATTGATTTTTAATTTATGAAATTATTTATCAATTAAACCCAAATTAGATAATTGACCCATTAATTTAATTTGAATTCAAAGAATAGTGTTGGATTAATTATTTAATTTAATCGTTAAATTAGTTTAATTAATGGAACACAAATTAGATAGCAAATAACTAATGGACTTCATTCTTATTTGATTGATTTATGAATGAAGGGAGTCCGTTAATTATATTTGCAATTAATCGTATTAATTAAATAATTCATGAGATGAATAATTGTGATTAAGTACGATGATGATCGTATGTCTCTCTTAGGATCAATATGCGTTTCCACATACCTAGAGAACATAGTTGTAGGAATCACAAACGATCATAACCTAAAACTTCCGATGAGCTAATAAGATTTAATAAATAAAATCCCTCATTCTTTATTAAGAATAATTATCAAGCTATAAAGAAAAACCAAATTGTTGAATTTTTCTTTCCTTCTACCAACAATTAAATTATGTGTAGCCTCTCATAATAGTGCAGTAAGCCGTGTTAGCGGGGAGTGCTATTGTGGGATAAGCTGTAATTTAATTGACATTAGATGGAGATACGGTCATAGATAAAATTATGTTGGATTAATGTGGTCGGCTAGATTAACTAGGGATTGCATTAGTTTGATATAGTTGGATCTATGACATCTCATATTGGCAGGCTAGACTTGACACACGAAGATTTTGATATTCGCTAGATTAACTTAGGTCATTATCAAGTGTGAGGTAAATCGATCTTTAGGGTTACATAGTGATGTGATTGATAGTACTCTACCTTTAGGCTTATGTAATCGGGATAGATTAACTACGGGTTACATTAGCGCTATTGGACATAAAGCCCATTAAAGAAAAATAAGTTTTCTCGATTGTCTGCTAGAGGGTGGTGGAATTCGATAAAATTAGTGGGAGAACAATTAAAACATAAAAGTCCAAAATTTTAATTGTAACGATTATTACGAACTAAACTCTAATTATTGTCTTCTTAAAATTTTCTCAGCAACAATGTCCAAACATCCCCTTTCCTCAATCCTCGACCAAAACAAACTCACCGGTCCAAACTATTTGGATTGGCTTCGCAATCTGAAACTTGTGCTCCAAGTCGAGGAGCGTCTCTATGTGCTCAATGAACATCCCCCCGCTGCTCTTCCTGCGACTGCTACTGCTGACGAGACTGCCACTTTCGAGGCATGGAAGAAGGACGACCTCCATGCGAGGTGCTACATGCTAGCATCCATGGTGCCAGAGCTCGCGAGGAAGTATGAGTCTCACGTGCATGCTTATGATATCAAGCACCATCTTGAAAGCATGTACAGTGAGAATACTAGGGCATCGAGGTACTCAGCTACCAAGGAGTTGATCACCATGAGGCTGCGTGAAGGGGCTTCGGTCCACGAGCACGGTCTCAAGATGATCACTCTCCTTGAGAAGCTGGTGAGCCTCGATGTCACCCTCCCGGCCGAGCTCTCGGTGGATTTGATCCTACTGTCTCTTCCTAGTTCTTATGAATCGTTCATAGTGAACTTCAACATGAACAAGCTCGATCCACCATTGGATGAGTTGTTGAACATGTTGGTCAGCTATGAGTCCACGATCAAGAAGGAGAAATCTGTTCTCCTAGTTGCTCCTTCTGCAAAGAAAGGTTCTTTCCAGAAGAAAAGGAAAGAAAGGAGTTTCGGCCCGAGCAAGAAACTTGAGAAGGGCGAGTCGAGCGGAGTGAAGAATAACAAGGTCACCAAGCAAGTTGATGACGCTTGCCATCATTGTGGAAAGAAGGGCCATTGGCGACGCAACTGCAAGGCTTACCTCGATCAGAAACGTTCTGAAAAGGGTACGTATTTAGTTGAAGTTAACTTGTCCGTTAAATCTTCTGCTTGGGTATTGGATACTGGTTGTGGCTCACATCTTTGTAATGATTTGCAGCTCATGACAAGAAGTAGGAAGCTTAATGTGGGTGAGACCTACCTAAGAATGGGCAACGGAGCAAGGGTTGCTGCTGAAACCATTGGGACAATTTATCTTTCTGTTTTGGATTCTAGTTTTTCCATTGTTTTGAACAATTGTTTATTTGTTCCGTCACTTATTCGAAACCTTATTTCTATTCCTGTTTTGGATAATGAAGGTTTTACTTTTGTTTTTGGAAATTCGATTTGCATTATACAAAAGGAACAAAATATGATTTGTAAGAGACAACTTATAAACAACTTATATGAACTGAATCCAAGTGAAATACCTATTAACGTTATATCAGCAAAACGAAAAGATATAAGTCTTAACCCCGCACAACTTTGGCACGCTCGACTAGGTCACATTTCCTTGAGAAGGATGAACAAGTTTGTTAGTGAAGGAATGTTCTCCATGGAGGACGTTAAATCACTTCAAACTTGTGTATCCTGCCTTAAAGGAAAAATGACCAAGACTCCCTTCAAAGGGAAGATGGAACGGGCCGAGGGTCTTTTGGATTTGATCCATTCAGACGTGTGTGGTCCACTAAGCGTTAGTGCTAGGGGTGGTTTTAACTACTTCGTTACCTTTACCGATGATTATTCTAGGTATGGTTTCGTGTACTTAATGAAGTATAAGTCTGAAACTTTTGAAAGGTTCAAAGATTTTAGACACCAAGTAGAAAACCAACTCGGTAGACGTATTAAGAAACTACGATCCGATCGTGGCGGCGAATACTTAAGTACTGAGTTTATAGACTATCTTAAAGAGAATGGGTTCTGTCTCAATGGACTCCTCCTGGAACTCCTCAACTTAATGGAGTTTCCGAACGTCGGAATCGAACACTGTTAGACATGGTTCGATCTATGATGGGGTTCACCGAGCTACCGGCATACCTATGGGGTCATGCACTCCTAACTGCCCTGTATTTGCTGAATAGGGTTAATACCAAAGCAGTTAACTCCACACCTTATAAACTTTGGCACTCCAAGAAACCCACGTTTAAACATATTAGGATATGGGGTTGTCCCGCTTACGTGAAGCGGCTAGTGGGAGATAAGTTGGATACAAAATCCGACCTATGCTATTTTGTGGGGTATCCCGAGGATTCCATGGGATACGAATTCTACTATGTTTCCGAGGCAAAGGTGTTCGTCTCGAGAAATGCCGTGTTCCTTGAGAAGGAATTTCTATCGGATAGAAAGGGCAGTGTAGTTGATCTCGAAGAAGTTCGAGAACCACAATCTGAAGTTCAAGCACAACAATCAGATAATGAACCAATTCAACAAACCACTAATATACCTCCTGAACCGTCGCTGCGTAGATCCGAAAGAGTTCGGAGAGCGCCCGATAGGTTATTCCTCGTTGATGAAGTTGACCAAGGATGTGATCCTAGAACTTTCAACGAAGCTGTATCGGATACAGACAAGGGACATTGGCTAAATGCCATGAAATCCGAAATGGACTCTATGTACTCCAACAAGGTATGGACCTTGGTAGATCCACCCGAGGGAATCGTTCCCATAGGCTGCAAGTGGATCTATAAGAAGAAAATTGGAGTAGATGGAAAGGTATCGACCTACAAGGCTAGATTGGTAGCGAAGGGTTATACTCAAAAGCAAGGAGTTGACTATGAGGAAACCTTCTCTCCAGTTGCTATGCTTAAGTCCATTAGGATTTTGCTGGCCATCTTCGCGTGGTATGACTACGAGATATGGCAAATGGATGTGAAGACCGCTTTCCTTAATGGGGACATTGAGGAAGAAATTTACATGGCGCAGCCGGAAGGCTTCATATCTTCTGGAGATGAGCAAAAGGTTTGCAAACTCCAGCGATCCATTTATGGATTGAAACAAGCATCCCGTAGTTGGAACAAAAGGTTCGACACAACTATCAAAGAGTTTGAATTTGTGAAAAACCCGGAGGAACCTTGTGTCTACAAGAAGGTTAGTGGGAGTGCAGTGACTTTTCTTGTACTTTATGTTGATGACATACTACTCATTGGGAATGATGTAGGGATGTTGCAGTCGACTAAAGTATGGTTATCCACACGTTTCTCGATGAAGGATTTGGGAGAAGCATCCTACGTATTGGGAATACGGATCTATAGAGATAGATCGAGGAGATTGCTTGGCTTGTCCCAATCCATGTACATAGACACCGTTCTTAAACGGTTTAGCATGGAAGAATCCAAGAAGGGATTCTTGCCAATGTCCCATGGGGTTCGTCTCTCGAAATCCATGCGTCCTCAAACGCAAATGGAAATCGAGGAGATGAAAAGGACACCATATGCATCCGCTATAGGAAGCATAATGTATGGCATGCTGTGTACACGACCTGATATTGCGTATGCTGTGAGCGTCACAAGCAGATATCAGTCCGACCCCGGCCCAGCCCATTGGAAGGCTGTGAAGGACATTCTCAAGTACTTGCGAAGAACTCGAGATTTGTTTTTGGTCTATGGGGATACCGAGTTGAAATTAGAAGGCTTCACGGATTCTAGTTTTCAATCGGACGTGGATGACTCAAAGTCAAACTCGGGGTATATATTCAAAGTCAACGGAGGTGCCGTGTGTTGGAAGAGTTCCAAACAAGGCACGACGGCTGATTCCACCACCGAGGCTGAATATATTGCAGCATCAGATGCTTCAAAGGAAGGGTCATGGATTAGGAAATTCATCCAAGAGTTGGGTGTATTTCCGAACGCTAGCGATCCAGTACGGCTGTACTGCGATAACAACAGAGCCGTAGCGCAAGCTAAGGAACCAAGAGCTCATCAGAAGTCGAAGCACGTGTTGAGAAAATACCATGTGATCCGAGAGATCATAGAGAGAGGTGAAGTCAAGCTAGACAGAGTCACCTCGGAGGACAATATTGCAGATCCCTTCACCAAGCCATTGTTAGGATCAGTCCACGAGAAACATCGAGAGTCGATGGGACTTAGATTTATGAGTAGTTGGCTTTAGGTCAAGTGGGAGATTGTTAGAGTAGGTGACCGGCAAGCCAACTTGTGGCTGTGGTCTTTCTCTTTTCTTTGTAATAAAACAATCGTTTTTCGTTCGTAATAATAAAATATCTTATTTGGCATTGTATATCTGTTATCCCATGCAAGCAGCATAGATATAGTCCTAACGAGTTACTCTATTACTGTGAGTTGGTCTAGTAGAATCGTGAGATAACTCAGCAATGTAATGTAACTGTTAAACCTTGTTCCTAGTCGATGGGTTACGCCAATAATGAGGATACCGGCCTTTCCCTTTTGAGACTAGCACTTAGTGTATGTGTACTGCGTCTCATCAGTCCTCGGTGTTGTGACATCGGCATACTTGAGTGGGTGCTCATACTGGATGAGTTCACTGAACTCCCTCGCCGTAGAAATCTATAAGTGGTTCTCATTCATCGAGTAATAGGTTTCTAAGATATAGTTGTACACCATTAGTCCTTAAGACCCAGACATCACCGTGACTTCACTAGAGGACCGATTGTATCGTGACCTGTCCCTGAGTCCCACTGCGGACCGCTCCAAGGGCCAACGTTCGTGCAATCCGAAATCTAGTGTGAAGTCTGTGCATTGTAGTAGGGGATTCGAGCGCTTGAGTAGTCATGGATGTCCTGTGTGTTCTGACGGTTTATAATCCATGGAATCTCTGGCCAGAGTTGATAGTGGGGTGATTAGGGAAATGTGTTTCCCTAAGTCGCACACGAACGGATTTATAATACCTAGAACGTTCGCACGGTTATTGAACTTTATAAGAGGTCTCGGTGAACCAATGCCTCTAGTTCAATCGGGACATGTGCTACGAAGGGATCGTACTGTACGCTAACTATATCATAAGGTTCTTGCAGGCACTTCATTTGTATCTAGGGAATCATGATGCGTAGTTGCTAGACGCCAATCTTGATTCGTTGGGCACCGATTTGATCGGGATTAGGTAAAATGAGTTTTACTCTAATCGGGACTCTTGGGAGGAGTTCGTATAAGAACAATATGTTGTTCGAATCACAAAGAGTTGTGAGCCCACGGCTAGCATACACCTGAACCATTGAGGGTCACACTTCTCGTGTAACATGGATCCTTGATAACAATGAGCATAGATTAATATGTTAATCTTTGCAAAGTTGGAGGTCAATATGATTGAGTCCAAGATTCGTGATTGTGGATTACAAGTCGGAATAAACGTAGAGAAAGAGATATGCGGAAATTAGTGAACTTTCTAAATTGAGAAGTTTCCCAATTTAGCAGGTCCACTGAAGTGGAAGTTTCCAATTTTGGAAATTGGAAATTTCGGAGAGGCACTCGTATCGACGAGGACTTTGAGCTCGTCACAAATATAATTTTGTTATAATTTTGTGGACGATCGTTTATTAGAAACGAGGCCGACGAGGGGATGGGCTTAATGCATCAGTGGGTCAAGCCCAATGACTTAAGCCCGCTAGGGTTGAAAACCCTAAGTATAAATAGACCTCAAACAAGAGTTTGAGATCAGATTTTTACACACAAAAACCCTAGCCGTCCAGCCCTAGCCGTCCAGCCTCTCGGCCGCTGCTGCCCCGCCGCTCCGGCGCCGATCACCGCTGGAATCCGCCGGTTTTTCCTCTCCTTTCTCTATTGTATTCCCTTTGTTATCTAACCCCTTTGTATCTAGTGCTACAGTAGGGGGAGATCCGTTTATTCGAGGTGAAACCTAATTGGAGAGGAGCTGCTGCCCCGACGGAATTGCCACGCCGCCGCTGCACCGCCGCACGCGCCGCTGCACCGCCCACGCGCCGCCGCCGCTGACACACACGCGCCGCCGTCGCCTCACTTTCGGACCAGCTGCCGTTTGGTGGTGTTCCTGCAGCCCCTAGGAGTGGTATATAGCAGCTTGTACGTGACTCGTTCTAGGATTTCGATTCGTCGAAATCGCACGCTACAAGAGGTAAATGAATTGAAACTTTCGTAAATTAATTGGAGCATGTTTGTATGAATTATGATTCATGAGCATGAGTAATACGTGATTACATGTTTCGATTTTGTGAAATGAAGTATAAGCATGTTTCGTGATTTTCGGTTTTACGTATTTTTCAATTAAATCGAAAATTACCATATGTATGGCGGAAGCGTTAAGGTACGTTGACTATGTGATTAGTTTATGCATGTAATCGAAACTAGTTCGATGTAAAAAAATTTTAAATTCCGCTGCGTATACATGCACGATCCCCAACATTATCTCCACAATAATATTTTTTAAAAAACATTCTTCCGCTGAGATTACATATAATAAGAGTAATCGAGAGAGGGGTGCCACGCATGGGGTGGTATCAGAGCAACAATCCCGGAAATTGACCTAAAGATCTTCACGATTGTCAAAGCATGACTTCAACTGAGCACTCGGGCAGGTATATGTTTTATGTAAAATCTCTATGACTAATGTTAATTGTTTCTATATGTTTAAAGTACTAAAACGTCGAGAGCAAGAACTCGAGCTTAAAATGCCGCTAACGATCCTCACAATCAATCTCGTCCCAACCAATACCGCACCGCCCTCGTCCGAGAACAAAATGAACAAATCAACCGCCTTGTTAACCTCGAAAACCGAAACTCTCATCCACCTCCTCCGCCACATCGAAATACAACCCCACAAGCCACCTATAAGCGATTCTTGAAAATGCATCCTACCGAATTCCACGACAGCGCGAACCCAACTGTTGTCGAAGAATGGATCAAATCCCTTGAGTTCATCTTCGAGTACATGGTGATGAACGACAGCGACCGAATCCATTGTGCACTATTCTTGCTGAAAAACGAAGCCCGAAATTGGTGGGAAGGCGCAAAGAGTGGGATTGATCTAGCAAATACCACTTGGGAAGCTTTCAAAGTTCTTTTCTTCAAAAAGTACTTTTCAAAGAATGTTCGAGCATAAAAGCTTAAGGAGTTTCTCGAACTCAAACAAGGAAACCTAACCGCTGCCGAATTCACTCGCCGTTTCGAGCAAGGAAGCCTCTACGCACCTTTCATATCCAAAGACGACACCGAGAAAATGAATCACTACCAAACCGATAATCAAGCGTGACGTTCGACTAACCTCTTCTTCTACTTTCCGCGGAGTAGTGGACAAAGCCTTGGAAGCGGAACAAGATGAAATGGAAATCCAATAATGGAGACCTCCTCACGATGCCTCTTCTCGACCGTGGAAGAAAACGAACCTCAACAACACCAAAGGAAAGCAACCGATCAACCGAGCGACCATGACCCCAAGCAATAAACCCTTTTGCCCTAAATGCAATCGAGAGCACTCAGGCAGCTGTGTTTCCGGGACCAACCATTGTTTTTTATGCCAAAATCCTGGACATATGGTCCGAGACTGGCCAATCTCCCCAAGACAAGTGGCCGGGACGAGTATTCGCCATTACTAGAGACCAAGCCGAAGCCGACCCGTCAATGATCGCGAGTACCGTTAATGTCTTTAATAATTTCGTATATGCCCTCATCGATTCCGGATCAACTCACTCGTTCATCTCAAGTACCCTCGTTGCCGAACTTTGTCTAGTCCGTAGTCATGCCGATGCCTTGTTTAGCATACTTATTCCTTCGGATGATGAACTTAAATCCAATTTCATCATCAAAGATTGCCCTAATCAGATTCATAACCAAACCCTAGCCTCCGATCTAGTCATTCTACCCATTTAACATTCGAAATAATTCTCGGAATGGATTGGTTTTCAAAATTTGACGCCCAAATTAATTGTGCGCACAAAACCGTTTGTTTCTCCTTACGGAATGAAAGGTTTCTCGAATTCCGAAACTCATACAATTCGTCGACTCCTATCATTTCCGCCATCAAAGCTAGCAAACATATTCAAAAAGGACACCTATGTCATTTGGTAGACATAGTGGAAACTCCCAACGAAGATAAAGCCGACATTTTCAAAGGGCCAACTGTTTGCAAATTTTTTGTTGTCTTTCCCGAAGATCTCCCCGGTCTTTCGCCTGATCGTGAAATCGAATTTGAAATTTATATGATCCCCAGTTCCACTCATATATTGAAGGCACCTTATCGCATGGCGCCAATAGAGCTAAAGGAACTCAATGACCAAATTCAAGATCTTATGGACAAGAAGTTCGTCCACCCTAGTTTTTACCCATGGGGTGCTCTGGTACTCTTTGTGAAAACGAATGACGGAACCCTTCTGAACTCAACAAGGTAACCGTCAAAAACAAATATCCTTTGCCAAGAATTGACGACCTTTTCGACCAACTTCAAGGCTCCACGGTCTATTCCAAAATCGACCTCCATTCCGGATATCATCAATTGAGGATCAGGAAGGAAGATATTCTGAAGACCGCGTTTCAAACTCGTTACGGCCATTACGAATTTGTAGTGATGTCATTTGGTTTAACCAACGCCCCAGCCGCTTTCATGGATCTCATGAATCGAATCTTCCGCAAATATCTCAATCAATTTGTGATCGTATTCATCAATTTGTGATCGTATTGAAGAAATGATTAAGAACATCGGAATCATTTAGAAATGGTGCTTCAAACTCTTCGAGAGAACCAACTCTATGCAAAGTTTTCCAAATGTGTGTTTTGGTTAAGACAAGTCCACTTTATTGGTCACGTAATTTCCAAGAATGGCATAGCCGTTGATCCAAGCAAGATTGAAGTCGTTTGTAATTGGTCAATCCCTCGTAATGTCGGAGAAATCCAAAGTTTCCTCAGCCTTGCGGGCTACTACCGACGGTTCGTTCTGAACTTTTCCAAGATAGCCGCTCCACTCACTCGTTTGACCCAAAAGGATGTCAAGTATCAATGGACTCCCGAATACAAGTCTAGTTTCCAAGAACTCAAGAAGCGATTAACCTCGCTCTACCCGATAAAACTGGAAACTATGTGGTCTATAGTGACGTCTCCGAGCATGGGCTCGGAGCCGTCCTAATGCAAAATGGGAACGTAATTGTCTATGCCTCTAGATAATTAAAAGACAACGAGAAGAATTACCCGACGCAAGACTTGGAACTCGCAGCAGTCGTGTTCGCCCTCAAAATTTGGAGACATTACCTTTACGGCGAAAAATGTTCGATCTTTACCGACCACAAAAGTCTCAAGTACTTCTTTACTCAAAAAGAGCTCAATATGAGGCAAACAAGATGGCTTGAATAAGTCAAGGATTATGATTGCGAAATCGTTTACCATCCCAGTAAAGCCAACGTTGTCGCCGACGCTCTTAGCCGAAAATCCATGTCCGCCTTGATCATTAAACCGCCGCTCGAATCAACTATCAAGTCCGCTCAAGACCATGATGATCAACTTGTCAAACTCCGAGAAGGTTTAGAAACCGGTCAAAATCCAAATTTCTCAATGACCGACGACAAAATCTTGAAATTTCCAGGGATAATTTGCATTCCGGAAAACAATGAGATAAAGGGATTAATTCTCGATGAAGCTAACAAAACGGCCTACTCTTGCCATCCGGGTGAAACCAAATGTATCAAGACTTGGAGAATTTTTATTGGTGGCCAGGCATGAAGAATGATTTAGCCAAATACGTATCCGAATGCCTAATTTGTCAACAAATCAAAACGCAACACCAAAGGCCCGGTGGACTTCTACAATCCAACCTTATTCCCGAATGGAAATGGGAAAGAGTGACGATGGACTTTGTTCAAGGTTTCCGAAAGACTCTTAAAGGATCCAATTCGATATGGGTAATAGTCGATCACCTAACCAAGTCCGCACACTTCTTACCGTTGAAGACCACTATTAGTCTCGAAAAGTTGGCCGAACACTATATTGGAGAAATCGTCCGACTCCACGGCGTTCCGATATCAATCATCACCGACCGAGATCCCCGATTCACTTCCAAATTTTGGAAAAGATTGCACGAAACGATGGGAACCCGTCTAGCCTTTAGCACGGCGTACCATCCCCAAACCGACGGACAATCGAAAAGGACAATCAAGACCCTCGAAGACATGCTTCGAGCATGTATAATGGATTTTGGTGGTAATTGGGAAATCTTCGATCGGAATGGCACCTTACGATTCATTGTACGGAAGAAAATGTCGTTCTCCAATCCATTGTGACGAAGTAGGAGAGCAGAGATTACTAGGACCCCAGCTAGCCCAACACACCATCGACAAAATCAAGAATATTCGAGAAAAAATGAGAACAGTCCGAGATCGCCAAAAACAATACGCGAATAAAAGAAGACGAGAGTTGGAATTCCAAGCCGGTGACCACGTATTCTTGAAAGTTGCTCCACTCAAAGGAATCATGCGATTCGGAAAACGAGGAGAGATAAGCCCTCGATTCATTGGACCCTTCGAAATATTCGACCAAATTGGTGGCCAAGCCTATCGCCTCGTCCTAGCACCTCAACTATCCAAAATCCACAATAACTTTAACGTCTCTATGCTCCAAAAATATGTTCCCTGTTAGAGTAGGTGACCAACAAGCCAACATGTGGCTGTGGTCTTCCATATTTATTATGGTAATAAACGAACCTTTTTCGTATTAATGATAAAACACCTTGGCAATCTATATGTTTGTCCCTTTGTCACAAGCATAGATATAGTCCTTACAGTTATTACAAGTACTAGTAACTGATCGTTAGGATCGTGAGATAATTACTTAAGTATTATAACTGTTAAACGAGTTTCTAGTCGAAGGGTTACGCCACCAATGAAGATATCGGCCTTTCCCATTAAGAGACTAGCACTTAGTGTATGTGTACTGCATCTCATCAGTAAACTGTATTGTGATATCGGCATGCATAAGTGGGTGCTTGTAAGTTGATGAGTTCACTGAACTCCCTCGCCCTAGAAATCTCTAGGTGGTTCCCAATAATCGAGTAGAGATATCTATGGTATAGTTGTACACCATTAGTATGACCTAGACATCACCGTGACTTCACTAGAGGACCAGCTGTATCGTGACCTGTCCTTGAGTTCCACCGAGGACCACCCCAAGGGCCAGTGTTCGTGCAGTCCGAAATCTAGTGGGAGGTCTATGCATTGTAGTCGGGGATTCGATCGCTAGAATAGTCTTGGATGTCCTGTGTGTTCTCATAGTTTTTAGTCTCAATTTGTCTCTGGCCAGAGCTGACTAAGTGATGATTAGAGAATTGATTCTCTAATTCATGCACGTAACGATTACAACACTTATAACGATCGCACTGTCATTGAACAAATAAATCGAAAGGATCGTACTGTATGCTAACTATATTTGAAGGTTCCTGCAGGCACTTCATTTGTATCTAGGGAATCATGACGCGTAGTTGCTAGACTCCAATCTTGATTCGTTGAGTGATGAAGGTGAAACGAGTTTCATCTTAATCGTAACTCTAAAGGACGAGTTTTGACCACAAAGGGTTTTGGACCCACGGCTAGCTTACACCTGAACCATCGAGGGTCACACTGCTCGTGCACATGAGATCTTTGAATAAACAGTCAAAGGTAAAAATGGTTTATCCTTGCATGATTGGAAGTCAATATGATTGGGTCCAACATTCATAATTTGGAATTATGAATGAGAATAAGAAAAGGAAAATAATAGGCGAACATCTTAGTGGACTTTCTAAATCGGGAAGTTTCTAAATTTAGAAAAGTGCACTGAATTAGGGTTTCAACTTTTGGAAAGTTGGAAATCGAGAGTTGGCACTCGTAATGATGAGGACATTATAATGATTCCGAAAATGTAATTGTTACAATTTTCCGATCATCGAATTGAGAGAAACGAGCAAGTAAAAGAACTAACGAACTTAAGCTGTTGGGCCGGGTCCAACTTAAGCCCGTTAGGGTTTTATGCAAGACACTATAAATACTTGATTTATAGGTCTTTCACAACACATAACACACGAAATAAACCATAGCCGCTCCCTCACTCACTCGGCCATCTTCTCTCGCAGCCACCACCGCCGTCGCCGCCGCCAACTCGCCGGAATTGGCCACCCCTTGGCCGATCCCTTTGGTAATTCATTCCTTCTTTCTATTCTTCCGTTTTTCTTACTATTATGTGTCTAGTACCACGTATTTAATAGATCATAGTATACCAAGTGAAATCCGAGAGGAGGAACATCGACGATCAAAGAATCGAGGAGCAGCCACCGAGCCGACGACGGCGACGCCTCCACACGCCGCCCGAAGTCAGCGCGTGAACCACACGCGCCGCCGTAGCTCCGATCTTCGCCGCTGCTGCATCGCCGTTGCTGCCCCGGATTGCACGGATTGGTTTTCGTGGCAATCTAGCTTTTCTTAGTGCGCCTACCTCACGCTTCAAGAGGTAAAGTTTCGAATCCATTGTCATTAGATTTGGTTACGTTTAAATTAATATATGCATGTTCGGTTAAGTAAGATAATTGTATGATTTTGTGTGACTACATGAAATTTTTTATTTACTGCGAGAATGATTATTTGATTTACACGCGAGCATGCTAGTTGATTTAATTTCAATTAATTAATTAAGCATGTATGTTGTTTTTAATTTCGCTGGAAGCGCAAAGGTACGCAATGAATTGTTTTTAATTATCGGGCATGTGTTTATGTGTGTTAAAGTTGTTTAATTCTCATAAAATTTTTGCTTTCCCCTGCGTACACGTGTGCGATTCCCACCATTCCCAACCCTAACCACATCCTTGAAACCGAACCACTTGATTTATCCCCGAACCTATCCTTTACCGAAGAACCCTCGCAATTATTAGGCCGAAAAGTTAGGAAACTCTGAAACAAAGAAATTCACCTAGTATAAATCCTTTGGAGAGACCATTCTCAGGATGAGGCAACATGGGGACTTGAGGATGAGATTGTGAGTCGTTATCCGGAACTAATTGAAAATGGTACAAATTTTGGGGACAAAATTGTTTTTATGGGGGGAAGATTGTAACACCCTGCATTTTCGGTAAGATAATGTTATTTTATTTTACCAACTCTATGTGCATATTTATGAAATTCGAATTTATAATAATTATTGCATGATTAGTAATTACGTAAATTATGTGATTATGTGAAATATATGATTATGTGAATTATGTGATTATGTGAACTATATGATTATGTGAATTATGTGATTACGTGAATTATGTGCTTAGGAAATATTTTGAGATATTATATCAAAATAAATTATTTTTCATGAACTAGGATTTTATTCTTGCATATGAATTTAAATGAGCATTTCATCATATTTATGCATGCACAAAATTTTAGAAAATAAAATTTTGTCATGGATTTGAGGATTTTTAATTAGTGTAGAAAATTAGAAAATCCTCCCTTCTTTTTTTTTTAAATTTTCGGACATCAATACACACACATACACATGATTTAAAAATTTGCATATTAATTAGGAATAGACATGCATTAGTGTGGTTGTACTTTGAGCATGAAAATAAATACATAAAGCTAGTCTCCCTACTCTCTAGACTAGGCTAGCTTTTTCACTCCCACACTCCACTTTAAGTAGACCAAAGGTCCTTCTTCTTCCTCTTTTCTTCTTCATTTCGGCAGCCACAACACCACCACCATAGCCACCACCTTCTCAAGCTTGAACCACCCAAGAACCACAACCACACCTATTTTCGAAAATTGCAAAATCACCCCCACAAAAAGATGTATTTCCGTTTCTTCTCCATTGGCTTGAGCTCTCCAAGAACTCTATAAATACCTCCAATGTCCAAGATCAAAATGCACTCTCAAGCTCTAATCTGACTATCTATAAGTTTAAGGTCTCCTTCTATTTCAACAAAAGGAGATTTTTTGGCCAAGCTTAGGAGTAAGCTTTCTTCTTCCTCTTCTTTCTTCATTTTTTTGCGAAAGAGCTAAGATCTTCTTCATCCAAGTTCTTCTTGTTCTTCTTCTCCTGTTCTCAATACATAATCTAAATCTTAATCTCGTCTTGTATTAGAGAGAAAAGAGCTAACAAATCCTTCTCCTAAAGAGTAGAGGTGAGAATTCTTGAATGCTTGCTCAAACACGCAACACCACTAGGATTTTCGGTTTTTATGTGAATTAATTGTTCATTCTTTCAAATTATGTGATTATATGGCTTAGATGATGATTGCATGTCAGTGTTTTGAAAAGATAACTTTGTTCTTGAAGTTTTATGCTTTTTTTGAAAATTTGGGGAAAATGCATAAATTGCTTATTTGGCTTAATTAGTGTATTGCATGAGTTAATCTAGTGTTTGATTGTTGATTTGTGAAAAGAAAATGAATTTTTCGCCTAGCTATGAAACTTTCGGATTTTGGGGGACAAAATGCTTAAATTGCTTATTTGGCTTAATTAGTAGCTTGCATGTGTTAATCTAGTGTTTAATTGTTGATTTGTGAAAATAAATTGATTTTTGGCTTAACTATGGAACTTTCGAATTTTTGAGGTAAAGTTGCTTAAAATTGCTTATTTGATTTATTTGGTATCTTGCATGTGTTGATCTTGTGTTGGTTGTTGTTTTAAGGCCTTGCATGTTAAGATTTAGTGATTGATTGTTGATCTAAGGTCTTCCATGTTAAGATCTAGTGATTGATGGTTAATCTAAAGTCTTGCATGTTAAGATCTAGTGTTTTCTATGAAAAATGATGAAGGAACTAAGAATTTGTGCTAACTTGATTTAAAATGCTCTTGCATGTGTAGATCTATTGAATTGACTTGAATAAAATGAAAAGATAAAAGTCTTGAACTTTATTCTTGTAAAATGTTATATTTAATGAACTTTTGATTATAGATTGTCTTTGCATGTTAAAATTTCGGTTATTTCTTGTATTTGATTATGGATTATGTTTTTATGGCTAAATGATTTTGTGAAACTCTAAGTGTAATTTTCTATGTGCTCTTGCTTGTTTATGTGTTGATCATTGGCTGTGAGGATGAGAGAAGGGTAAGAAGAAGTGTGCATGTGTGGGTGCATTAGTGTCATGAATTTTTAAAAGGTAAAAATATGTTGGAACGTCTTTCGAGGTTACGGTAAATATCCGGGGTACGACGAGTCGGTACCGTAGGGCCTAGGGGTGGTTTGATTCCACGTAGATACACGGATTCCTAAAATATGAGGTTATTTACCGGGAACTTAGATTGATTCTTCCAAAGGGATTCCCGATGATTTTTCATATCAGGCAGGTTTTATTTTTGTGTTGAGGATATAGACGGGAAATCTCACTCTATGGTCTTGGGATCGTAGGGTTATAAAGGTGGGAGATTCTCATTCTATAATCATCAATACGTGTCATGGCATAGGGTTATAAAGGTGGGATATTCTGACTCTATGGTCTAAGGATCATAATGTTATAAGAGATGGAATTTATCTCACTCTATGCGTGTGACAATTATGTGATGAAGAAATCCGACGAAAAAGGGCAGTATATGAATACTTTAATTTATGTTGCATGTCTATGTCTATTCTCTATGTGTTATGTGTATTCGATAATACTTCAAGATTCTCATTGAGTCCTCAATGACTCATATAGGTGTTGTATGTTTGTAGGTATACCCGATTTGGAGCCCGAGGAGTGAAGATGGGAATCGATCTTGGGAATTGGAAGGAGATTGTATGGAGGGGTTGTGGATTGTGTTGGCTCTTAACTTAGTTATGTGGTTTTATTTGTATAATATGCTTGTAAAAACTTTTGATACGGTTTTAGGTATTTCCTACCGTTCCCTTCCTTCGATCGGTGGAAATTATTAAGATACAATATGTGTAATAGTAATTAGGATTACCCCATTTTGGATATTTAATCAGTAATTCGTAGTATTTTGTAACTGAAAGCGAATTTTACTATCTATATGCATGCACGCTTTTCGGCTAGTAACTTCTTCGTGTTTTGTTTTGATGTTTGAAAATTGTTTTCATATAGGTCCTCTATTTAGAAAATTATGAAACTTTAGGAGTCTCTACACCTCTCTATTCGCATCATTTCCCTAGTTTTTTTGCATGATTTCGGTAAGTATTCAATTAGATATGACTTATTTCTCATTACTGCACTGAAACAGGGTCATTCGAGTGTTTTCTGTTACAACTGGAGTTTTACTCACTCAAATGCCTTTTTTCCACCTAGCAAACGTTTTAAACTTATTTTCCTGCCTTGGGGTACAATTTGGTAGTTTTTGGATCAGTGAGAAATTTAATATGAATTTTCAAAACTCCCTCCGCTGTTCTGGATTTTAAATTGAGTAACTGTGCCATTTTATTTATTTCTCCCAAATGTTCGAGAATCATTCAAAATTGTTTTAACCCAGTGATTCAGACCCAGGATATATGGTATGATATTATTTTGGGATTATTTTCATTACTATTTTAAGAGGAATAAATTTTTAAAGTTTCTGCACTGAATCCGTCCGAATTTGCATTAGATCCATCATACCTAGTTATCTTCTAGTCTTGTATGTAGTATGTATTTGTGTTAATTGACCGATTAGGGTTTATTATTGGGTGACCTCTCTCCCTCTTATTTACAAATAAAAATTTTACGTAACTTTATATATCCACAATAATCATTTTAAAAAATTCTTCCGCTGAGATTACATATAATAAAGAGTAATCGAGAGAGGGGTGTCACACCTTAGCAAAGTGCGCTCATCCTTAATTGGAAAGGATTGGAAAGGCTCTCTCCACAAGTTGAAGAAACGTAGTCGGAAGGTTCATCTATTCATTACCGGTTATGCACAATTTCAATTTTAAAATCAACTAGCAAGTCTACTATTTCATTAACTGCTCTACTTCAATAGAATCCGGAAATGCAACCTACACTTGATCCTATATGAAATGCATGCGACAAGCATAACACCAATACGGAAATCGAAATACATAAATGAAACTCAACTATATGATATACATGCAAACAACCAAAAAGAAAAAATAAGCTAAACGCACCCCAAAACTTAAATCATGCATTGCCCTCAATGCGAAAATTAAAAGATACTAGAATGTAAATTGTGTTAATTGTTGTTGCGCTTGTGCTATTATTATATAGTATATGTAGTACGACTATATTTTTAAATTCTTGTTATCTTTCGATAACCTTGCTGAGCTTTGTTAGCTCATATAGATATTCTCCGTTTGCAGGTACTAGTACTACTCACTCCACCGGATTGGACTAGTCGACGTTTCGAGAGGACGATTCCGGGTTTTTGGTTCGCATGGAGGATCTACTTATAATGCTTGTAGTACTATCTTTTGTGTATATTGTTCTTAGAACAATTACTATTTCCGTAGTAGCCCATGTGTATTATTATCCGTGGTAGAGGAGGCATATTCCTCCGAAGATGGGCCCCTTTTTGTTAAACTATGGTCCATTTATTAATATGTAGTTTTAATTATGGACTTTAACTCTTTTTCCTATGTTTTACCAAGGTGACACCACATAGAAGTCTATATTACGAAATTATTGGGTAATTAGGCGTATACTCCACCATCCCACTAAATCACTTCGCCGAAACATTTTTCCGAAGCCGTCTCCATCCTTAAATCCCGAACCTCAAAGCAAATAGTAATAGTATGAAATCGGTTTTCTAAACCCCTTACCCACATACCCAAATACTTAAATAATACCTTCAAAGCTTCCGTGCCTGGCAAACCCTCTCGGTTTGCTATACGTATACTAGGGGGTGTCACAGACATGGTATCAGAGCAAAATTTGTAGAAACTCTATACGAGCACCGAACCGGAATTCGAAACCCTCGAAGCGTGAAGACTCGGTCGGTCCGGTAATTATGTGCTTACTTGTGTTTATATTTATTTTTCTGTTAATCTAAAGGTATTTTTGCAACACATACACTAAGACATGACAGGAAGACAATCACGGAACACCACCGCCACAAACAATCTCCCAGACACCGCTAACGTTATTCTTGGTCTTTCCAACCTTATCCGCGAGCAAGCACAGAATCATCACGATCAGATTCAACAACTTCTTCAAAGCCGCCAAACGCCATCTACGCCTCAACCAAATCCTCAAAGCCTATATGAACGTTTCCTTCGCATGAAACCCTCTGAATTTCATGGTGATCCCGACCCGGTCATAGCCGAAGAATGGGTCAAATCCTTGGAAGTGATCTTTGATTACATGCAAATGGATGACCGTGAACGAGTGCACTGTGCCCTCTTTCTACTTCGCAACGAAGCCCGGAACTGGTGGGAAGGAGCTAAGGAAGGTGTTGAACTCGAGAACTTGTCATGGGAAGCATTCAAAGTCCAATTCTTCGAGAAGTACTTTTCCAAAGACGTTCGGGCCAACAAACTCAAGGAATTCCTGGAACTCCGCCAAGGAGACCTCACCATGACCGAATACGTTCGATTATTCGAACGAGGATGCTTGTACGCCCCATTCATCGCCAAGGACGCCGAAGAAAAGAAGAATCACTTCACAAGAGGACTACAACCTGAAATCCGAAGGGATATCCACATGTCCGACGCCACTACCTTTCGCCAAATGGTAGACAAGGCACTAATCGCCGCTCAAGACGAAAACGAAATTCAACAAGGGAAACGATCCCAGCCACCCGTGCCACGACCTTGGAAGAAGGCCAATTTTGGAAATCAAAAATTCAAGGGAAAGAAGGTCCAAATTTCAAACTCTAGACCAGTAACACCGGCAGCCAAGCCAACTTGCTCGAACTGCGGAAAGGCTCACTTTGGAATCTGCGTAAGGGATACCGAATTATGCTTTCGATGCAAAAAGCCCGGCCATAAGGCGAGAGACTGCCCCAATGCCCAAACTCGAGTCCCAGGCCGCGTGTTTTCCATGACCCGAGAACAAGTGCATCAAGACCCGACGATGATCGCAGGTACCCTTCTTATTCTTGGAGAACCCGTGTATGCTTTGATCGATTCTGGTTCTACACATTCTTTTATTTCAACCAATGTGTGCGTACGCCTTGGCCTAATACCGACCCAAGTAAGCCATGAATATCGCATCTCTATGCCCTCGGGCGAAGAGATGATTACTAGCGAGGTAGTGAAGGATTGCCCTATTCAGATTAAATCCCAACCCATGAGGTTCGATCTCATCGTCTTAGCAATCGAGAATTTTGACCTTATAATGGGCATGGACTGGCTGACCAAGTTCAAGGCTCAAATCAATTGCGCTCTGAAGACCGTAAGCTTTTCTCTTCCGAATCACGCTTCCCTAGAATTTCAAAGCGACACCAAGACCCAGATTCCCATAATCTCAGCAATCAAAGCCACCAAACTCATCAACAAGGGACATACCGGCTATCTAGTCGACCTTCTAGAGACTAACTCAAAACCTCCACCGACAATGTCCGAACTTCCCGTTGTTCAAGAATTCCCCAACGTTTTCCCCGAAGACCTACCCGGGCTACCGCCCGATCGAGAAATTGAGTTCGAAATTCATCTTATTCCGGGAACGGAACCAATCTCAAAGGCTCCATACCGTATGGCTCCGGTGGAACTTAAAGAATTGAAAAATCAAGTCCAAGAGCTACTCGATAAAGGATACATCCGCCCTAGTCACTCCCCATGGGGAGCCCCGGTACTATTCGTTAAGAAGAAAGATGGATCTTTCCGCCTTTGCATCGACTATCGAGAGCTGAATAAGGTGACCATAAAGAATAAATATCCTCTGCCCCGCATCGATGATCTCTTTGACCAACTCCAAGGGTCATCCGTCTTCTCCAAGATCGACCTTCGGTCAGGATACCACCAGCTTAAGATCAAAGGGACTGATATTCCAAAGACTGCCTTCCGAACCCGATACGGCCATTATGAATTTGTAGTAATGCCGTTTGGGTTGACCAACGCACCAGCCGCTTTCATGGACCTTATGAATCGAGTCTTTCATCAGTACCTCGACAAGTTTGTCATCGTCTTTATCGATGATATTCTTATATACTCCAAGACCCAAGAAGAACATGCCTCCCAACTGCGAACAGTACTTCAAACACTCCGGGAGCATAAACTCTACGCCAAGTTCAGTAAATGTGAATTTTGGCTATCACGCGTCGTTTTCCTTGGTCACATTATCTCCGCCGAAGGACTTTCCGTCGACCCCAGCAAAATAGAAGCCATCTCAACGTGGCCAACTCCAAGGAACGTCAGAGAGATCCGAAGCTTTCTTGGTTTGGCCGGATACTATCGCAAGTTCGTCCAAGATTTCTCAAAAATCGCATCACCGCTCACTCAACTCACGAAGAAGGGAGTCGCCTACCAATGGACCCCAGACCGTGAGGCTAGTTTCCAAGAGTTAAAGAAGCGTTTAACCACCGCCCCAATTCTCTCATTACCCGATGGATCCGGAAGATTTGTGATTTACAGCGACGCATCCAAACTCGGGCTAGGTGCCGTACTTATGCAAAACGGAAAAGTGATAGCCTACGCGTCCCGCCAGCTCAAGGAATACGAGAAAAATTACCCAACTCATGACTTAGAGCTCGCAGCAGTAGTCTTTGCACTTAAGATCTGGCGCCACTACCTATATGGAGATAAGTGCACCGTCTACACCGATCACAAAAGCCTGAAGTATTTCTTCACTCAGAAGAAATTGAACATGAGGCAGCGAAGATGGTTAGATCTGGTTAAAGATTACGACTGTGAATTCCTATACCACCCCGGGAAGGCGAATGTTGTGGCAGATGCCCTTAGTCGGAAATCGATAAACGCCCTAGTGGTCGAGTCAGAATTTCGAGGCCGCGTGAGGACAGCCCAAGATCAAGACCCCCAACTTCAGAAAATTCGCACAAACCTCGAAACAAACCCTAATTTTCGAATTTCCAAAGACGGTTTCCTCCAATTCCACAACCGCATCTGCATTCCCGACGATGCCGAAATCAAACGACTCCTTTTAGCCGAGGCACATCAAACCACATATACTTGCCACCCCGGATCAACCAAAATGTACCAAGACTTGAAGAAACTTTATTGGTGGCCGAGAATGAAAGAAGATATAGCTCGATTCGTCGCCCAATGCCTCACTTGCCAACAGATCAAGACCGAACACCAACGACCTGGAGGATTACTTCAACCAAATTCAATTCCCGAATGGAAATGGGAAGTAATAACAATGGACTTTGTTCAAGGGTTTCCAAGGACCCAACGCGGATCCGACTCTATTTGGGTAATTATCGACCGGTTAACCAAATCAGCCCATTTTCTTCCGATCCGCAAGACGTTTAGCCTAGACAAACTCGCAGAACTCTATATGCGAGAAATCGTTCGGCTCCACGGAATTCCGACGACTATTATTTCAGATCGAGACCCACGGTTCACCTCAAGATTCTGGAAAAGTTTGCAAGGAACTCTTGGTACCAAATTATCGTTCAGCACGGCCTTTCATCCCCAAACCGATGGCCAGTCAGAACGCACGATTAAAACCCTTGAGGACCTACTTCGAGCCTGTATACTCGACTTTGGAGGCAACTGGGAATCTCGACTACCGTTGATCGAATTTGCATATAATAATAGCTTCCAAACATCAATTGGAATGGCGCCCTACGAAGCACTCTACGGACGAAAGTGCCGATCTCCCCTCTACTGGGATGAAGTTGGAGAGAGAAAACTTCTCGGGCCCGACCTAGTTCAACAAACCGTGAACCTAGTTCGAGACATCCGCGAAAATATACGAGTTGCCCAAAACCGACAACAAAGCTACGCAAATAATAGAAGGCGAGATTTGGGATTTGAAGTCGGAGGATCGGTATTTCTAAAGGTAGCTCCTTTTAAAGGAATTTTGCGATTCGGAAACCGAGGCAAGCTATCTCCACGTTATATCGGTCCGTTCGAAATACTCGAAAAAAATAGGCAGTCGCGCTTACCGACTAGCACTTCCGCCTAACCTATCCCGAATCCATAACGTATTCCACGTCTCCATGCTTCGCAAGTACATTTCCAGCCCCGATCATATTCTCAAGGCCGAACCTATTGAGCTGAACCCAAACCTTTCCTACGAAGAAAAACCCTTCCGAATCCTCGACTCCAAAACCAAGACGCTCCGAAACCGCGAGATTCACCTAGTCAAAGTGCAGTGGTTCAACCACACACCCGAAGAAGCCACATGGGAACGCGAATCAGAAATGAGAAGTCTCTATCCCGAATTATTCGGGACATGTAACAAATTTTGGGGACAAAATTTCTTAAGGGGGGAAGATTGTAACACCCCACGTGTTCAAAACACGATAATTTCTAAACCGAAAAACCTCTAGTCACGTAAATGCTAGATTTTACCAAAAATTAGGGCTATACGTGAATTATTGATATCCGAATTATTAGATATCAAATTTGTTGGGGATCGTGCATGTATACGCAGCGGAATTTAAAATTTTTTATATCGAACTAGTTTCGATTACATGCAATACTAATCACATAGTCAACGTACCTTAACGCTTCCGCCATACATATGGTAATTTTTCGATTTAATCAAAAATACATAAAACCGAAAAATCACGAAACATGCTTATTATTAATTTCACGAAATCGAAACATGTAATCACATATTGCTCATGCTTGCAAATTAATAATCATACAAACATGTTCGAATCGAATTACGAAAGTTCCGATTTATTACCTCTTGTAGCGTGAGATTTCGACGAATCGAAATCCTAAAACGAGTCACGTACAAGCTGCTATATACCACTCCTAGGGGCTGCACCTCACGGCTGGACCGAGCTGATCCAGCAGGCAACGAACGGCGACGAACGGCAGCAGCAGCGGCGGCGCGTGGCAGCGGCAGCGGCGGCGCGTGAGCGACGGTGCGGCGCGTGCGGTGGTGCACGGATTCGTCGGGGCAGCAGCTCCTCTCCAATTAGGTTTCACCTCGTATTTTCGACCCACTCGAACTATAGCACTAGATATAAACGAGTTAGATAACAACACGAATAAAACGAAGGAGAAAGAGGAGAAAACCGGCGGCGTTTCCGGCGGTGGTCGGCGGTGGCGCGGCGGAGATGCAACGGCCGAAGAGGGGGCGGCTAGGGCTTGAGCGGCTAGGGTTTGGTTGCTCAAATCTGATCTCAAAACTCCTTTTGAGGTCTATTTATACCTAGGGTTTAAACCCTAGTAGGCTTAAGTCATTGGGCTTGACCCACTGATGCATTAAGCCCATTCCCTCGTCGGCCTCGTTTCTAATAAACGATCGTCCACAAAATTTTAACAATTATATATTTGTGACGAGCTCAAAGTCCTCGTCGATACGAGTGCCTCTTCGAAATTTCCAATTTCCAAAATTGGAAACTTCCACTTCAGTGGACTTGCTAAATCGGGAAACTTCCCAATTTAGAAAGTTCACTAAATTCCGCATGTCTCTCTTTCTTTACGTTTATTCCAATTCGCAATCCACAATTACGAATCTTGGATTCAATCATATCGACATCCAATCGTTAAAAGATTAACACATTAATCTATGCTTGTTGTTATCAAGGATCTATATTACACGAGAAGTGTGACCCTCAATGGTTCAGGTGTATGCTAGCCGTGGGCTCACAACTCTTTGTGATTCGAACAACACATTGTTCTTATACGAACTCCTCCCAAGAGTCCCGATTAGAGTAAAACTCATTTTACCTAATCCCGATCAAATCGGTGCCCAACGAATCAAGATTGGCGTCTAGCAACTACGCATCATGATTCCCTAGATACAAATGAAGTGCCTGCAAGAACCTTATGATATAGTTAGCGTACAGTACGATCCCTTCGTAGCACATATCCCGATTGAACTAGAGGCATTGGTTCACCGAGACCTCTTATAAAGTTCAATAACCGTGCGCACGTTCTAGGTATTATAAATCCGTTCGTGTGCGACTTAGGGAAACACATTTCCCTAATCACCCCACTATCAACTCTGGCCAGAGATTCCATGGATTATAAACCGTCAGAACACACAGGACATCCATGACTACTCAAGCGCTCGAATCCCCTACTACAATGCACAGACTTCACACTAGATTTCGGATTGCACGAACGTTGGCCCTTGGAGCGGTCCGCGGTGGGACTCAGGGACAGGTCACGATACAATCGGTCCTCTAGTGAAGTCACGGTGATGTCTGGGTCTTAAGGACTAATGGTGTACAACTATATCTTAGAAACCTATTACTCGATGAATGAGAACCACTTATAGATTTCTAGGGCGAGGGAGTTCAGTGAACTCATCCAGTATGAGCACCCACTCAAGTATGCCGATGTCACAACACCGAGGACTGATGAGACGCAGTACACATACACTAAGTGCTAGTCTCAAAAGGGAAAGGCCGGTATCCTCATTATTGGCGTAACCCATCGACTAGGAACAAGGTTTAACAGTTACATTACATTGCTGAGTTATCTCACGATTCTACTAGATCAACTCACAGTAATAGAGTAACTCGTTAGGACTATATCTATGCTGCTTGCATGGGATAACAGATATAGAATGCCAAATAAGATATTTTATTATTACGAACGAAAAACGATTGTTTTATTACAAAGAAAAGAGAAAGACCACAGCCACAAGTTGGCTTGCCGGTCACCTACTCTAACAATCTCCCACTTGACCTAAAGCCAACTACTCATAAATCTAAGTCCCATCGACTCTCGATGTTTCTCGTGGACTGATCCTGACAATGGCTTGGTGAAGGGATCTGCAATATTGTCCTCCGAGGTGACTCTGTCCAGCTTGACTTCACCTCTCTCTATGATCTCTCGGATCACATGGTATTTTCTCAACACGTGCTTCGACTTCTGATGAGCTCTTGGTTCCTTAGCTTGCGCTACGGCTCCGTTGTTATCGCAGTACAGCCGTACTGGATCGCTAGCGTTCGGAAATACACCCAACTCTTGGATGAATTTCCTAATCCATGACCCTTCCTTTGAAGCATCTGATGCTGCAATATATTCAGCCTCGGTGGTGGAATCAGCCGTCGTGCCTTGTTTGGAACTCTTCCAACACACGGCACCCCCGTTGACTTTGAATATATACCCCGAGTTTGACTTTGAGTCATCCACGTCCGATTGAAAACTAGAATCCGTGAAGCCTTCTATTTTCAACTCGGTATCCCCATAGACCATAAACAAATCTCGAGTTCTTCGCAAGTACTTGAGAATGTCCTTCACAGCCTTCCAATGGGCTGGGCCGGGGTCGGACTGATATCTGCTTGTGACGCTCACAGCATACGCAATATCAGGTCGTGTACACAGCATGCCATACATTATGCTTCCTATAGCGGATGCATAAGGTGTCCTTTTCATCTCCTCGATTTCCATTTGCGTTTGAGGACGCATGGATTTCGAGAGACGAACCCCATGGGACATTGGCAAGAATCCCTTCTTGGATTCTTCCATGCTAAACCGTTTGAGAACGGTGTCTATGTACATGGATTGGGACAAGCCAAGCAATCTCCTCGATCTATCTCTATAGATCCGTATTCCCAATACGTAGGATGCTTCTCCCAAATCCTTCATCGAGAAACGTGTGGATAACCATACTTTAGTTGACTGCAACATCCCTACATCATTCCCAATGAGTAGTATGTCATCAACATAAAGTACAAGGAAAGTCACTGCACTCCCACTAACCTTCTTGTAGACACAAGGTTCCTCCGGGTTTTTCACAAATTCAAACTCTTTGATAGTTGTGTCAAACCTTTTGTTCCAACTACGGGATGCTTGTTTCAATCCATAAATGGATCGCTGGAGTTTGCAAACCTTTTGCTCATCTCCAGAAGATATGAAGCCTTCCGGCTGCGCCATGTAAATTTCTTCCTCAATGTCCCCATTAAGGAAAGCAGTCTTCACATCCATTTGCCATATCTCGTAGTCATACCACGCAGAGATGGCCAGCAAAATCCTAATGGACTTGAGCATAGCAACTGGAGAGAAGGTTTCCTCATAGTCAACTCCTTGCTTTTGAGTATAACCCTTCGCTACCAATCTTGCCTTGTAGGTCGATACCTTTCCATCTACTCCAATTTTCTTCTTATAGATCCACTTGCAGCCTATGGGAACAATTCCCTCGGGTGGATCTACCAAGGTCCATACCTTGTTGGAGTACATAGAGTCCATTTCGGATTTCATGGCATTAAGCCAATGTCCCTTGTCTGTATCCGATACAGCTTCGTTGAAAGTTCTAGGATCACATCCTTGGTCAACTTCATCAACGAGGAATAACCTATCGGGCGCTCTCCGAACTCTTTCGGATCTACGCAGCGACGGTTCAGGAGGTATGTTAGTGGTTTGTTGAATTGGTTCATTATCTGATTGTTGTGCTTGAACTTCAGATTGTGGTTCTCGAACTTCTTCGAGATCAACTACACTGCCCTTTCTATCCGATAGAAATTCCTTCTCAAGGAACACGGCATTTCTCGAGACGAACACCTTTGCCTCGGAAACATAGTAGAATTCGTATCCCATGGAATCCTCGGGATACCCCACAAAATAGCATAGGTCGGATTTTGTATCCAACTTATCTCCCACTAGCCGCTTCACGTAAGCGGGACAACCCCATATCCTAATATGTTTAAACGTGGGTTTCTTGGAGTGCCAAAGTTCATAAGGTGTGGAGTTAACTGCTTTGGTATTAACCCTATTCAGCAAATACACGGCAGTTAGGAGTGCATGACCCCACAGGTATGCCGGTAGCTCGGTGAACCCCATCATGGATCGAACCATGTCTAACAGTGTTCGATTCCGACGTTCGGAAACTCCATTAAGTTGAGGAGTTCCAGGAGGAGTCCATTGAGAAAGAATCCCATTCTCTTTAAGATAGTCTATAAACTCAGTACTTAAGTATTCGCCACCACGATCGGATCGTAGTTTCTTAATACGTCTACCGAGTTGGTTTTCTACTTGGTGTCTAAAATCTTTGAACCTTTCAAAAGTTTCAGACTTATACTTCATTAAGTACACGAAACCATACCTAGAATAATCGTCGGTAAAGGTAACGAAGTAGTTAAAACCACCCCTAGCACTAACGCTTAGTGGACCACACACGTCTGAATGGATCAAATCCAAAAGACCCTCGGCCCGTTCCATTTTCCCTTTGAAGGGAGTCTTGGTCATCTTTCCTTTAAGGCAGGATTCACAAGTTTGAAGTGATTTAACGTCCTCCAAGGAGAACATTCCTTCACTAACAAACTTGTTCATCCTTCTCAAGGAAATGTGACCAAGTCGAGCGTGCCAAAGTTGTGCGGGGTTAAGACTTATATCTTTTCGTTTTGCTGATATAACGTTAATAGGTATTTCACTTGGATTCAGTTCATATAAGTTGTTTATAAGTTGTCCCTTACAAATCATATTTTGTTCCTTTTGTATAATGCAAATCGAATTTCCAAAAACAAAAGTAAAACCTTCATTATCCAAAACAGGAATAGAAATAAGGTTTCGAATAAGTGACGGAACAAATAAACAATTGTTCAAAACAATGGAAAAACTAGAATCCAAAACAGAAAGATAAATTGTCCCAATGGCTTCAGCAGCAACTCTTGCTCCGTTGCCCATTCTTAGGTAGGTCTCACCCACATTAAGCTTCCTACTTCTTGTCATGAGCTGCAAATCATTACAAAGATGTGAGCCACAACCAGTATCCAATACCCAAGCAGAAGATTTAACGGACAAGTTAACTTCAACTAAATACGTACCCTTTTCAGAACGTTTCTGATCGAGGTAAGCCTTGCAGTTGCGTCGCCAATGGCCCTTCTTTCCACAATGATGGCAAGCGTCATCAACTTGCTTGGTGACCTTGTCATTCTTCACTCCGCTCGACTCGCCCTTCTCAAGTTTCTTGCTCGGGCCGAAACTTCTTTCTTTCCTTTTCTTCTGCAAAGAACCTTTCTTCACAGAAGGAGCAACTAGGAGAACAGATTTCTCCTTCTTGATCGTGGACTCATAGCTGACCAACATGTTCAACAACTCATCCAATGGTGGATCGAGCTTGTTCATGTTGAAGTTCACTATGAACGATTCATAAGAACTAGGAAGGGACAGTAGGATCAAATCCACCGAGAGCTCGGCCGGGAGGGTGACATCAAGGTTCACCAGCTTCTCAAGGAGAGTGATCATCTTGAGACCGTGTTCGTGGACCGAAGCCCCTTCACGCAGTCTCATGGTGATTAGCTCCTTGGTAGCTGAGTACCTCGATGCCCTAGTATTCTCACTGTACATGCTTTCAAGATGATGCTTGATATCATAAGCATGCACGTGAGACTCATACTTCCTCGCGAGCTCTGGCACCATGGATGCTAGCATGTAGCACCTCGCATGGAGGTCGTCCTTCTTCCATGCCTCGAAAGTGGCAGTCTCGTCAGCAGTAGCAGTCGCAGGAAGAGCAGCGGGGGGACGTTCATTGAGCACATAGAGACGCTCCTCGACTTGGAGCACAAGTTTCAGATTGCGAAGCCAATCCAAATAGTTTGGACCGGTGAGTTTGTTTTGGTCGAGGATTGAGGAAAGGGGATGTTTGGACATTGTTGCTGAGAAAATTTGAAGAAGACAATAATTAGAGTTTAGTTCGTAATAATCGTTACAATTAAAATTTTGGACTTTTGTGTTTTAATTGTTCTCCCACTAATTTTATCGAATTCCACCACCCTCTAGCAGACAATCGAGAAAACTTATTTTTCTTTAATGGGCTTTAGGTCCAATAGCGCTAATGTAACCCGTAGTTAATCTATCCCGATTACATAAGCCTAAAGGTAGAGTACTATCAATCACATCACTATGTGACCCTAAAGATCGATTTACCTCACACTTGATAATGACCTAAGTTAATCTAGCGAATATCAAAATCTTCGTGTGTCAAGTCTAGCCTACCAATATGAGATGTCATAGATCCAACTATATCAAACTAATGCAATCCCTAGTTAATCTAGCCGACCACATTAATCCAACATAATTTTATCTATGACCGTATCTCCATCTAATGTCAATTAAATTACAGCTTATCCCACAATAGCACTCCCCGCTAACACGGCTTACTGCACTATCATGAGAGGCTACACATAATTTAATTGTTGGTAGAAGGAAAGAAAAATTCAACAATTTGTTTTTTCTTTATAGCTTGATAATTATTCTTGATTAAGAATGAGGGATTTTGTTTTTAAATCTTATTAGCTCATCGGAAGTTTTAGGTTATGATCGTTTGTGATTCCTACAACTATGTTCTCTAGGTATGTGGAAGCGCATATGGATCCTAAGAGAGACATACGATCATCATCGTACTTAATTACAATTATTCATCTCATGAATTAATTAATTAAAACGATTAATTGCAAATATTATTAACGGACCCCTTTCATTCATAAATCATTCAAATAAGAATGAAGTCCATTAATTATTTGCCATCTAATTTGTGTTCCATTAATTAAACTAATTTAACGATTAAATTAAATAATTAATCCAACACTATTCCTTGAATTCAAATTAAATTAATGGATCAATTATCTAATTGGGTTTAATTGATAAATAATTTCAAAAATTAAAAATCAATTAATTTTAATATTAATTCTCAGAAAATCGAATAAAAAATTTTTTTTTTTTTTTTTTTTTTTTGTTTGCGCTGACCGGACCGGTCGGACCGGTCGGACCGGACCGGTTCGGCCAGCTGGAAAAAACAGCAGTGAAAATCCGAAATTTTCAAAAATTAAAAATTTTATATTTTCTGAAATATTCAAAATATTTAATTAATATTAAACCCCCAATTTGATAACACCAAAAATTCAACAATTCAACAAATCGAAGCATGCTTTCGAAAACGATAAACACGTTGACAAGTAAACGATTAACCCGTGGCTCTGATACCACTGTTGGGGATCGTGCATGTATACGCAGCGGAATTTAAAATTTTTTATATCGAACTAGTTTCGATTACATGCAATACTAATCACATAGTCAACGTACCTTAACGCTTCCGCCATACATATGGTAATTTTTCGATTTAATCAAAAATACATAAAACCGAAAAATCACGAAACATGCTTATTATTAATTTCACGAAATCGAAACATGTAATCACATATTGCTCATGCTTGCAAATTAATAATCATACAAACATGTTCGAATCGAATTACGAAAGTTCCGATTTATTACCTCTTGTAGCGTGAGATTTCGACGAATCGAAATCCTAAAACGAGTCACGTACAAGCTGCTATATACCACTCCTAGGGGCTGCACCTCACGGCTGGACCGAGCTGATCCAGCAGGCAACGAACGGCGACGAACGGCAGCAGCAGCGGCGGCGCGTGGCAGCGGCAGCGGCGGCGCGTGAGCGACGGTGCGGCGCGTGCGGTGGTGCACGGATTCGTCGGGGCAGCAGCTCCTCTCCAATTAGGTTTCACCTCGTATTTTCGACCCACTCGAACTATAGCACTAGATATAAACGAGTTAGATAACAACACGAATAAAACGAAGGAGAAAGAGGAGAAAACCGGCGGCGTTTCCGGCGGTGGTCGGCGGTGGCGCGGCGGAGATGCAACGGCCGAAGAGGGGGCGGCTAGGGCTTGAGCGGCTAGGGTTTGGTTGCTCAAATCTGATCTCAAAACTCCTTTTGAGGTCTATTTATACCTAGGGTTTAAACCCTAGTAGGCTTAAGTCATTGGGCTTGACCCACTGATGCATTAAGCCCATTCCCTCGTCGGCCTCGTTTCTAATAAACGATCGTCCACAAAATTTTAACAATTATATATTTGTGACGAGCTCAAAGTCCTCGTCGATACGAGTGCCTCTTCGAAATTTCCAATTTCCAAAATTGGAAACTTCCACTTCAGTGGACTTGCTAAATCGGGAAACTTCCCAATTTAGAAAGTTCACTAAATTCCGCATGTCTCTCTTTCTTTACGTTTATTCCAATTCGCAATCCACAATTACGAATCTTGGATTCAATCATATCGACATCCAATCGTTAAAAGATTAACACATTAATCTATGCTTGTTGTTATCAAGGATCTATATTACACGAGAAGTGTGACCCTCAATGGTTCAGGTGTATGCTAGCCGTGGGCTCACAACTCTTTGTGATTCGAACAACACATTGTTCTTATACGAACTCCTCCCAAGAGTCCCGATTAGAGTAAAACTCATTTTACCTAATCCCGATCAAATCGGTGCCCAACGAATCAAGATTGGCGTCTAGCAACTACGCATCATGATTCCCTAGATACAAATGAAGTGCCTGCAAGAACCTTATGATATAGTTAGCGTACAGTACGATCCCTTCGTAGCACATGTCCCGATTGAACTAGAGGCATTGGTTCACCGAGACCTCTTATAAAGTTCAATAACCGTGCGCACGTTCTAGGTATTATAAATCCGTTCGTGTGCGACTTAGGGAAACACATTTCCCTAATCACCCCACTATCAACTCTGGCCAGAGATTCCATGGATTATAAACCGTCAGAACACACAGGACATCCATGACTACTCAAGCGCTCGAATCCCCTACTACAATGCACAGACTTCACACTAGATTTCGGATTGCACGAACGTTGGCCCTTGGAGCGGTCCGCGGTGGGACTCAGGGACAGGTCACGATACAATCGGTCCTCTAGTGAAGTCACGGTGATGTCTGGGTCTTAAGGACTAATGGTGTACAACTATATCTTAGAAACCTATTACTCGATGAATGAGAACCACTTATAGATTTCTAGGGCGAGGGAGTTCAGTGAACTCATCCAGTATGAGCACCCACTCAAGTATGCCGATGTCACAACACCGAGGACTGATGAGACGCAGTACACATACACTAAGTGCTAGTCTCAAAAGGGAAAGGCCGGTATCCTCATTATTGGCGTAACCCATCGACTAGGAACAAGGTTTAACAGTTACATTACATTGCTGAGTTATCTCACGATTCTACTAGATCAACTCACAGTAATAGAGTAACTCGTTAGGACTATATCTATGCTGCTTGCATGGGATAACAGATATAGAATGCCAAATAAGATATTTTATTATTACGAACGAAAAACGATTGTTTTATTACAAAGAAAAGAGAAAGACCACAGCCACAAGTTGGCTTGCCGGTCACCTACTCTAACAAAATTTATTACGTGACCTTATGTGCCTATGTGTTTCGGTAATTATGCATGCATATTAGGAATTATCATAGTATATAATATATATATATGTATGTGTATGCCGTGTATGTGTGTGTGTGTAATTAGGGGTGGATTATTAAATAATTTGAAATTAAGTAAATGATTATCCTAAAGCCTAGCCTAACCCCTACTAAACCATTCCTACACTCCATCTCTAGCATGCTCCATAAGAAGTCCAAGAGTCTCTCTCTCCCTCACCATTTCGGCTGCAACATACCCCTCTCTCTCTCTCCATTTTTGCCTTTCTTTCTTCACCTCCGAAACCACCATTCCCACCGGCACCACCAAGCTTGAACCCCTCTTCAAACTCAGCAAGATATTTATCAAACCAACCATGAGAATTCCCTATCTCACCCTTGCACTTGAATACTCAAAAAATACTATAAATACATGGTGCCCCTTCACAAATGAAAACACTTCTCACCTAGAAATCTACACGGTATCTTTCCACATTAAGGTAGCTTGGTTAAATCTGCAAGCTTGAAGAAGGTAAGACTCCGCCATTTTCAAGTTCTCCCACTTCTTCTTCTTCTTCTTCGTTTTTCCCTTTCTAACTTTCGGTTTTTCCTTGAAGGCTCCCAAGAACCTTTCCCTTTTCATCTAGCCTTTTTCCTTTCTGTTTTTTTTAAGGTAAGGAATCGAAATCCTTGCTGCAAATGGAGGTATCAAGTAATAAAAAGGAAAAACTTCGAAATTAATTAAAAGACACCCCTAATTCTTATTTGTGTTGTTCTTGCATTTAAATTGTTTCTTGTTGTTAATCCGTAGGATTTATGTTATTGCATGTATGATCAGAGGTCTTAAATGGTAGATTGAGTCGATTTCCTTCATAGATGTTTCGGTTCTTTCGAAAAATTGTGAAAAAATTGAATTTGGAAAAGTTTTGGGGTTGCATGTGTAAATCGGCATATTTTCGTGTCAGATCTGCAATTTGTGAGAAGTCAGATTCATATAAGTTTCAAAAAATGATTTTTAGCATTTATTGAACTGAAATTTCAGATTTAGGGAAATTTTTAAGAAAAGAGTAATTTTTGGAACTTCTAGTGGCCTTGCATGTATGGATCTAAAAGTTTTGTGGTGGAAAATGGAATTTTCAAAGTTATTGCATACATTAAAATCTAAATTTCCGTTTCTGCATATTTTGATTAAAGATTTCGAATTTTTGGGGATCTTTCATGAAAAGGTGGATTTTGAAATCATATTGTTGTTGCATGTGTAAATTGAAAGAGTTTTGGGGTAAATCTGTAATTTTCGAGAAATTGGTTTCAATTTGTATTCCAGGTCTGTTTTCCAGCATTTAGTAAAGTGTAAAATTCAGTTTTAAAGGGGTTTTACTAGAAAAGGGAAATTGTGCGTTATAGAGGTCTTGCATGTCTAAATCTAGAGAAACTAGGGTGAATTATGTAATTTCCGGAAATTTGCATCAAATCAATTATAACTGAGTCTTCTGCATTAATCTGAATTTAAGTTAAGTTAAGGGTCGATTTTCATGAAAGTATGAATTTTTGAACTTTAGGGTATATTGCATGTGTGAGTCTTGAACTTTGGGGGCAGAACTATAATTTTCAGAAGTTCAGGGGTGTTGTGCTGAAAACCCGAAACCTCCAAAACTAATATGGTTCCTTGATCTTGGAATTTAATTGAAATTAGGTAGCTTAAGGAAAGATAGAAGATAGGTTGATCCTTAATAAGTGTGTGTTATATTCTTGGATGAATATGTGTGAATACATAATTTGATCATGGTTAGTCTTTTGTGAAATATGTGTTTAATTGTCACTTGATTGATATTTGTGATGTTTTGTGACTTTTATATTTCTTATGGGCTATTGTGGAATATTGATAACTTTATGTACTCAACCGAAATTCTTAATACTTCGGCCGTGCCATTTTGTAATTAAATGAAATAAATTGGGGAATTAATGAAATACTTAGAAAAGATGAGAAAGGATACGGGGGGCCGGTATTCCAACCATAGATACTACAGTTGTGTGGTTTGATTCCACCAAAACGGGCTCAGAATAATCTTCTCGTGTTCTAAGTAAAGAAGTTGATTTCTCATCGGATCCGATAAAATGAAGATTTCTTATGTTTCTATAGTAAATGAACTATATGTACTAGAATGTAAATTGTGTTAATTGTTGTTGCGCTTGTGCTATTATTATATAGTATATGTAGTACGACTATATTTTTAAATTCTTGTTATCTTTCGATAACCTTGCTGAGCTTTGTTAGCTCATATAGATATTCTCCGTTTGCAGGTACTAGTACTACTCACTCCACCGGATTGGACTAGTCGACGTTTCGAGAGGACGATTCCGGGTTTTTGGTTCGCATGGAGGATCTACTTATAATGCTTGTAGTACTATCTTTTGTGTATATTGTTCTTAGAACAATTACTATTTCCGTAGTAGCCCATGTGTATTATTATCCGTGGTAGAGGAGGCATATTCCTCCGAAGATGGGCCCCTTTTTGTTAAACTATGGTCCATTTATTAATATGTAGTTTTAATTATGGACTTTAACTCTTTTTCCTATGTTTTACCAAGGTGACACCACATAGAAGTCTATATTACGAAATTATTGGGTAATTAGGCGTATACTCCACCATCCCACTAAATCACTTCGCCGAAACATTTTTCCGAAGCCGTCTCCATCCTTCAATCCCGAACCTCAAAGCAAATAGTAATAGTATGAAATCGTTTTTCTAAACCCCTTACCCACATACCCAAATACTTAAATAATACCTTCAAAGCTTCCGTGCCTGGCAAACCCTCTCGGTTTGCTATACGTATACTAGGGGGTGTCACAATATCGTTTACTGAGCAAAATTTGTAGAAATTCTATACGAGCACCGAACCGGAATTCGAAACCCTCGAAGCGTGAAGACTCGGTCGACTAGGAACACGTTTAACAGTTATAATACTTAAGTAAATATCTCACGATCCTAGCGATCAATTACTAGTACTTGTAATAACTGTACGGACTATATCTATGCTTGTGACAAAGGGACAAAGATATAGAATGCCAAGGTGTTTTATCATTAATAAGAATAAAGGTTTGTTTATTACCATAATAAATACGAAAGACCACAGCCACATGTAAGCTTGTTGGTCACCTACTCTAACAATCTCCCACTTGATCTAAAGCCAACTACCCATGAATCGCAATCCCATCGACTCTCGATGTTTTTCGTGGACCGATTTCGGTAAAGGCTTCGTAAAGGGGTTTGCAACGTTCTCTTGCGAGGTGACTCATTCTACTTTAACTTCACCTCTATCAACGATCTTTGGGACCACATGATATTTTCTCAGAATATGCTTCAACTTCTGATGAGATCGTGGCTCCTTAGCTTGCGCCATGGCTCCGGTGTTATCACAGTACAACGGTACTGGATCACTAGCATTAGGAACGACACTAAACGCTTGGAAGAACTTCCTTATCCATGTCCCTTCTTTTGCATCTTTGGACGCTGCAATGTATTCCGCTTCGGTAGTGGAATCGGCCGTCGTGCTTTGCTTGGAATGCTTCCACCACACGGCACCACCATTAAGCGTGAATATAAATCCAAAGTTCGACTTTGAGTCGTCCACATCCGATTGAAAGCTAGAGTCGGTAAAGCCCTCTAATTTCAACTCGGCACCCCCATAAACCAAAAATATATCCTTAGTCCTTCGTAAGTACTTGAGGATATCTTTCACGGCCTTCCAGTGAGCCAGGCCGGGGTTAGACTCATATCTGCTTGTGACACTCACAGCATACGCAATATCGGGTCTCGTACATAGCATGCCATACATAATGCTTCATATGGCAGAAGCATAAGGCGTCCTTTTCATCTCCTCGATGGGACATTGGCAAGAATCCTTTCTTGGATTCTTCCATTCTAAACCATTACATAACGGTGTCTATGTACAGGTTTTAGGATATTCCAAGCATCTTCCTTGCTCTATCTCTATAGATGCGTATTCCTAATACATAAGATGCTTCTCCCAAATACGTCATTGAGAAACGTGTGGACAACCATGCTTTCGTTTGTTGCAACATTCCTACATCGTTCCCAGTGAGTAGAATGTCATCAACGTAAAGCACTAAAAATATCACTGCCCTCCCACTAACCTTCTTGTATACACAAGGTTCCTCCGGATTCTTCACAAAATCAAACTCTTTGATAGTTGAGTCGAACCTAATGTTCCAACTTCGGGATGCTTGTTTCAATCCATAAATGGATCGCTGGAGCTTGTAAACCTTTTGCTCATTTCCAGAAGATATGAAGCCTTCCGGCTGCGCCATGTAAATTTCTTCCTCAATATCTCCATTAAGGAAGGCGGTCTTCACATCCATTTGCCATATCTCGTAGTCATACCACGCAGCTATGGCCAGCAAAATCCTAATGGACTTCAGCATCGCGACTGGCGAAAAGGTTTCCTCATAGTCAATACCTTGCCTTTGAGTGTATCCTTTCGCTACCAATCTAGCTTTATAGGTCGATACCTTTCCATTCACTCCCATTTTCTTCTTATAGATCCACTTGCAGCCTATAGGAACAATTCCCTTAGGTGGATCTACCAAGGTCCACACCTTGTTGGAGTACATGGAGTCCATTTCGGATTTCATGGTAGTTAGCCAATGTCCCATGTCCGCATCCGATACGGCCTCATTGTATGTTCCCGGATCTTGTCCAAGATCAACATGATCTTCATCCTTCTCGAGGAGGAATAACCTATCCGGCATTTTCCGAAGATTTTCGGATCTATGTACCGTAGGTTCAGGAGGTATATTAGTGGATTGTTGTATTAGTTCTATTACTTGTTCTTGCGCTTGAACTTCACCTTGTGGTTCTTGAACTACTTCAAGTTCTATCATGCTGCCTTTTCTATCGGATAGAAACTTCCTTTCCAAAAAAGGTGGCATTTCACGAAACAAACGTCTTTGCTTCCTTGACATAATAGAACCCGTATCCCATCGAGTCTTCGGGATACCCCACAAAATAGCACAAGTCGGATTTACTATCCAACTTGTCTCCCACTAATCGCTTCACATAAGCGGGACAACCCCATATCCTAATATGTTTGTAGTTTGGTTTCTGGGAATGCCAAAGTTCATAAGGTGTGGATTTAACTGCTTTGGTGTTAACTCTATTCAGCAAATACGCGGCAGTACGAAGTGCATGACCCCACAAGTATGCCGGTAAGTTCGTGAACCCCATAGTAGATCGAACCATATCCAATAAAGTTCGATTCCGACGTTCGGAGACTTCATTATGTTGAGGAGTTCCAGGTGGAGTCCATTGAGATTGTATCCCATTCCGTTTTAGATAGTCAATGAACTCGATGCTCAAGTACTCTCCACCACGATCGGATCGCATCTTCTTAATACTTCGTCCGAGTTGCTTCTCTACTTCGTGTCTAAAACCTTTGAACCTTTCAAATGTTTCAGACTTTCACTTCATCAAGTACACATACCCATACCTAGAATAATCATCGGTAAATGTAGCGAAGTAGTTGTATCCACCCTTCGCACTAACACTTAGTGGACCACACATGTCTGTATGGATCAAATCCAAAAGACCCTCGGCTCGTTCCATTTTCCCTTTGTAGGTTGACTTGGTCATTTTCCCTTTAAGACAAGATTCAAAAGTTTGTAGTGATTTCACGTCCTCCGAAGAGAAACAATCCTTCACTAAAAAAATCGTTCTTCCTTCTTAAAGAGACATGACCTAATCTAGCGTGCCAAAGTTGTGCGGGGTTTTGACATATCTCCTTACGTTTTGCTGATTTTCGCCTTAGGGGCCCCCACTACCTTCACCCACTTCGAACTTGCTGTTTGGGAAGGGAACTCTTTACTTTCTCTTCTTTTGGGAAGAACTTCGTCTTTCTAGAAGTAGCAGCAACGAGAACAGACTTCTCTTTCTTAATGGTGGACTCGAAGCTGACCAACATGTTCGTTAACTCATCCAAGGGAGGATCTAGTTTGTTCATGTTGAAGTTCACTATGAACGATTCATATGAACTAGGCAGAGACAACAGGATCAAATCCAACGAGAGCTCGGCCGGGAGGGTGACATCGAGATTCACTAGCTTACCAAGGAGATTGATCATTTTGAGACAGTGCTCGTCGACCGAAGTCCCTCCGCGCAGTCTCGCCGTGATCAACTCCTTTATAGCAGCGTACCTCGATGCCCTAATATTCTCACTGTACATGCTATCGGGATGAGAATTTATATCGAAAGCATGCAAGTGAGACTTATATTTCCTCGCAAGCGCGGGCTCCATGGCGGCTATCATATAACACCTAGCATGAGTGTCACCTTTCTTCCAAGCTTCATAAGTTTCTTTTTCAGCATCTGTCGTTGTGGTAGGTATAGTGGCGGGAAGTCTCTCGTTCAAAACGTAGAGACGCCCTTCAACGGTTAGCACAAGCTTAAGACTACGCAACCAATCTAGGTAATTAGGGCCATTGAGTTTATTGTCGAGGATTGACATTATGGGATTCTTAGACATGATTATCTGAGAGGTATAGAGAAGAGGATTATTAGAGATTCGCGTTAAATGATCGTTACAATTAAATGTTTGGCCATGTGTTATTTAATTGTTCTCCCACTAATTTTATCGAGTTTCACTTCCCTCTAGTAGACAAACGAGAAAACTGATTTTTCTTAATGGGCTTTAGGTCCAACAGACAAATATAACCCGTAGTTAATCTAGCTCGATTATATTTGCCCAAAGGTAGATCAGAATCAATCATATCCAAAATATGACCCTAAATTAATTTTTCTCACACGTGATAATGACCTAAGTTAATCTCGCGAATATCAAAATCGTCGTGTGTCAAGTCTAACCTACCAATCAAAGATGCTCATAGAACTTGATTATGCCAAACTAATGTAGTCCCTAGTTAATCTAGCATAACCCTTTTCTATGGCTACCTTCATCGCTATGTCAATTGAATTACAGCTTACTTTACCATAGCACTCCCCGCTAACACGGCTTACTGCACTATAGTAAAGGGCTACACATAATCCAACCGTTGGCAGAAGGAAAGAAAAAATTCAACAGATTGGTTTTTTCTTTACAGCTTGAAATGATTCTTTATTAGATTAAGAATGAGGGATTTTTAAATTTTATCTCATCAGATGGTTTGGATTGGTCTATGTGATTCCTACATCTATGTTCTCTAAAGGTATATGAAAATGCATATTGTCCTAAGAGAAACATACGACCTAACTACATAATTAATTACATTAATTAATTATCGGGTTTTTCAAAATAATTATAGAACATCAACTAACATAAATTATTCATATAATGTTGAGGTACTACTAATTAAGTTGAACTATAATCAATATTATATATGTGTTATATTAATTGAAATCAATTTGACAATTTAAATTAATTAATTTATCTAACACCTATTTACTAAAATAGATGATTGGTGACTCGATTATCTAATTGGGATCAATTGAAGATAATTTTCCAAATATTAAAATCAATTTGTTTTAAGTTTAATTTTAGAAATCTGAAATAATTTTTTTTTTTTTTTTGGTTTTTTATTTTCAGTGAACCGGTTCGGCCCAACCGGTTCGGACCGAAGCGGTCCGGTTCTGCCTAGTCCAGTTGACCCAAATCAGTGGGCCGGGTCAGTCGGACCGAGAACCAGTCTGACCGACCCGAATCCACTTGGATTCGGTCAATTGGATCGTGCACAACCATCGAACAGGCCGGTCCGACCGGTTCGATCCGAGCAAATTAAAAACTGACATTTTAAAAATAATTTCAGATATGATTTTCCAATTTTAAACAATTTTAAAGCTGGAAAAATTCTAAACAATATTTCAAAAATATTTTAAACTTACGAAAACTCCCAATTACATAATACAACAATCGCTACTTTAATAAATCGAACATGCATAAAATCATAGCATATTATAACGAACGCAATTAATTGTGCAACGAGCTATGATGCCACTGTTAGGAATCGGACACGTGTATGCAGCGGAAAACAAAAATTTTATGCGATTTAAATAAATTTAAAGCACATAAACACATGCCCGATAATTGAAATCAATTAATTGTGTACCTTTGCGCTTCAAGAGAAATTGAAAACAACATACATGCTTCATTACTTAATCGAAATTAAATCAACTAGCATGCTCGCGTTTAAATCAAATAATCATGCTCGCAGTAATTTAAACAATTTCATGTAGTCACATAAAATCGTACAAGTTTGCTTACTAACGAACATGCATATTTAATTTAATAAACACGGATTCGAATAAACACGGATTCGAATTATTACCTCTTGAAGCGTGAGGTAGGCGCACGAGTCGAAGCAAGATTGCCACGGAAACCAATCCGTGCAATCCGGGGCAGCAACGGCGGCGCAGCGATGGCGATGATCCGAGCAACCACGGAAACCCTTGAAGCGTGAATCGAACGAAGGCTCGAGAAGATGGATAGCTTCTCTTCCCACTCCTATTGATCCAACTTGTTTGCTGATCTGAAATTACAGCCTTGCTCCGACTTCAATGTCTCCATGCTTATTTACTGGATGAACAATTCCTACCGGAAGATTGTAGACTTATGAGTCGTGAAGCTGCTGTCAAAATTTCACGTCCATCGCATAATTTATGGCGAATTTTCTCGCTGGACAGCGCAGAAAATCCGAGAGCAGTTTTTCACCTCGTATACTACGATCTACTAAATACATGGCACTAGACACGTAACAGTTAGAAAAACGGAAGAACAGAAAGAATGAAAGAAATCTCAAAAGGATCGGCCAACGGATGGCCGATTCCGGCGAGATGGTGGCGACGGCGGCGGTGGCCGCGGGTTGAGATTGGCCGAGAGAGGTTAGAACGGCTAGGGTTAGTTCGTGTATCCTCATATGTGTAAGACCTATAAATCAAGTATTTATAGTCTCGGGCATAAAACCCTAACGGGCTTAAGTTGGACCGGGCCCAACAGCTTAAGTTCGTTAGTTCTTTTACTTGCTCATCTCTCTTAATTCGATGATCGGAAAACTGTAACAATTACATTTTCGAAATCACTATAATGTCCTCGTCATTACGAGTGCCAACTCTCGATTTCGATCATTCCAAAAGTGGAAACCCTAATTCAATGCACTTTCTAAATTTGGAAACTTTCCGATTTAGAAATTCCACTACGATGTTCGCCTATTCTTTTCCTTTTCTTATTCTCATTCATAATTCCAAATTATGAATGTTTGACCCAATCATATTGACTTCCAATCATGCAAGGATAAACCAATTTTACCTTTGACCGTTTATTCAAAGATCTCATGTGCACGAGCAGTGTGACCCTCGATGGTTCAGGTGTAAGCTAGCCGTGGGCCCACAACCCTTTGTGGTCAAAACTCGTCCCTTAGAGTTACGATTTAGATGAAAATCGTTTCACCTTAATCACCAGTAAAGTTGAAGCATGAATATAATCCCTCACGTCCTTTAAAGTTGTCCATTTCCGATTATGAAGCATGAATATAATCCCTCACGTCCTTTAAAGTTGTCCATTTCCGATTGAAACGCTAAAGTCGTCGAACGACTTTACTTTCAACTCGGAAAAAATCATGTGTAAAAATCATCGGTAAAGGTAACGAAGTAGTTGAAACCACCCCTTGCACTAACGCTTAGTGGGCCACACATCTCTGTATGGATCAAATCCAAGAGACCTTCGGCACGTTCCATTTGGCCTTTGAATGGCGACTTGGTCATTTTTCCTTTAAGACAAGATTCACAAGTTTGAAGTGAGTTCTCATCATCCAAGGTGAATAATCCCTCACGAACAAACTCGTTCATCCTTCTTAAAGAGATGTGACCTAGTCGGGGCGTGCCAAAGTTTTGCGGGGTTTTGACTTCTATATCGAGTTCGGGTTAACCTAAAGTTCATTGGATTATACTTCATATAAGTTCAATGAATAACGTATCTTTCTCAGAACATTTCTGAGCAAGACACTCCTTACAGTTTACAGAGCCTAATGGTCTGTCTTTCCACATTGGAAGTAAGCATCACTTATATGCTTGTTTTCTTTGGCCTTGTGAATACTTGATTTACCCCTAGTCTATCTTTTGCTAGGCCGGAAACTATTTTCCTTTTGCTATCTTCTTCGACTTTGAACTATTCTTAGTAAAAGATATAGAAACTACCAAATGCAAAACAGACTTCTCTTCCTTTATAACCGACTCATATTACAACATGTTGACCAACTCCTTCAAAAGGAGATTCAACCATATTCTTGTTGAAACTAATTATGAACGTTTCATAATAGTTAGTGAGTGATGGAAGTATGAGATACCGAGATCTCTGATGGGAGAACGACGTTGTGGTCATACAACTTCTTTAAGAGTGAGTGTGAGGAAACACAACACTTAGTTGGCTTATTGGTCACATACTCTAACACATATAGATCAAACATTAGTAATAAAGACACATATACTTTTACACGTATATTCACATAGGCACTTATCCGTAATTATATACTTATACATATACGTATATACTCTAATTTATAACTATGGGTTATAAGTTTCCTCAACCCGAGGGGAGTACGCCTATAACATCATAGGTCTAAACTATCGATATACACATATATATACTTATATATATTCATACTTATATCTTATAAGAATAAAGCACATTATTCAAATAATCATCATGAAATTCAATATTTCACATTATTCCTATTCAAAGGAGTATAGAAAATCAAATCTAGTAGAAGTACTAGAACATAGAAGTTTTCAAGAACAACTTATAGTTCTAAATATATACTAGTCTTTTTATCTTACATATAACTACTCTAATAATGGTTCTCTAGATGTAACATCATAAACTATTACCATATTAAGTCATGTCTCAAGAGTTTAAATCATGTTCACAAAGGACCCTTTAATTCAAAGAAATTCGTTTTTAGGAAAATCGGACAGTTTTGACACCTTAATTTTAAAAATACATTTCTATTAACCCTTTACTAAAAAAATTCTGAATCTTTAACCACATACTCCTGTATGAGTGAAAAACACCTTTTTAAAACAGTTTTCCAAAATAACCAGTAGACAAAGAGAAATAAGTAAAACAGTACAGTAGTATGGTCACACTTTGAGAAACAGAATCAGCCACTGTAAAAATACCCAATTAATCACCCTTTTGTTAAAACACTGTAAAACTTTGCAGAAAACTGGTTGTATAGGTTATAAATATATTCCAAGTGGAATCAAGGAAATCAAACTAGGAAAACATCGATTTTAAAAGCAAATCCTCAGCTGACTCAAAAACTGTGCAGGTTTAGTAAATAATTTATATCTTAATCATCTGAAATCCGATTGATGATTAAAATATATGAAATTTCGTTATTTTAGGAAAAGAGGGCATATGTGAAACATGCAGTAAACTCCGAGACTGAAAACCTGAAAATTCATTAGTGATCTATATCTACATCTTTGATCAAAACAAATCTGGCAGTTTAGGCACTACAGCTTCAGAAATTCGTATTTCCTAAACCGTAGATCCAAATCTGATTAAATTTGGAACACATGTTCATATCTAAGTCTAGATTATAGGGTTAAAACGGTTTATGAAGAAACTTATCTATGTAAGAGATATAATCAATTTAGTGCAGTAACATAAGCAGAAATTCAGAACAAATCCACTAACTTTAAACATCCAATTAATTCATACCTTTACTTAAACACTACCAAATTTTGTGGAAAGTCAGTTTCATAAGCTTATTATCATATTCACGTGGAATCAACTCAATAAGATTAGTATAAAACAATATTCAACACATAATTCGTAGATGACTCCGAAACTGTGCAGATTCAGAAAAAAGTTCATAACTCACTCAATACAAATCCGATTTATGCATAATCTATATCACCATGAAGCTAACCAAAAGGTCTAAACTACCATAAAATTTAATAATTTTATCTTAAGAATTACCCGATGAGACATGCAATATAATCAGAAGCTACGAAACTGAAATTCATGTAGTGTTCATTAAGAACTTTATCTTCTAAATCCCAAAATTAAAACCTCAAATATAAAATTCATTAAAACACATATAATTTATATTAATTAGGTTATTATTTCAGTAAAGACCAAGGTCCTTACCCAAGAGCATGAAATCGAAGATGAAGGGGTAAGAAAATCAAAGGCTCGGTGGATTTTCGGCGGGTTTGGCTTGGATGTTCTTGGATGGCTTTGGGGCTGAGCTTGAAGGATGTGAAGGGGCTGTTTCTTGAAGAGTTTTAGCAGAATTGAAGAAGAGGGAGTTTCTCTTGGAGAGGAATTGAAGAGAGGAAGGAGAGAGGGGCTTTGATGGGGTGATGCAAGAAGAGAATTCTTCTTTGGGGCTGTTTTTTATCGATGGAGAGGGAAAGGAGAGGGCCTTTTGGCTGATGTTTTTGGTGTGAAGAGAATGTGAAGAGGAGGGGTTTATTTATAGGGGAACTGAGGCCCTTACTTGTAATATAAAATACATTGGGGTTTTATTGGAAATTTGGGAGAACATACCTTGGGGGCTTCTTAGCAATATAGAAGAGAAGAGGGGAGTCCTTTGTAATTAATAAACTTAGGGAGTAATTCACTTTCCCTCACACACAACACACTAAAACATATAATTCATATAAATTCCATTGGATACCAATTAAACTATAACGAAAACTAATTTTACATCATCTCAATCCTAAATTAATCATCAATTAAAGCACATCATTAAAATCCATGAACTAAAGCACATAATTCATTAAATCACATAATTAGAATCAACTACTCAATTAATAAAAATGTCTACTTCTAAAAAATACTATAATGTATCTAAATCACCTAAACACATAGAAAACGAATAAATTGCTACTCGATTCATGAAATGCACGTATATTCGTATTTACTCTAAGTTCAATGTAACCATATATAAATGCTTATGAAAATGCGGGCTGTTACAATCTTCCCCCCTTAAATAAATTTTGTCCTCAAAATTTGAAAAGTTCCGCGTAAAAGACGATGAGACCACGTTACAAAATAGCGTTTCTTGAATAGGGGGTTAACAATAATTAGGAAAACGTCTTCTTACCTTTTCAAAAGTTCGCCTTGATTCCAAAATATTTTGTAAATAAATACGAAACATGCTTCTTGAAAAAATTCCGGTAAGAGTTTTAGCATGACTATGATAGCTTTAGGGAAAATAGTAACCAAGTCGAGTTGAAAATTCTAACTTTCATAAAAACAAAACTCAATTTTGAAATATTTTAAAAATTTCTCTTACCTTCTTTTGAAATGTTTTGCACGCCTCTGGGCTGCATGATATGAATGCGTTGTATGATATGCAACACTAATCTTATCTAGTCCTTATATGCACATAAGGTTTTGAACACATACCATCATAAACCCATAAACCTCTAATATGCAAGACATGATATAGTTTAAGCGAATGAATCCATTTATACTACGAACTAAAACAAGTTATAAACCAATCAGTTGTAAATTTGTAGATAATCTCATAGATTTGCACAAACATAAATCAGAAAATAAATTCACTTCCAACTTCAAAGTTATACATTTCTAGAAAACTCATTTCCTATAAAACAAAAGTTTGCATGGATTTTTGAAAAATATGCAAGTAAAATTAGTATGCTTTGCATGTATTTTGGGAATGCGCCACATAAGTTTCACACAAGATACATATTAACAACTTCAATACAGGGCATCGCATATATCCACATAGATTCTACCAAAAATGCTTGATGCAAACTATAATCTAAAATGCACTCACATGATTCATATAGTAAGAATTTAACGTTCAAACTTTGAACCGAAAACTAACACGGTTATCAAAAAGATCAATTATATTCTAAATTTCTACCCATGTGTATCTTATCGAAACAAAAACTTTCAAACCCTTCGCTTAAACGAAACATCAAAATTCAGAATCTTTATTAAGCATTCATGTGTTTTAGGAAAATCAAACTTTCGAAAATCATCCTTTGAAAAATAATTTCTACAATCAACACATCTATAGAGTCAACCGGAGTGATTAACATGCAAGTAAATAAGTTCATTATGATGCACGCAATAAGTAACTTAAGCATGGGGCATGTGACTCAAATATATCACATAATGCATGAAACCCACTACCAATGAACACATTATCGTAAAATTCAATTTCAATTCACAACTTCGAGATAAAGTCAGGTAATCATATAATCCTACCGTTAACTTCGAATATCTAAATTTCGAAAAACAAAGTATAATAATTTACTAAGAAACCTTAACTATACACATAGTACACCTAGTTCACATTATTTCACATAATCAAAATAGCAATTATCGAAATCTAAGGGCAATTAGCTCAATTAGATTCTATAAATACTTAGTATGGTCTAAGCACAATATTCTCAAATCAAAATTATCAATCAAATTCATCGATAGGAATCTTCAAAAATAGTTTAGTCACACACATGCAATTATTAAGAAGGTCGAATATCATAGGTGCAATAGCATACACATATACATACAAGTATACTAGATAGTATGAGATTAATTAAATTAATCCACACACGTAGAAAAATCATAATTCATATATATGGCTTTTAAATTGCATACAAATACTAAATTTGTAACAAAAGTCAATCATACTTTGTCACAGACATGTCACAATATTAATAGCACACTTAGTCAATTATTTCAGGAAATCGAACATATAAGATCGAATACATAGATTAACCAAAGATGGGCATATGACAAGAACTAGTGAGATTGAAATTCACGAAGTTGTAAAGTGATCTTAAAACAATTTGAATTAAACTTCATCGAGGGACAGCATGCTTAATTCTCATATTCACATTGTTAAAGTAAACCAGGATTAATAAGATCTAATCCTATATATTTTGAATTCAAGTATACTACCACAAAATCAGACTCTACCAATTGGGCGCATAAGTAAGAATGTGGTACAATATCCACGATTTATCACTTAACATATAAGGTACACATAAATAATTTATTTATACCCCCATCAATTCAATTGCTATACTCCTAGATTATCAAGTCAATTCAAAATAAGTTAGAGACAACAATTCATATCCACCACTTCATTCAAGTAAATTCAAGGAAAAATTCAAGAAAAACGAGTTTCTCCTATGAAGAAAATTTCTTTTTAATTTAAAAATCCGACATAGTGAAAGTCTGAAAGTTTTATTGAACATTCTGACTTGATTGAAAAATGTGCTCTATTCCTAAAACTTCGAAAGTTCAATCATTACACAATCTTCATGACTTTAGATCTTCCAATTAAACAAACATGCATAATCAACAAGCACAAAGGTAGAGCATAAATCAATTTTTTTATTAATTAAACAAAATATCAAATACTTCCCAAGTTTATTTTATGAAAACGAATATTTTTCAATACACTTAATAATTCCACATGCAATTCTCTATCAACGATATTATAGCATGGAATATTCAAAGAAGGTTCGAATCACTTAACCAATTATAAATCACATAAGATTTAATTCTAAGTCATAATGTGAAATACCAATTGTTTTGGGGTACTTATCTCAAATATTCAATCAACAATATGGCATACACCAAATTACATAAAACTTCAAAGATTATCTACACTTCATTGCTCATACTACATAGTGTAATAGGAGATTGTAAATCTTACTAAGATCAACTCGAGATATTGTCAATGAGTAAAGTGACAAGCTTACATAGAATTGTAAGTTCTCTAATTCTAATTAGTCCACATAACTAAGAATGATACCTTATTACTTAGGCCGGGAATCGGAGGAGGAATCACATGTGCCTTGAGCCATAACAAGGAATCCCGTGTATTAAACACTACTCTGATACCATGATGTAGCACCCTCAATAATACAATAAAATTTTTAGAAAGAGATGTTGTTAACAGGGGCTTGTTAAAAACTTTTGGATCCAATTTTATCTTTGAGAAAAACCACCTTAAAATTTTAGAACCATTTCCTTTTACTTAAAATCTAACCCACAATCGGAAAATAAGATTTTTCGTAGAGAGTGTACCATAACATGAATGGGATTTTGAAAATAATCTCGATGTGGCGGAATAATCCACATAAAACATTATCGGGGTTTAGAAAACACTCGTAAGACAGCGGAAGGAAATAAACTTTATTTAAGATACCCCCGTTTAATAGACTGGGTTCCCAAATCAGAGTACAAAATTAAAAATCGATATCTTGGCTATATATTTTAGAAATCGTTGACGTCATAAAAATCCGGGTTAAACAGTCAAGGCATCAAGGCTTGCGATTCCTCGAACTCCACTCTGTCGGCCTCCTAAAAATCTTGGAGAACCTGAAAAGATAATTTGCATGAAAGCTCAGTAAGGACATTAGTCTTAGTCTGACGAATTCACGCCTCTATCATCGTATCACTCACGACCTATGGGAGTCCTAAAGTTTTCGTCTATGTCCTTTCCAACTAATTATGTTATCTCTACAACCACGTCACACATATTCAAGCATATAATTACACATATAAGCACATAACATATTTTTCTTGAAATCGAGAGCATTATAATAAAAGTATGGTTTTGTTTCGAAAACTACTTGAAAATCATTCTGGGAATAATTCATGTAAATTAATTCATAATTTACTTGGGAATTCAATTTAGGCATAAAGTCTCTTTGAACGAAGTTCCCCTTTTTAAACAAAACGGAATTTCTTTTAAAAGAAAATCATTTTTCTTCCAAAATCATTTTTATGCGTAGATGCGTATGACGGGCTCCCTATCAAAACCCTAACGTAAGCATCGACAATAGACGTTTTTATACTGAGCCCGGTCTTTGGTGAGTGCTACCCACACTGCAGTCTATAGTAACTTGTCGTTTTGGGATATCGGCCCGCCATATCCCGTGTCTATTCATCGAAGCAACGTTACCGTTTCGACTCTTCTATACTAGACCATGCAACCATTTAATGACTCGAGGAATGCACGTAATTTGAAGATCTTAATACACCATTCCAATAAACAGTAATAATTTCAAGTACGTCATTCACATAATTCGATGGAGTTAAATCACATAACATGATAATCAAATCATAAAATTCGGAAGCAATTTCCGAAACAATAGTAAGAACATATAGATCAAACATTAGTAATAAAGACACATGTACTTTTACACGTATATTCACATAGGCACTTATCCGTAATTATATACTTATACATATACGTATATACTCTAATTTATAACTATGGGTTATAAGTTTCCTCAACCCGAGGGGAGTACGCCTATAACATCAGGTCTAAACTATCGATATACACATATATATACTTATATATATTCATACTTATATCTTATAAGAGTAAAACACATTATTCAAATAATCATCATGAAATTCAATATTTCACATAATTCCTATTCAAAGGACTATAGAAAATCAAATCTAGTAGAAGTACTAGAACATAGAGAGTTTCAAGAACAACTTATAGTTCTAAATATATACTAGTCTTTTTATCTTACATATAACTACTCTAATAATGGTTCTCTAGATGTAACATCATAAACTATTACAATATTAAGTCATGTCTCAAGAGTTTAGATCATGTTCACAAAGGACCCTTTAATTCAAAGAAATTCGTTTTTAGGAAAGTCGGACAGTTTTGACACCTTAATTTTAAAAATACATTTCTCTTAACCCATAACTACAAAAATTCTGAAACTTTAACCACATACGCCTGTATGAGTGAAAAACACCTACTTAAAACAGTTTTTTAAAATAACCAGTAGACAAAGAGAAATAAGTAAAACAGTACAGTAGTATGGTCACACTTTCAGAAACAGAATCAGCCACTTTAAAAATATCCAATAAATCACCCTTTTGTTAAAACACTGTATAACTTTTCAGAAAACTGGTTATATAGGTTATAAATATATTTCAAGTCGAATCAAGGAAATCAAACATGGAAAACATCGATTTTAAAAGAAAATCCTCAGCTGACTCAAAAACTGTGCAGGTTTAGTAAATAATTCATATCTTAATCATCTGAAATCCGATTGATGATTAAAATATATCAAATTAAAGAAAACAGAAAGATATAGTTACCCATGAAATTTCGTGATTTTAGGAAAACCGGGCATCTTTGAAACATGCAGTAACCTCCTAGACTGAAAACCTGAAAATCTATATCTACATCTTTGATCAAAACAGATCTGGCAGTTTAGGCACTACAGCTTCAGAAATTCATATCTCCTAAACCGTAGATCCAAATCTGATGAAATTTGGAACAAATGTTCATATCGTAGTCTAGATTATAGGGTTAAAACAGTTTATGAATAAACGTACCTATTTAAGAGATATAATCAATTTAGTGCAGTAACATAAGCATAAATTCAGAACAGATCCACTAACTTTAAACATACCAATTAATTGATACCTTTACTTAAACACTACCAAATTTTGTGGACAGTCAGTTTCATAAGTTTATAATCATATTCACTTGGAATAAACTCAATAAGATTAGTATAAAACACTATTCAACACATAATTCGTAGATAACTCCGAAACTGTGCAGATTCAGAAAAAGGTTCATTACTCACTCAATACAAATCTGATTTATGCATAATCTATATCACAATGAAGATAACCGAAAGGCCTATACTACCATAAAATTTCATAATTTTATCTTAAGAATTACCCGAATAGACATGCAATACAATCAGAAGCTACGAAACTGAAATTCAAGTAGTGTTCATCAAGAACTTTATCTTCTAAAGCCCAAAATTAAAACCTCAAACATAAAATTCATTAAAACACATATAATTTATATTAATTAGGTTATTATTTCAGTAAAGACCAAGGTCCTTGTTGGGATATATTATTTAATTTATTATTTAATTATTGGTTTAGTTAATAGTTTATTATTAATTAATTATATTAGTATATTTATGATATATATATGGCCGTGAGTTAGGGTTAGGAGAACTATTAAGTATTTTATTAGTTTAGGTAATTATCTTTTCTAGTTAGATTAGGATTCTAGGGTTTTCTTATATTTAAATAGTCGTCTTGTGCTAGGGTTTTATTATGAAGAGAGAAATATTAAAGAATAGATCTTACGTTTCGTAGGAAATATTTATGATACTCGAGAGATCGTATCAATTGGTATTAGAGCGAAGTTGCGATTAACACCAACGCTTCGTTAGCAAGGCAGCGATTACATCAAAGCTACGATGGACCAAAGTTGAGATAACATCAAAACTTTGTGAAAATCATGATGTCAGAAACAAGACGGTTGGAGCGATTGGAAAAATCCGTAGAGAAATTACTGATTAATTTTCAGAAATTGCTCGAACAAAGTCAAGGACGACGTCAACGCCATCACAAAAGCCGAAGGGACCGCTGTCCGTCACCGCCACGGCCATCACCACCACCGCCACTGCCGAGCCTATCGTCGGAGGGAGAGGAAGAGGACGACGATGACTTTTTCGAAGAGCCCCAAATTTTTGTGAGTTCGCCCAAAGAAGAAGAATCGAATTCCACTGAGATAAAGTGGGACGAAGAGCCGAAAGAAGAAGAATCGGAGTCAATTGAGATAAAGTGGGACGAAGACGAGAAATTAACCAGAGAGGAGAGCGAAGAGCTACTATGGATATTCGGAGATTTCCATGGTGTTCAAAAGAAAGGAGACGAGGAACCGATGGTCAGTTTGGAGGAGACAAAATCTGAAAAGACGATTAAAAAAGTTTATCTATCGGGAAAAAAATTGAGTATTTTCGCAAAAGTAGCCTTTGGAATTTCTTGGGGTCAGCAAGAACCATGTGTTAAAGAGCTTGATCGTTCATTGTGTTTTTCGGATTCATTCGGAAAGAAAGTCGATGAAGTCAAACATAGATGGAAACGCAAGACGAACCTTGAGGACAAGATTCATTTCATGCGGGGAGGAATGTTGGGATATATTATTTAATTATTGGTTTAGTTAATAGTTTATTATTAATTAATTATATTAGTATATTTATGATATATATATGGCCGTGAGTTAGGGTTAGGAGAATTATTAAGTATTTTATTAGTTTAGGTAATTATCTTTTCTAGTTAGATTAGGATTCTAGGGTTTTCATATATTTAAATAGTCGTCTTGTGCTAGGGTTTTATTAGGCATAAAGAAATATTAAAGAATAGATCTTACGTTTCGTAGGAAATATTTATGATACTCGAGAGATCGTATCAGTCCTTACCCAAGAGCATGAAATCGAAGATGAAGGGGTAAGAAAACCAAAGGCTCGGTGGATTTTCGGCGGGTTTGGCTTGGATGTTCTTGGATGGCTTTGGGGCTGAGTTTGAAGGATGTGAAGGGGCTGTTTCTTGAAGATTTTTAGCAGAATTGAAGAAGAGGGAGTTTTATAATTAATAAACTTGGGAATTTATTGGAAATTTGGGAAAACATACCTTGGGGGCTTCTTAGCAATATAGAATAGAAGAGGGGAGTCCTTTGTTATTAATAAACTTAGGGAGTAATTCACTTTCCCTCACACACAACACACTAAAACATATAATTCATATAAATTCCATAGGATACCAATTAAACTATAACGAAAACTAATTTTACATCATCTCAATCCTAAATTAATCATCAATTAAAGCACATCATTAAAATCCATGGACTAAAGCACATAATTCATTAAATCACATAATTAGAATCAACTACTCAATTAATAATAATGTCTACTTCTAAAAAATACTATAATGTATCTAAATCACCTAAACACATAGAGAACGAATAAATTGCTACTCGATTCATGAAATGCACGTATATTCGTATTTACTATATGTTCAATGTAACCATATATAAACGCTTATGAAAATGCAGGCTGTTACATTACAGTTGGCTTTTTGGATCTTGTACGGTTCCCTACAGCAGATTTTGGATTCTTCAAGTTATTTTCCTCAAATATTTCGAAGTCTATTTTTGGAACTTCTATGACTAGCGGACGGTTGTCAAGTGCTCTGGAGTATTGATCAATTATAGCCTCGAGTTTAGAGATTTTTTCATCCCTTGCTTTGATGGTTGCCATATATTCCTTTTCTGCTTACTTGAGTAGTGTTTTTTCAGCTTCTAAGAACAATATCTGAGCGACGGACTCACTCATATTTGTCAATTGCACATCTTCCATCAGCAATGAATGGGATTCTTCGCAGGCGGGATTGACTAATATTATGGATGGGTGGTGTGCAGATTGATTTGGCGTCGTATTTGCTAGCTTCTGGACAAGCTATTTGTTTGCAGGTTCTAGCTCCGCCAAACTCACATGTAGCTCGATGTTTTGCGCGTGTGAATCGTCAATAACCTTATTTTTATGGGGAATGGATGTTTGCGGTTGTGTCAGTATCTCAAAGGATGGCAAATCGCTATTTCCAAGGTCCCGTTCCTCTTCAAGTTTTGCGAGTTTGTCTTGGAGTGCCCTTTTTTCATCAAGCAGCACCTAAGCCGTGTTACCTAGTAACGTTATCCTCATCTGGACTTCTTCTAGTTGTTGGATTTCTACTGCCATGCGTGAGTTTTCTATTTTCAAGGTTGACAGTTCAGTGTTTTGCACATTGATATGCTTCATGGAATTTGCTAACATTAGATTCACTTCGTCTACTTGCTTTGCTAGTATTATGACATGTTTTGTCTTCTCCTGAATCCTTGGTGAAGGTATAGCATGGAGTCTGCGAGTTGATAAGATTAATCAATCAAAGATTGTGACTATGTAATATGACTACAACCAAAAAACATCTACTTACGAAAAAGTCAGCACAATATGACTATAGATATTGCAATAGTCATGTGAAAATGTACTACAGACCAAACTGACAACATTGAACATGAATGTTTTTTAAAATACACCTCTAATAATGGTGGGGTCTATGTGATGATGCTTTAAAATGTATATTTTAAAAATGCCCTAATATCCAAAAAACATGGGATTGCATTTTTAAATGTAATATGACTGTATATGACAGTTTAAATGTACTTGTCCACACGCGACTGTAATGCTCTTTTCTGTGACTCGAGTCTTGTGATTGTACCCCTCAGTACATGTGCTTCATTCGTTAGCTGTGTAAGCTGACTTCTGAGGGATGATACACGAGAATGGCATGCCTCGATTTTATTTTTTAGTTTATCTACTTCTTGTTGCATTTATTTGTACTGTTGCTTCAGCCATACGGCAATCGGGACATCTGTGTCAGCAACAATCGGGACATTTTTTTTTTCATCTGTTTCACTATCAGCAACAATCCTTTCCCCGATTTTGGTGACTTTTTGTGCGAATGGATTAGTGATGTTGTCACCTTCAGTGCTCATCTGGTTGGCGATTTCGTGAAGTGCAGAAGAAGCCATTGCTTCATTTTCTTCGTTGTCTGTACTGCCGTCATATGTATCATTGGCTTCATCGTCACTGCTCTCTTCCATGGCTAAATGCCCGGTTAGGATTTGAGTTTCTGTATGTGTTGGCACCAACGTTTGGTTATTGACATCCTCGGGTTGAATGTCTCTTATGGCTGTAGTTGATATAACATTAGCCAGCTCTTGTATTACGTAACGCCGGAATCGAGAGAATGCATTTTCTGTGACTAGCTGAACAAATTTGGTTGGCTCACATATGAAATACTGTCGTTTTAAAAAACAACGTGAATAATTAGTTTTTTTATTTAGTAAATGACGTGGGTCTAACATTTGACGAAAGATTGAAGTATAAGCTTCTAACCAGGATTAGTGGGATACGACCCTTTGTTTTGTCTATTTCCTTTGCAATATGTATTTGATGCTCAGGGAATTCTATTATACCCATTGGCCAGTTGTACGCCATCGTTTGATTAATATCTCGCACGTACTTGAACATCCACCATGCAACTATTTGAAGAAAATTGTAGACATGAGAAGCAAAATTACATGTCGGAATGCATCTTCAACTTCGTCTAAAGACTCAGTTTGCAAGCACTCAAGCAGCTTCAGTTTCAACTCTGTCTGAAAAACACACGCTATCTTCAGGGAACCGTCGTAATGCCGGGCCGTTTCTCGGTTTAAATGACTTCGTAAAATCAATCCTGCGAATGCCGATAGGTATCCCAAATATAAGTTGGCTGGCAATCACTGGGTGTGATTCTGAGCGATTTCCCACCAAGTGAGTATGTGCGCGTTGATTTGTCATATGTCCACAGGATCGTTACGGCTGTAATTTAAGATCCGATCACACTATCTTTTGTGATCTTATGCTTTGCAAACGGGAGTATGAAGTTGTAGAAGGGTGTACGCCGTAGGCATTCGTAATTTGCTGGTTCAAGTGTTACACCCTCGAAGAATGAAACAATTGCCGTCAAGCTCCCTCTAAATTGTGAGGTCCCCGTACCATGGTCAAGCACTTCACGTGCCATGTTTCGAGTTTCATCTGTAAAAATTAAATTTTCTGTCTGTTACACACTAATCAATAATATGCATGACTACATATATTCATCAATACTTTTACATGTTTGGAACAATGTAACACACATGCAACCATATACAAATCATTCTACCAACATGACTGCTGAAGATTACTACAAAAATACACTAATGCAATTACAGTTTTTTATTACATGATCAAACCTGATCACATTCCCACTACAACAGTTAAAAATTCATAACATGCTAATGTGGTAATGTGAATATATAACAACATAATGTGGCGTAGTCACATATAGTCATGATGGTAATGTGACTATATAACTACATAATCATAAACTGTCTTGTAATTAATAGTTTACCAACTCAATAAACATTATTCATCTATATTATTGGAGGAATTTAAAAACACAAGGCTACAACATGACTCCATATGACTAGACCACAACATCCACTGCTGAAATATAATACATCAACGCATACAAAACAAGTTAATCTGGCAAGGATACTAAACATGACTGCTGCCCCAAAAACTCTGTGTATACAAAAGTAAATCCCCTCTAAAACAACAAAGTGGAACTAATTTGGATCTACGGTTACATATGCAGACATATACAAGTAATTCTATCAACATGCACACATATACAAGTCATTCTATCAACATGACTACATAAAACTACTACAGCAATACACTAATTTAGTTACACGTATTTATAACATGATCAACTCCGATCATATTCGCAATGCAAAAGTTAAAATTTCATAACACCATTAACATTGGATATAATTTCAATTTGGGCATACATACCGAATAATACACTTCAATAAAATTGGAACAACCATGAATTCAAGTTGTATGTAGCATAGTCACATATAGTCATGATGGTAATGTGAATGCTGTCTCAAAAACTTTGTGTATGCAAAAGTAAATCACCCCCAAAAACCCCGTAAGTGAAATTAAGTTAGATCTAGTGGCATATAAAACTATATTTTTTGAATTTTCATATTGTACAAAAACTGCTTCGCAAAAACATAGGATTTAGGTATACTGACTAACCGGTGTCGAGCTTCATAATATCCTGAGGATTGGGTCTTCGTTTACGCTTATGTGACGCTTTCTTCTTCATTTCAAAACGCAGATTCGAATGTGACTACCGCAACTCAACTAAATTGGTTTATGACTACCGAAACACAACTAATATAGAATACGACTACTAATGGGAAAGTGGGTGGACAATTTTGTACCAGATATCTTCGATTTTGGAATGTGACTGCAGATTCGAAGAGAAGATTTCGATTTTTTGAGAGTTTTCAATTTTTGGGGAAGATTCTCAATCTGTGCGTCTTCTTCAGAACGCTGCATGCAGTTTGATTTTTTTTTTTTTTTTTTTTAATTAGGAGCAGTTTTATTAGGGAAAGTAAATAATTAAGCCTAATTACCGGGATTAGGTGCCTCATTAATAGGGATGATTATAAAACACAAAAAAAAAAAAAAAACCGTGATAGGTACTGGAGGGGTAAGATTGGAAATAAATTTTCTAGGGGGTTTTCTCAAAGGAAGAATTATGATATAGACATGTCACATTTTTTTATTTATAGGGGTGTATTGCTAACGACCCCTTAATAAAAACATATTTAGCTAGTAAGGTTTCTTTTAATTGTTTTATTCGTTTTATTCGTTTTATTTGTTTTCTTGTAACCAAATGACGTGTACCAATAGGCACTCGCCAGCTCATTAGTCACGCCAGCGAAGCGACAGTTCAACATCGTCCAATAAGGGAATGCTCACGTGTATTCAGTGCTATAAATAGGACAATATCTCAAACACTTGGAATGCATGAATACATATTTTCTCAATTTAAATCCATATTGTGTTAGTGTGCACAGTGGCGAAGTCAGGTTTTTTTTACCACTGGGCGGCCGAATATACATAAAAAAAAAAATTAAATAAAAATAATGTAAGGAATTTTATGACAACAATATTCGAAGAGTAGCGAGTTTAGGATATTGTTACATAGTTGACTTTAATTTTCTTGAGTTCGAGTGCAGCGCCCCCAAAAAAAATTAGGATTTCTTCTTTTTTTTTTAACAAAAGCAGAAGATGTGAAAACAAGAACTTATGACTTTTTTATTTTGCATTAGTTTTGATTTTGAGTGGAGTAAATAATAAAAAAAATTGGTGAACTTAATAAATATATAGGTGTAATATAGTAGAAATTGTTCACTTGAAGTTGGACTTGAGTTCATCCTTACCTGAGGGTGGACTCGCCAGTAGTTCCAAGTTAAAATTCGTAACTTTCTTATCCTATTTGTTAGACTTATTTATTATTTTTCTTTGTTGTATTTAATTAACAATACTTCATTTTATTTTTTGGGCAAATGGCAAAAAAAGACATGAGAAGGGACTTAAATGCACATTGGTCTACCAAAAAAAAGAGTCTTTCAAATAAACTCATCCCCATGTCTTTCGTCTAAAATACCCCCCATAACATATTTTTTATCAATTACATCCATTATTTTGTAACTTCCTTAATGTTACACACTGACCCCGAATTTAGACAAATATATCACATTAACCCCATTTTAATAATTTTTCGAAAAAAAAAAATTTTTTTTGACATTTTTTATTTCTGGCCAGATTCCGGCGTTGACTTTTTCTTTTTCTTTTTTTTTTGAAAACTTTTTCTTTTTTTAATTTTTTTCTAGCCAGTCAACCGCTGTTGACCACGGATCTCTAGCGTTGACTTGTTTGTTTTTGATTTTTTTTTTTTTGAAATTTTTTATTTTCTAAGAAAAATATATTTTAACTAATATTACTGTCTTGGCTGCTAAGTTACAATCTCAGACAGTAATATTACTTTTTAGGACAGTAATATTATGAATCTTATTTTGCCCGAACAGTAATATTATTGCATGAGACAGTAATATTACGGTTGGAGACAGTAATATTACAGTCGATGACAGCAATAATGTAGGCCAAGACGATAAAATTAATTAAGACAATAATATTACTGTTCTAGAAAGTTAAATTACTTTTGGAGACAGTAATTTAGCATCCAAAAGAGTAATATTAATTAAAATAATATGTTTTAAGAAAAAACAAAATTTCAAAAAAAAACAAGTCAATTAATAATTAAATTACTGTCTCCGACAGTTAAATAACTGCTGGAGACAGTAACTTAGCAGCGAAGACATTAATATTAATTAAAATATTTTTTTAAGGAAAAAAAAGTCAATTAATTGTTAAATTACTATCTCCGACAGTTAAATATCTCCGACAGTAACTTAGCAGCGAAGACAGTAATATTAATTAAAATATATTAAAAAAAAAAAAAAAAAAATTAAAAAAAAAGTAAAAAAAAAAAGTAAAAAAAAAAGTCAATGCTGGAGACCCGACAATCAACGGCAGGTTGGCCTACCGGAAAAAAAAAATAGAACTTTCGAAAAAAAAAAGAAAAAGTCAACGCCGGAGACCGGCAGTCTCTGGTGTTGGCGGCTCAAAATTGAAATTATGGTCAAAATTGGTTAATTGGTGAAATTGGACTAAATTGGGGCGTAAGTCATGAAATTGTAGTTGAAATGTGTTTCAATGTACTTGGGGTAAATGTTGGTATATATATAAGGATTTTCTTTATTTGCAAATAAGTTTGAATGAGCTGGAAATATTTGAAAGACCAAAAAGTTGGATGTCCCGTTTTGAATTAAGTGCCCTTGTCATGGGCCTATTTGCCATTTGTTGTTTTTTTTTATATAAAACTAAATTATTCTTACATATACAGCAGTTAAAGAAATAAAAATATCGGTGTATGTTTCCAGCGACGACAGAGCTGGAGGAGGGAGATCTGCGCCGGAGCTAACATTGGCGTATAATCGATTCCCGAGATTCACCTGTGGGATTAGTGGATGTCGTGGAGATATAATACGAGAATGGAACACACCACCGCAACTGCGCCGACGACCGCCACAGCCACAACGACAACATCTACAGCGGAAGGGAACAAAATTATTTTTTTTTTATTTTTTTTAGATTTTGGCCAAAAATAATTTTTAATCCATTAAATATTTTTGAAAGTACAAGGATGCCTTGTTAAAAATCTTGCGGGACCACACAAGGAAAAGATTACCCCTAAATCGAAAGGAATAAAACGGGATAAGAAAGATCGTATTACTATCTATTACAAAAAGACCCAAAAAGAGGGCTAAATAAGCAGATAGAAAAAAATGAACTCTAATCATCATGGTCTAAAATTATATAAACCCAGCCTATCACTAACAAAGGCCGCACGAGCTTGGCGAGGTAACTCTTCACGAGAGAAAAATTCTTGGATAGATTTGTGAACCTGGGAAAGGTAAAGGAAGGTTCAATCTCCCTCATACAAAGTTGATGAACATGTTCCAATTCCCGAGGAAACACGATTGCTCCGATTCGCATGAATAACCAAAAGAGAATCAATCTTAATCACCATCTGCTTGCAGAAACGAAGCCCATGCATGACCGCTCAGAACTCTGCCACATTGTTTGATCCTTCCCCAAAAAAGAATGAAAATTCAGCAATTAAACCGCCTGTATGATCCCGAATCAAACCTCCTCCCGTACATTCATCATCCATAGCCGAACCATCTGTACTTAATTTATATTCCCCAAGCCTCTGAAATTCCCATTTGTGCCACTCGCCTTTTTTAAGAGGAATATGAACCATACCAACATCTGCCGCCTCCAATTGTAGACGTTGTAACTTAGTAGTAGGCTGCGAGCCGAGGTATGTAAAGAAGCGGTAATTGCTGCACATGATAGAATATACGACAAATAATATCCCTAGTTTTCATCACACCATCTTCATAGGTAACCCTGCATCGAGTTATCCAAAGCTCACGAAAAATATGGCAGACCGTAGAGACCCTAACCGCCGTGTAATGTGAACAATCCTTGGGTTTGGAACCCAAACCGAAAGCGCATGTTTGACAGACACAAATTGTTCTTGGAGTTTGAACAGCAGCCAAAAATGTTTCCAAACTTGAATTGCAACTTCCGAATAAAGGAACAGGTGATTCAACTCTTCTTGCTTGGGGCAGCTACAACGAACGCATCGGTAGACCAACGGAACACCACGTGAGGTACGATGACCGACAGGCAGGGCATGGTGCAACAATTACCCCATAAAACCGAATTCACTTTTCACTTTGGCCGAATACGCTTTGGCCAAGTCACTTTTCGGCCAGGAACCATAGTATGTTCCCAATATGCCTTACTCGAAAATTCTCCTGAGCCGGATAGGGTAAATATGAGCTTATCCAGTTTAGTTTCTTTCAGGGATACTTGCCGAATCTTAACATGCTTGTGACTTGGAATCAAAGGCAAAAAAAATGCTAGGTTATCAAAGGCTTGAGCAACCGTTAAATTTCTATCAATAGGAAGCGGCCCTTTAAGCAAGACACGAAGCCAATTATCGGACCACAATTTACACTGCCCACGTCCTACTAGCCATTGTGCACTCTGTAAGAGGCTCTTCATGTCTTTGAATGGAAATATAAGTGGAGATGCTGACCTACGAGTAATAACCAGTCTCTTATCTCAATATTTGGCCTTGAAAAACTTAGCCTACAGATAAGTACCTTGAAGGACCTGGCCCATAAATTTAACATGTAAGCACTCCATCACTTAGTTTAAAGGACGGATCTCCAATCCCCCTTCATCTACGGGAGTGCATATAGTCTGCCATTCAACCCAATGCACTCGCGACTCTCCTTTCGAGCTCCAACGGAAAATGCCATAAGTCGCTCGATTCAGGAAAGCACCGAAGCTGGGATTTTTGAGCAAGCTAATGAATATATCAGAATACTTGATAGAACGGCTTTAAGCATTGTGACTTTAGCAGCAAAGGAAAGAAACTTGCTCTTCCATCCTTGTAATTTACCTCAAATTTGATTGACGAGATATTCATAATATACCACCTTGCTCCGACCTGCATAAATGGGGACGCCATGATATATGAGAGGAAAGCTTTTTCGACGAATCCCTGTCTCTTGTTCGATGGTATTGTACTCGGACTCAGCCCATTTACCGACATAGAGAGTGCTCTTAGCCGCATCAACCATCTGCCCGGAGGACTTCTCATAAGCCTGGAAAACCGCCAAAAGTTTGTGAATGAAAGACCCACTACAAAAAAACACACTTTATGAGACGATAATTATCGTCACATAAACTCAAAATATCGTCCCGAAAACTTTTAGAGACAAATATATTCATCACAATGGTCGTCGTGTAGGGCCCGTCGTATAAAGTCTGATGTCACAATATTCTGTTTCGTCACTATATTTTGTGATCCCTTTGTCACATAAGATGTATCTATCACGACGAATATTTCGTAGCAGTGGTATTTGAAATTCGTCATTAAAACTGATATCCTCACAATAAGTATGTTTTTGACTGACTTCTTGTGAAAAATAATATTGTCACCAAAATTGAAAAATATTCACCATAACTACTTTGTCATATAAGATTCAAATTATTTTTCAAAAAAAAAAAAACAAAATTAGTTTTAGTGACGAATTCTTTCGTCACAATAAATTATATGTACAAACGGCTGCTTTGTCCCTTATATGTCACATAAAGTCTAATATTTTGTCCCAAAAGTATAATGTGGATCGATACTCGCAACATTATTTGATTCTAAGCACACAAAATCACAAATGTGAAAATATAAATAATAAAGATGAAATCCATTGAACAAATTATTGTTCCAAAAAAAAAAAACAACTTGACTAAGAGGAACAGTAAAATATTCTTTCCTGACAACATCTATGAACTCCTCAATTGACATCTAAGTGCGCAGCTGACTCAATTTGAGACCGAGAGTGGATGCATTTGGCAGAAGTATGCGAAACTTGAAAATATTTGCTTCATCAATTGTACCTTGTTGGATTATCTGTCATTCAATTTAACAATATAATAGCAATTCAATCTTCATTTCTAATTAATTAGCACCAAACTATTAATAAGCAAACTGCCAGAAACAAAAAATTTAAGGGAGACAAAAGGATTCAACTACTTTGGAAACAAAAACAACAACCAGTGCAAAATCTAACAATCTAAAATACATGTGGCAACAAGGAACCCTACCTAAAAGTCGTCGGGTACAAAAATTCAACAAACCCACTCCTAGTACTGTCCCACAAAACTGCTATCACTATATGTGCATTCAAAGCAGCAACAACAGCAACAAATTCACACATAGGCACACGCAAGCATTAGCGCAACCATGACATATAAATTAAATCATCGCTTCTCGGGCTCTATTTTTTACTACATAGGATTCGTGAAGGTGATAATCTGATGATCTATTTTCGATACTATCACTTAGAAAAAGTCTTGAACTACATCATAACTACGACAAGAAAATATCCGGCATGATCAACCTTCACATAAAAACAGAATACCAACCAACATCAGTCTTCAAAAGCATGTACCATCATTCTGCAAGAATCACAAAACTCAAATTATGATACACAATAACCAAATTTAGACATAAAAGCTATATTATTAAATTCATCAAATCATAAATTGTAACAAGTTCTTACCATAAGGAATTTTGTGTAGTGCTATTCCCTTGCATTTTTAGAAAGAATTATTGCATTTCTTGCATTTCTACATGCGAAGTCTCTATCTTTTCTTCATAGCAAGTGTTTTTCTCCTTTTGCTCTACTAATTAATTCTGTAGTGAGGGTACCAATTATGCTCCTTGCGCTTTGAAGCTCAATTTCACTTTCTCGTCTATGTGACGAATATTTACGTCTGCTAGGAACTTTTACCCCATATCCCATACATATATAACCAAATGTTGTTACTAGGATTTGATCCTCTGACATGACATTTTCTGCGTCTTCCGATGAAGCTTCTTCTAATTCCATCATTTTTTTCTGCAAAATTCAAGTATATATCAAATATAAATGATAATGTGTCGTCAAATAAAAAAATTATCAAATATCTTATAAAACCAGATGCCGCATCAGTATTAACAAATTGACCATCTTTGTCCACATGTGTTTTTCTCCATAGCTCAATCTTGTTTGGATTTGCCTGTTTAGAATGCATAAGTGAATAGTATATTATTTTTTCATCGCTTAAATGAATAGTATAATCGAAAAAAAAAAATAAAAAAATTACATACCATCTTTCTATAGCGAGAAAGGTATCTGATCTTCCCGGTAGTGTGGCTGAAAAGCATTTTATGTTTATTGCTTACGTTGGTAGTCGATCTCTCCTAGATTGACATGTAAAAAATATTTTATTTATTATCTTTATCGTAAGAGAAATAAAATATAACTATGTGTCGTTTTTCTTTAGGCTCTAGATTTTGTGAAACTTTAAAGAGCTTGCATTACCTTAAATTCATCAGTCTCGAGCCAACCACACACTGCAAGCCACTTTGCTATAGGAACTTCTTCCCGTGGACTTATTTCCCTAGGATTTTTGCCCTCATCTATAAGTTTGTTTAAGCATTCACTCAATCTATTCCTCCAATGTCTATATGCATTTTGGAACATTCCATCTACAATACTTCGGACACGCTCAGATGTCAAATCCTCAATTTCGATCCATTGCTTGAAAACCAAATAATTGAATTCATTAGTTCCATAAAGTTTAATTTCATTAATGAATTTTCAGTAAACCGTATAGGAAAAAGTAAGATGCTTTATGGGTCTGTTGTCTCTAGCTCGTACTTGCATATCTAGCTCCTTTCGAATTCCCAATCACGTAGATCTTCTCTTGCAATCACAGGATCATTTTTTTTACCTTTAATGTCAAGTAATGTTCCAACCACATTGTCACATACATTTTTCTCGATGTGCATGACATCAAGATTGTGTCTAATCAACAACTTATGCCAATATGGTAATTCAAAGAATATTTTTTTGACCCAATTTACTTGATCAAGACCACGTTTTCTTTTCTGATTTATGCTTTTATGCTTTCCGGGTTTACCGAATAATTCATGCAACCTATTGAGCCAATGTAGTATATCATCACCAGATAACTGTTTCGGTTTTGCTCGACGTTCTTCATGACCATTAAATTCAGCTTTATTCTTACGAAAAGACTGTTTATGGTGTAGGAAACGACGATGTCCCATAAATCAAGTCTTTGTTCTTAGCTTTTTAGAATCTGTTTCGTCAAAACAACATGGACATGCATAAATAATGGCCCATCGTCACCCAACCAGATAAGAGACTATATCCCGGCAAGTCACTTATAGTCCACAATACAACAACATGCATTTGAAACTTTTCTTTACAACATATATCATAGGTTTCAACACCGATATTCCATAAGTCTTTCAAGTCCTCTATCAGAGGTTGTAGATATACATCAATATCCTTTCCTGGATAAGATGAACCGGGAATTATTAGTGACATCATAACGAACGAAGCACGCATACAATCATAAGGTGGTAAATTATAAATTGATAGTATGACAAGCCACATGCTATAAGAATTACCCATGTTTGACCACGGAGTAAATCATCACTTGCTAATCCTAATCTAACGTTACGAGGATCTTTAGAGAAATTAGAAAATTGATTGTCAAGATGCTTCCAAGCTAATGAATCAGCTTGATGTCTAGAGATACCTTCTTCATCTGTACACGCATCTTTGAAGCCGTTTTGTTGGACATAAAAAGTCTTTGCAACCTTGACTTCAAAGGAAAATATCTCAATTTCTTATGAGGGGTCAATTTACTTTTACCACTATTAGTTTTCCACCTTGAAACTTTACAGATCGGACATTTGTCAACTTTTGCATTTTCTTTCCAAAATAATGCACAATCATTCTTACATGTGTCAATCTCTTCATATCCCAATCCGATTTCTACTAGCAACTTTCTAGCACCATAAAGTGAAGATGGAAGTGTATCACCTTCTGGTAAAATATTATTCAAAAACTCAAGCAGCATGTTGAATGATTTGTTACTCCATTTGCCTAGAACTTTAAGTTGTAGCAGTTTAACAATCACCGATAATAGTGACATTTTACAGCCTGGATATAACTCACATTGTGCATCTTTAAACAACTTATGAAAATTGTTTGTCTCTTCATCATCTACATTATTTAATCTTTGTGCTTCCCTCATTTCATGTAGCAATTCGTTCAGCTCACCCCCTGAAGAAAAATTCCCTATATCATCCTCATCCTCATCCTCATCTCCCTCATTTATATCTATTGTATCCCCATGAAATTTTCAATCCACATAAGCATGAGAGAATTCATTAATATGCAAATCATATTCAACTTCATCTGTTGTTTTACGATATGCGTTATTGAAAAGGAAACATGGACAGCGAATCAAGTTACCAGACCCCACTGTATTTTGCTTAGCAAAGTTAATAAATGAATTCACACCATTGATATATGAGGTGGAAAATATAATTTTCACTTTAATCCAACTTTTATCCAACATCACATACCTTTAAAGAGAATATTGAATGAGACTGTTTGGCTATAAAAATGCATGTACTATCAACGAAGATTGTATAAGAATGGTTGAAGTTGTATTACCTTGAGTGAGGCCTCTACGGCAAAATTAAGTCGGATATCAAGTTGGCATTGTATCTCCCTCAACATTTTAATCTGCAAATGAAAGTTGTCATTAGTAAAAAATACAATTTGGAAGCGGTGAGTAATCTGCCAAAAGATTACCTAGGTTGGTTTACTGCTCTACATCTAGTACTCTGTATTACACGACAAAAATATGCCAAATACATTTACTCAGCTCCACCACACACACACACACACAAACATCCACACCACACACACACACACGATTCTTTCTTACTGAATTACGGCAACTGAAGATGCTTCTACACAGAATTTACCCAATAATCATGGTTTATATCAAACAAAAATCACTAAATTCAAGTCACCAATACCAGATAGAAGCATAATACTTTTTTTTTTCTATAAGCTAGCTAGTAATTCTCTGGAAAATAAATCACGAGACAAATATCAGAGTAATTCCCCAGAGTCAATTCTCCCATTTATACGAACATTAAACAATAAATAGGCAAAATACTTCCTTTAGTACCTGAAATATATCACAAATACCCTAGATTTTTTCGAATTTGTTTAGCAAACAAATAATAACCAGGTCGATAAAATACTCCACATATTCCACAAAACCGAACGATGAGAACCGCAATTCATAGAAAAAGGAGGCACTCATACCTAAAAAGCCAAAAGTTCTTCACGAACGAGAAAATGAAAAATCCGAACTCGAAGCCGAACAGCTGCAATTGAAACGAGCAATCCAGTCCGAATTCCGCAAAATTATCCAGTCGCGTAATTAAATGGCCAGTGAGGTCGGAAATTTGATTAATCATGGATCCGAGGCACTGAAGACCGTGGCGATTGAAAAAAGTTAAATCTAGAAGGAAAATCTACGGTGGGAAAAGTGAGAGAGAATGAAAAAAAGGGGCATTATTGTGAAGTACATTTTGTAACAACGTACAAAGTTTGGGAATGAATTTTAATTTTGATAAATAAATAATTAGATTAATTTATGTATGACGAACTACATTTTGTCACAACAAATAAATAACGTGACTAAATTTCTTTTTTCATAAGAAAATGAAATGTTGTCGCATAATTGAGACCGCCAGTTAAGAAAAAAATATCTCATGCATTCTATAGTGACGACTTTTCCTGTTGTCGCCTAAAATGGAGTTTATGTGATGATTTTCATTTTTGTCTCACTAATTATTTATTTATGAGTTGAATTTATATTCGTCATAAGATCTCTACTCTACTTTGACGAATTTGAGTTTTGTTACGATAAATCGTCACATAAAACGTTTTTTTTGTAGTGACCTCGCTCTGTTAGTGAAAATAAGAATATCGTCTGCAAACAGTAAGTGTGAAATAGCCACCTCATTCTTGCCAACTTTATATGGACTGATTTCCTTTCGAAGAACTTTTCGATTGATATTGAAAGACAAAATTTACTGAGCCAAAATAAACAAGAGAGGGGATAATGGGTCCCCTTTTCGCACTCCACGAGATGATTTAAAGTGACTAGACATTTGACCATTAATATGGAACGAGTACCACATACTACAAATATTCTGATAAACCAAATCACAAGCTCCATGAGAAAATCCAAAACACCGGATTGCCCAAAGAAGGAATCTCCACTTCAACCTATCACATGCTTTCGCCATATAATTTTAAAAAATGGGGCTATTTGACAAAACTCCGTCAATGAAATTTCATGTTACCATAAATCCAATTTTTAATTCGAAATTTGGCATAAATCCATTCGACTCAAATTAACTAAAATGCCCCAATTATACCCTCTCTCCACAAAATAACGTCCCACAAATCTCACGTCATTTCAATTTTTAAATTTTTTAATTCTTTTTTTATTTTCTTTTTTTTTTTCAAAAAATATGGTTTTTTTAATTTTAATTTGAAAAAACAAAATATTTTTATTTTATTTCATTTTTTATTTAGTTTTTTATTTTTTACACCATGTTTAAATAATATGGTTTTAACTCCGTGTTTTTTTTTTCTTTTTTTTTTTTTGCTTTTTTTTATTTCAGTTCTTTTTTTAATTATTTTTTTTCACCAGGGTTACGAAAATTAAAATCTACTATATACTCATCAAAAACTACTATATATTTTCGAAAACCACTATAAAATTACCCTCAAATTGACTTTAAGATTAGCGTAATCCACTTTCTTTAATATTAACATAATGCCCAACAAAATTTTCGACATCCACTAAAAACGTACGAAATCCACTATGAATGAGCGAAATCCACTTTTCGTAAATCCACTAATTCGAAACGTAAATCCACTATGTGAAAATTCCACTCTTTTAAAGATCCACTATTTTGTCCAGGAAAAGTGCAACACCACCAAAAACACTAAGGCCCGTGAGGTGTCATTGGTGTTGTACTACGGCGACGCCACCACTTCAATGTCATTCACGAAGGCCCAAAACACGTGTTCAAGGATAAACCATCTCCTGTGGAACTCACAATGGTGCCACATGTTCCAGCCAAGTCTCTGGACTTCTTGGCGGCCTCTCTACAGCCTTCTTTCCTCGTTTACACAAAACATCCTGAACCTTGTCGCATTATCTAACATCCCTCCCCGCCGCCATTGCTCCGTCTGTCAAGAAACTATAACAAAGAAAAAGAAATCAAAGACATGTCAATTCAGTTCATTCAAAACATCTCCCTCTCCAAGCAACTTAAAATTCACTCAAATCTTATCGAGATCTACTATAAATTTATTAACATCCAGGTATCGAAATTCACTACAAAGTTATTGAAATCAAGTAGAAAGTTAACTTACTCCACAACCAAATTAACATAACCAACTATGTAAATATCTAAATCCACTATTAAACTATTTGAATAAATTTTTTCCCCATCAAATAAAAAAGAACAACTAAAAAAGTGGTAAAAAAAAGCCTCAACATTGATTTGCAAATCCATCGGAGACCCATTTCAACCAGAAATTGCTATATGATGAGCAAATCACAGCAAAAAAAGAAAAGAAAAAAAAAGAGAGAGAGAGAAAAAATAAAGGAGGAATTAAAGTAGGTTTATGAAAAAAAATAAATCAAAAGCCCACTTAAACTTTAGTAGCAGTAATGAAGATTAAGAAGAAAAAGACCTCTTTATTTAATTCTATGTTGCCACCACCCCACCGCACGTTAATGTACATTTGGTAGAAGGCGATCAGGTCTTAAGAAACGGACTGGCGAATAGCGTAGATCTACGTAGATGCACAAGTCAACTCCGGCAAACTGTTGGTTGGGGATAAGGAGGAAGAACCCAAACTTCTTGTCTTGTTTTGGGGGTTGGTAACGAATCGAAGGCGCTTGTGAGAGAGAAGGTGTAAAAAAAAGGAAAAACAATGAGATATAATGTAGGAGAGAACTGTTGAGAGTTGTGGCTATGTTTAAAAAAATTGACAAACAATAAAATAAGTTAAGTATGTTATATTTTAATTTAATATGAATTATTGGATTTATCTTAAAATGAGGAAGAAAAAATGGGCCCGTCCTAATTGGGAGTGTCATACGAGGGAGTTTTAGCAAATTATCCCTTTAAAAATAACATTGCCGCCCACACACTTACGGTTGATGTCCTTGGTAAGATCATCGCCATCATTATGTGAGATGTGATGCTTCTTCCTTGAACAAATCTATCTTATTCCTCAGAGATAAGAAATGGAAGAATTCTACCGAGCCTAGATGCCATAATTTTTTAAACAATTTTCCCGGAGAAATTGCCTAATCTAATGGGCCGGTAGTCACTGATATTTCTTGCATTATCCACTTTAGAAATCAAAACTAGGATAGTAAGATTGATAGCCTTCAGCATATGACCCCCGCGAAAGAAGTCCACTATAAAATTCACTAGGTCCATTTTAATGATGTCCCAACATGCAATATAGAAGTGCCCCGTGAAACCATGTCTGACCGGAGAACTCGACGGAATGGCACAAAAAGATTCATTATTAACCACCAACAGCACTCCTTGAAATAGCTCCTCATCCAACGCACTCGCAGAAAATACCGAAGAGAAATAATCTTCCGCTATTACTCCAATTTCTGGAGGCAGGGTGGTTACCGATCCATCAACCCTAGAAATTTGGATATTGGCTAGCCTTTTACGATCTTTAATACTTGCGTGAAAAGGGTAGTATTCCTATCCCCATTCTTATCTCATGCAATTCTTGCCTTCTCGCTTAGCATTTCCGCCTCCCGATCCTCCAATTGAGAGAGATGTTTCTTGGTTGTCAGCAAATTCGCATTGGTGATCTCGGACCAGCCCCGTTGCAGTTACAATTCAATGGATTGCACCAATTGCTGACTTTGATGAATATTACGGGTAACATCACCAAATACCTCTCAATTCCATGTTTCAAGAGCTTTCCGAACATGCTGAAGCTTCTGGTGAAAAATATACGCAGGAGAACCCGAGATATGGATAGCTCATGCGTTCTTTACCACATCGGAGAAGGTAGCGTGATCAGTCCACATACAATGAAAAGTAAAATTCCGACAAAAAGGGCGTTGGTGTTGGACAAAGCTAACACATAGCGGTGCATGGTCCGATAGAATCCGCTCAAGGTGCACTACATTCAATACTGGGAAGGAGAGCAGAAACTCTGTATTCACCAATACCCTGACAATCCATTGCCAAACCCAAGAAGCCCCGGCCCGATTGTTGCACCAAGTAAAAGGATTTCCAGCAAAGCCTGCATCCATTAAACCTGTTTGGATGATGACATCTTGAAAATCATGCATCCTAGTGCTATTGCATAAAACTCCTTTTTTCTTCGATGCATTGAAGATAGTATTGAAATCGCCACCGATTAACTTGGGAGTGGAAATTTCATTGTTCATAGCCAAAAGGTGCGCCGCGCCCAAAGCTCCTTTCTTTTACTAGAAGAGCAGCTCGCATACACAAAAGAAGCTGTAAAAATATGGTGACCTAAGATATCTACGGCTACTGTGATTGCCTGATCGGAAACTTGCAAGCATTGTACCTGAACCTCCGATTTACATCAAATTTAAACATATTTATTCTCTTCATCGCCATGCAGAAAAATATGGAAACCCTAATTTCCACGCAAAAAAATTTAGCTTGCTCGATGAGAGTTTGGGCTCCATAAGATCCATAATTACTAATAAAACGAACCATTGATGCTTAATAATGGATTTAAGGTGGTTTACCGTGGAACTTGATTCAGCCCACGCAACGAACCATTGATGCTTAATAATGGATTTAAGGTGGTTTACTGTGGAACTTGATTCACCCCACGCGCGTTCCAGATTAAACAAGACATATTAAACATTTCGGTTGGTTGAGAACTTAGCCAGGGACCTGGTAAGACGATAAGTGGGCGGAATTTGTTTCTCACTGTACATACGTTTTTCTCGAGCTCCATCTTTAACTGTTTGATGGACTTCACTATCCGATTTTGGTGACATAGAACAGCCGTTGTACTCCTCCGTTTCGCCATCTCAATGAATCATCGCCAAAGCAAAATTTCCTCACCTAGCTCCCTAAGTGCTTGGTATTTATTAGCTACTTCAAAACCACCTTTTGAACCAATCACAGATGCAACATCATGTTCAGAACTTGCTGACTTTGGATCTGTGTTTTCCATGGTGTCACCAACACCTACGATACCTGCCCCGAAAGCAATCCCCTCGTGCTCTGACTTCTCTTGAACGTCGTCATCAATTTTTTCATCTACAACTCTTGTAGATGCAGCAGCCATTGGCTTAGGATCAGCTCCCTCTGTTGCAAAAAATGTTACCTTTGGATCTGTATGCTCAGTGCATGGAAATGTATTAGCAACTTCATGTCGCTGTTCCGCTACCTCTACTTCCCCCGGCCCCGACGAAAAATCCTTGTGGGACGCATAGGTTTCATCTTAATTTGTGATTTTGGCGGGGCGTTCTTTTTTCTACAGGCTCCCACAAGATTCCCCAACAATCCACAGTGGGAACTATATGTGTTGTTTCCATCATATTCCACCTATTGCCACCATCCCTCATCTTTAGATGTTCCGACAAAAATTGTCTTTGGCAATTGTTGAGGAACATTGAATTCAATGCAAACCCTAGCATAGAAAGTAGGGTGAAAGCTAGCGTCCTCTCATCTGCACAGGAGTACATTACCCAAGGCCCCTCCAATTCGTTCCAGCAAAGAAATCTTGAAATAGAGTAACAATGGTTTTGGAAAACGAACCCAGACTGTGACTTTGGTACTATCTTTTCCAAGTTTATACTCCGAAATCCATCGAAATAGACGAAACATGCAATTCTTGATGTTGTTAGAGTTACACGACAAGGCCATCTTAGCATCTCTAACTGATCCCATATGAATGGTAATATGTCTTGGGTCCAAAAACCGTATCGCTCGTTCCGAGGACAAATTCCATTCCGAGTTGATGTGGCTACGTATATCCTGCCGACTAGGGCGCCCTGCTGAAAATTTCATTATCAACGTGTTATCAACTTGTCGAGTTAATTGATCAACCTCAATAGGTCAAAAGAAAACCGCCGGATATTGGTCAACCGTCACTACGGGTCGGGGAGCAACCGGATTGAGTCAGGAGAAACAATCCTTCTGGCAGTGACCATGGACGCAAAGGAAACACGTCCATATAATGGGGGTCGCGACATCACGCCGTCCCGGGGAGCAGGAGTGATGTCCGGTGGCTGCATACCAATCGGAGAAACCAAGGGAAGGCGGCAAGCTAGGCTAGGGTTTTAGGAGAGAGAAGAGAGAAAAAATACTGTTGAGTCTAATTAGTCGAATCATTCACCTCACGCTCAAGAGATAAAAAAATCGGATCCATTAGTGATTAATTGTGTAATTATTAATTATGATTATATATGAATTGCGATGTTGTCACATGGATCTTTCTACGAATATCGTGAATTATTTGATAATATGACGTATTATCTATAATTTAATGCGAGCATGCTATGTGTTTTAATTAAAGCAAATTAATTATATGCATGTATGTTTTTAATTTGTGATGGAAGCAACAAGGTACGCATTAATTGCTAAATTGGCACGTCTTTATATGTAAAAACGTTTTTTCATATAAAGTTTTTTTTTTCTGCTGAGTACACGTGCCTCATTCCTAGCAGTGGTGTAACACCCCACGTGTTCAAAACACGATAATTTCTAAACCGAAAAACCTCTAGTCACGTAAATGCTAGATTTTACCAAAAATTAGGGCTATACGTGAATTATTGATATCCGAATTATTAGATATCAAATTTATTACGTGACCTTATGTGCCTATGTGTTTCGGTAATTATGCATGCATATTAGGAATTATCATAGTATATAATATATATATATGTATGTGTATGCCGTGTATGTGTGTGTGTGTAATTAGGGGTGGATTATTAAATAATTTGAAATTAAGTAAATGATTACCCTAAAGCCTAGCCTAACCCCTACTAAACCATTCCTACACTCCATCTCTAGCATGCTCCATAAGAAGTCCAAGAGTCTCTCTCTCCCTCACCATTTCGGCTGCAACATACCCCTCTCTCTCTCTCCATTTTTGCCTTTCTTTCTTCACCTCCGAAACCACCATTCCCACCGGCACCACCAAGCTTGAACCCCTCTTCAAACTCAGCAAGATATTTATCAAACCAACCATGAGAATTCCCTATCTCACCCTTGCACTTGAATACTCAAAAAATACTATAAATACATGGTGCCCCTTCACAAATGAAAACACTTCTCACCTAGAAATCTACACGGTATCTTTCCACATTAAGGTAGCTTGGTTAAATCTGCAAGCTTGAAGAAGGTAAGACTCCGCCATTTTCAAGTTCTCCCACTTCTTCTTCTTCTTCTTCGTTTTTCCCTTTCTAACTTTCGGTTTTTCCTTGAAGGCTCCCAAGAACCTTTCCCTTTTCATCTAGCCTTTTTCCTTTCTGTTTTTTTTAAGGTAAGGAATCGAAATCCTTGCTGCAAATGGAGGTATCAAGTAATAAAAAGGAAAAACTTCGAAATTAATTAAAAGACACCCATAATTCTTATTTGTGTTGTTCTTGCATTTAAATTGTTTCTTGTTGTTAATCCGTAGGATTTATGTTATTGCATGTATGATCAGAGGTCTTAAATGGTAGATTGAGTCGATTTCCTTCATAGATGTTTCGGTTCTTTCGAAAAATTGTGAAAAAATTGAATTTGGAAAAGTTTTGGGGTTGCATGTGTAAATCGGCATATTTTCGGGTCAGATCTGCAATTTGTGAGAAGTCAGATTCATATAAGTTTCAAAAAATGATTTTTAGCATTTATTGAACTGAATTTTCAGATTTAGGGAAATTTTTAAGAAAAGAGTAATTTTTGGAACTTCTAGTGGCCTTGCATGTATGGATCTAAAAGTTTTGTGGTGGAAAATGGAATTTTCAAAGTTATTGCATACATTAAAATCTAAATTTCCGTTACTGCATATTTTGATTAAAGATTTCGAATTTTTGGGGATCTTTCATGAAAAGGTGGATTTTGAAATCATATTGTTGTTGCATGTGTAAATTGAAAGAGTTTTGGGGTAAATCTGTAATTTTCGAGAAATTGGTTTCAATTTGTATTCCAGGTCTGTTTTCCAGCATTTAGTAAAGTGTAAAATTCAGTTTTAAAGGGGTTTTACTAGAAAAGAGAAATTGTGCGTTATAGAGGTCTTGCATGTCTAAATCTAGAGAAACTAGGGTGAATTATGTAATTTCCGGAAATTTGCATCAAATCAATTATAACTGAGTCTTCTGCATTAATCTGAATTTAAGTTAAGTTAAGGGTCGATTTTCATGAAAGTATGAATTTTTGAACTTTAGGGTATATTGCATGTGTGAGTCTTGAACTTTGGGGGCAGAACTGTAATTTTCAGAAGTTCAGGGGTGTTGTGCTGAAAACCCGAAACCTCCAAAACTAATATGGTTCCTTGATCTTGGAATTTAATTGAAATTAGGTAGCTTAAGGAAAGATAGAAGATAGGTTGATCCTTAATAAGTGTGTGTTATATTCTTGGATAAATATGTGTGAATACACAATTTGATCATGGTTAGTCTTTGTGAAATATGTGTTTAATTGTCACTTGATTGATATTTGTGATGTTTTGTGACTTTTATATTTCTTATGGGCTATTGTGGAATATTGATAACTTTATGTACTCAACCGAAATTCTTAATACTTCGGCCGTGCCATTTTGTAATTAAATGAAATAAATTGGGGAATTAATGAAATACTTAGAAAAGATGAGAAAGGATACGGGGGGCCGGTATTCCAACCATAGATACTACAGTTGTGTGGTTTGATTCCACCAAAACGGGCTCAGAATAATCTTCTCGTGTTCTAAGTAAAGAAGTTGATTTCTCATCGGATCCGATAAAATGAAGATTTCTTATGTTTCTATAGTAAATGAACTATATGTACTAGAATGTAAATTGTGTTAATTGTTGTTGCGCTTGTGCTATTATTATATAGTATATGTAGTACGACTATATTTTTAAATTCTTGGTATCTTTCGATAACCTTACTGAGCTTTGTTAGCTCATATAGATATTCTCCGTTTGCAGGTACTAGTACTACTCACTCCACCGGATTGGACTAGTCGACGTTTCGAGAGGCCGATTCCGGGTTTTTGGTTCGAATGGAGGATCTACTTATAATGCTTGTAGTACTATCTTTTGTGTATATTGTTCTTAGAACAATTACTATTTCCGCAGTAGCCCATGTGTATTATTATCCGTGGTAAAGGAGACTAAGTTCTCCGAATATGGGCCCCTTTTTGTTAAACTATGGTCCACTTATTAATATGTAGTTTTAATTATGGACTTTAACTCTTTTTCCTATGTTTTACCAAGGTGACACCACATAGAAGTCTATATTACGAAATTATTGGGTAATTAGGCGTATACTCCACCATCCCACTAAATCACTTCGCCGAAACATTTTTCCGAAGCCGTCTCCATCCTTAAATCCCGAACCTCAAAGCAAATAGTAATAGTATGAAATCGGTTTTCTAAACCCCTTACCCACATACCCAAATACTTAAATAATACCTTCAAAGCTTCCGTGCCTGGCAAACCCTCTCGGTTTGCTATACGTATACTAGGGGGTGTCACAGACATGGTATCAGAGCAAAATTTGTAGAAACTCTATACGAGCACCGAACCGGAATTCGAAACCCTCGAAGCGTGAAGACTCGGTCGGTCCGGTATTTTTAATGTTTCAAATATTTATGAAATATTATTTTCGAATTTTTCAAGTTTTAAAATTGTTTTAGAATCGAAAAAATTAATGTGAAAAAAATTAATTTATTGATGTCTTGTAGTTATTAAGATCCGACCGGTTGGACCTGCCGGTCTAACGGTTCTTTTCGATCAAACCAACGTGGCAATAGTTCGGTCAGACCAGTTGACGGTCTGACCGAACCGGCCTGTCAGTTCGACCTGAACCGGACCGACTCGGTCCGAACCGGTCAGACTAGTCGGACTGGACCGGTTCAGAAAATAAAATTTGTTTATGATTTCTAAAATTTAACTTAAAAAAAATTATTTTATTTTTTTTTGAAAATTACATTCAATTAAACCCTATTAGATAATTGATTCATCAATCAACTATTTTAATAAAGAGGTATTGGATTAATTAATTGATTTAAATATGTTAAACTGATCTAATTAATAGAACACACGTGTAATACTGATTATATTTCAAGTTAAATATTTGTACCTCAATAATATTAGATTCATTTATGCTAGTTGAGGTCCTATAATTATTTTAAAAAACTAATAGTTAATTATATAGATAGGTCAATGTTCATCTAAGCACAATATGCATCAATGTTCATCTTAGGACAATATGCGTTTCCCATATACCATTAGAGAAAATAGATGTAGGAATCACATCGACCTTTCCAAACCATCTGGTGAGATAAAACTTTTTCATAAAATCTCTCATTCTTAATTTAATTAAGAACTATTTCAAGCTATAAAAAAACCAGTCTGTTGATTTTTTCTTTCCTTCTACCAACAGTTAAATTATGTGTCGCCCCTTGCAATAGTGCAGTGAGACGTGTTATCGGGGAGTGCTATTGTAGGGTAAACTATAATTTAATTTACATTAACGATGAAGATTGTCATAGAAAAGGTTCTATTAGATTAACGTGGTCGGCTAGATTAACTAGGGACTGTATTAGTTTGATAAAATCAGTTCTATGAGCGTCTTTGATTGATAGGTTAGACTTGACATACAAACATTTTGAATTCGCGATATTAAGTTAGGTCATTATCAATAGTGAGGTAAATATACTCTAGGATCATATAAATATATGATTAATTATGATCTACCTTTTTACAAATGTAATCGGGCTAGATTAATTACGGGTTATATTTGTCTATTGGACCTAAACCTTATTAAAGAAAAATCGGTTTTCTCGTTTGTCTACTAGAGGGTAGTGGAACTCGATAAAATTAGTGGGAGAATATTTAAATAATAAAAATCCAAATCTTTAATTTTAATCATTAATACGAATCTCTAATACTCCTATTCTATAAATTTCTAAGATAATCATGTCTAAGAATCTCATAATCTCAATTCTCGACCAAAAACTCAATGGCCCTAACTACCTCAATTCGTTACGTGGTCTAAAACTTGTGCTCACTATTGAAGGGTACCTCTATGTGCTCGATGACAGGCCTCATGCCTCTATACCTGACACTGTGATTGAAGCTGAGAAGACACTTATGAAGCTTGAAAGAAGGACAACACACATGCTAGGTGCTACATGATAGTATCCATGGAGCCCGCGCTTGCGAGAAGTTAAGAGTCTCACTTGCATGATTTTGATATCAAGTCTTATCTTGATAGTATGTGAGTGAGAATACTAGAGCGTCAAGGTACGCAACTACCAAGGAATTGATCATTGCGAGACCACGCGAAGGGGCTTCGGCCAAAATAAAATAAATGGAAGAGTTACATTCCCAAATAGCAAGTTCAAAGAGGGTGAGGGCAGTGGGGGTCCTAAGAAGAAGATCAACAAGAAAGTTGATGATGCTTGCCATGACTATGGTAAGAAAGGGCATTAACGCCGCAACTGCAAGGCTTACCTAATCTAGAAAGATTCTGACAAGGCTACGTATTTCGCTGAAGTAAATTTGTCAATAATTTCTTGTTCTTGGGTATTGGTTACAGGTTGTGGCTCATATCTATGTGAGTATTTGCAGGTAATGAAAAGAAGTATAAAGCTTAGAGCGAGTGAGACTTATGGACTATTTACTGCTGAAGCCGTATGGACTATTTACTTAAGTGTTTTGGATTCCAGTTTTTCTATTGTCTTGAACAATTATTTATTTGTTCCGTTTCTCATTCTATACCTTATTTGTATTCCTGTTTTGGATAATGAAGGTTTTACTTTTGTTTTTGTAAATTTGATTTGCATAATACAAAAGAATGAAAATGTGATTTGCAAGGGATAACTATAAAACAACTTATATGAACTAAATCCAAGAGACCGTTAATGTCATATTAGCAAAATGTAAGGAGAGATCAAAACCTCGCACAACTTTGGCATGCTAGGTTATGCCATGTCTCATTAAGAAGAATGAATGTATTTGTTAGTGAAGGATTGTTCACTTTGGACGACGTGAAATCACTGCAAACTTGTGAACTTGCTTTAAAGGAAAATGACCAAATTGCCTTACAAGGGGCAAATGGAGCGAGCCGAAGGTCTTTTGAATTTCATCCATACAAAGTGTTAGCGCGGAGGGTGGTTTTAACTACTTCGCTACTTTTACCGATGATTACTGAATGTATAGGTATATGTACTTGAAGTACAAGTTCGAAACATTTCAAGTGCTCAAATATTTTAGACACGAAGTAGAAAAACAACTCGGACGAAGTATTAAGGAACTACGATCCGATCATTTTTGGAGAATACTTGAGTATCAAGATTATTGATGAATTTCCTTAACCAACTCTTGGATGAATTTCCTTATCCAAGTCCCTTCTTTTGCAGCTTCAGACGCTACAATATACTCAGCTTCGTCGTGGAATCGGCTGTTGTGCTTTGCTTGGAACTCTTCCAACAAAAGGCACCCCCATAGACTAAGAATATATCCCTTGTTCTTCATAAGTACTTGATGATGTCTTTGACAATCTTCTAATGAGCTGCACCGGGGTCAGACTAATATATGCTTGTGACTCTCACAACATATGCAATATCGAGTCTAGTACATTGCATGCCATACATAATGTGTTTTATGGCAGAAGCATATGGTTTCCATTCCATCTTCTTGATTTCACTAGGTGTCTGAGGACACATGGATTTCGAGAGACGAATCCCATGAGACATTGTCAAGAATCCATTTTTGGATTCGTCCATGCTAAATCATTTTATAACGGTGTCTATGTACAAGGATTGGGATAAACCTAGCATTTTTCAAGATCTATCTCTATAGATACGTATTGCCAATACGTAGGATGCTTCTCCCGAATCCTACATTGAGAAATGCGTGGACAACCATGCTTTAGTATGTTGCAAAATTGCTATGACATTCCCAATAAGTAAAATGTCGTCGACATAAAGCACCAAAAATATCACTTCCCTCCCACTAATCTTCTTGTGTACACAAGGTTTCTCCAGGTTCTTTTCAATATCAAACTCTTTGATAGTTGAGTCAAACCTTATATTCCACCAATGGGAGGCTTGTTTCAATGTATAAATGGATCACTCACTTAAATGGATCTATAAATGGAAGAATCCCTTCTTGGATTCTTCCATGAGAAACCATTTCATAACGGTGTCTATGTACATGGTTTGGGATAAGCCTAGCATCTTCATAGCTCTATCTCTATAGATACGTATTCCCAATACGTAAGATGCTTCTCCCAAATCATTGATTGAGAAACGTGTGGACAACAAAGATTTAGTCTGTTGTGACAAACCTACATCATTCCCAATGAGTAGAATGTCACCGACATAAAGCACCAAAAATATAAATGTACTCCCACTAACCTTCTTGTACACACAAGGTTCCTTCGGGTTCTTCTCAAAATAAAACTCTTTCATTGTTGAGTTGAAACTTATGTTCCAACTACAACATGCTTGTTTCAATGCATAAATAGATCGCTGGAGTTTGCAGACCTTTTGCTCACTTCTAGAAGATATGAAGCCTTCCGGCTGCGCCTTGTAAATTTCTTCCTCAATGTCTCCATTAAGGAAAGTGATCTTCAAATCCATTTCCCATATCTCGTAGTCGTACCACCCAGCTATTGCCAACAAAATCCTAATGGACTTCAACATTGCAACTGGTGAAAAGGTTTCCTCATAGACAATACCTTGCCTTTGAGCATATCCTTTTGCTACTAATCTAGCATTGTAGGTCGACACCTTTCCATCCACTCCAAGTTTTTTCTTATAGATCCACTTGCAACCTATGTGAACTATTCCCTAGGGTGGGTCTACCAAGGTCCACACCTTGTTGGAGTACATGGAGTCCATTTCGGATTTCATGGCATTAAGCCAATGTCCCATGTCCGTACCTGATACGGCCTCATTTTATGTTCTTGGGTATTGTCCAAGTTCAATACGATCTTCATCATTTTCGAGGAGGAATAACCTATCAGGTATTTTCCGAACACTTTCGGATCTGCATACAGAAGGTTCAGGAGGTGTATTAGTGGATTTTTCTATTGGATCGTATACTTGTTCTTGTGCTTGAACTTCGCTTTGAAGTTCTTGAACTACTTCCAGTTCTACCGTGCTGCCTTTTCTATCTGATAGAAACTCATTTTCAAGAAAAGTGGCATTTCTTGAAACAAACGTTTTTGCTTCCTTGACATAATAGAATTTGTATCCCATTGAGTCCTCAGGATACCCAACAAAATAGCATAAGTCGGATCTACTATCCAACTTGTCTCCCATTAATCGCTTCACATAAGCGGGACAACCCCATATCTTAATATGTTTGATGTTCGGTTTTGGGGAATGCCAAAGTTCGTATGGTGTGGATTTAACTGCTTTGGTGCTAACTCTATTCAATAAATACGCGGCAGTGCGAAGTGCGTGACCCCACAAGTATGCCGGTAAGTTGGTGAACCCCATCATAGAACGAACCATGTCTAACAAAGGTTTATCCCGACGTTCGTAAACTCCATTTAATTGAGGAGTTCCAGGTGGAGTCCATTGAGATTGTATTCCATTCTCTTTGAGATATTCAAGCAACTCGATGTTCAAGAATTCTCCACAACGATCGAATCGCAGTTTCTTAATACTTCGTCCGAGTTGTTTTTCTACTTCGTGTCTAAAATCTTTGGATTTTCCAAAATTTATAGACTTGTACTTCATCAAGTACACGTAGCCATACCTAGAGTAATCATCGGTAAAGGTAGCGAAGTAGTTGTAACCACCATTACCACTAACGCTTAGTGGACCATATACGTCTGTATGGATCAAATCCAAAAGACCTTCGGCCCGCTCCATTTTCCTTTCGTATGGAGACTTGGTCATCTTCCCTTTAAGGTAGGATCACAAGTTTTTAGTGATTTCACGTCGTAAAAAGGGAACAATCCTTCACTAACAAAATCGTTCATCCTTCTTAAAGAGACATGACCAGATCTAGCATGCCAACGTTGTGCGGGGCTTAGATCTATCTCCTTACGATTTGCTGATATAACATTAATGGGGCTTTGATTAATTTAATTATGTTGTATAATTCAAATCGAATTTCATTCTCCTCACCCGCTCTATGTTTTCTTCTTCTTGTGATTAGCTGCAAATCATTACATAGGCGTGAGCCACAACCCGTATTGAATACCCAAGAAGAATAATTGACAAACAAATTTACGTCAATGAAATACGTACCCTTTTAAGAACGTTTCTGCTTTAGGTAAGCCTTGCAGTTGCGGCGCCAATGCCCTTTCTTTCAACAGTGATGGCAAGCATCATCAGCCTGCTTGCTGACTTTTGCTTTAGGGCCCCCATTACCTTCACCCACTTCGAACATGCTGGTCGTGAAAGAAACTCTTTCCTTTCTCTTCTTTTGGGAAGAACTCTTCTTTCCTGAAGAAGCAACAACGAGAACAGATTTCTCTTTCTTGATGGTGGAATCGAAACTGACTAACATGTTCATTAACTCATCTAATGGAGGATCAAGTTTGTTCATGTTGAAGTTCACTATGAACGATTCATACGAACTAGGAAGGGACAACAAGATCAAATCCAACGAGAGCTCGGTAGGGAGGGTGACGTCAAGGTTCACTAGCTTCTCAAGGAGAGTGATCATCTTGAGACAATGCTCGTGGACCGAAGCCCCTTCGCGCAGTCTCGCAGTGGTCAACTCCTTCGTAGCAGCATACCTCGACGCCGTAATATACTCACTATACATGATATCAAGATGAGCCTTGATGTCAAAAAGCATGTAAGTGAGACTCATATTTCCTCGCAAGTGCGGGCTCCATGGCTGCTATCATGTAGCATCTAACATGAGTGTCGTAGTGTCGGGTATAGTGGCAGGATGTCTCTCATTTACCACATAAAGACGCCCCTCAACGGTGAGCACAAATTTTAAACTACGTAACCAATCTAGGTAATTTGGGCCATTGAGTTTTTGGTCGAGGATTGACATTATGGGATTCTTAGACAAGATTATCTGAGAGGTTAGGGAAGAGGATTATTAGAGATTCGTATTAAATAATTTTACAATTAAAAATTTAGACTTTTTTTATTTAATTTTTCTCCCACTAATTTTACCTAGTTCCATTTCCCGCTAGTAGACAAACGAGAAAACAGATATAACTTTAATCGGCTTTAGGTCTAATAGGCAAATATAACCGTAGTTAATCTAGCCCGATTATTATTGCCCAAAGGTACTTGACAATCAATCATATCATTTATATGACACTAAAGTAATTTTCCTCACACATGATAATGACCTACGTTAATCTCACGAATTAAAAATCTTGGTGTTTCAAGTCTAACTTACAAATCAAAGATGCTCATAGAACTTAATTATACCAAACTAATGCAGTCCCTAGTTAATCTAGCCGACCACGTTAATCCAGCATAAGCTTTTCTATGGCTACCTTCAGCTTTATGTCAATAGAATTACAACTTACCTTACTATAGTACTCCCCGCTAACACGGCTTAGTGCACTATTGCAAGGGGCTACACATAATTCAACCATTGGCAGAAGGAAAGAAAAGCTCAACAAATTAGTTTCTCTCTATACCTTGAAATAATTCTTAATTAAATTAAGAATGAGAGATTTTAGAAAAAAGTTTTATCTCATCAGAAGGTTTGGATTGGTCAATGTGATTCATACATCTATGTTCTCTAAAGGTATATTGAAACGCATATTTTCCTAAGAGGAACATACGACCTAACAATATAATTAATTACATTAATCAATTATCAGGTTTTTCAAAATAATTATAGGACCTGACTAGTATAAATCAATCGAATAATGTTGAGGTACCAATAATTAACTTGAAGTATAATCAATATTATATTTGTGTTCTATCAACTAAAATCAATTTAAAAATTTAAATTAATTAATTAATCTAACACCTATTTACTAAAATAGATGATTGTTGAATCAATTATTTAATTGGGTTTAATTTTAAATAATTTTCCAAAAATTAAAATCTATTTGTTTTATGTTTAATTTTAGAAATCTCGAATAATATTTTTTTTATTTTCAGTGAACCAGTTCCGCCCGACGGGTCTGACCGAATCAGACTGAAACAGTCCGGTTCACACTTGTCCAGTTGGCCGAATCAGTGGGTCTGTCAGACTAAGAACTGGTTTGACTAACCCGAATCCACGTTGATTCTGTCAGTTGGATCGAAAAGAACCATCGAACCGGCCGGTCTGACCGGTTTGATCCGCACAAAATTAAAAACAACATTTTTAATTAAATTTCAGATCTGATTTTCCAATTTAAACCAATTTTAAAGCTGGAAAAAATTCTAAACAATCTTTCCAAAATATTTTAAACTTTCAAAAATACCCAATTAAATAATACAACATCCATAATTTTAATAAATCGAACATGCATTAAAATTAAGCATAATACATTGAAACGGAGTTAATTGCGCAACGACCTCTGATACTACTGTTGGGAATCAGGCATGTGTACGCAGCGAAAAACAAAAATTTTAAACGAAAAACGATTTCGTTCATATAAACACGTACCCGAAAATAGGCAATTAATTACGTACCTTAACGCTTCCAGCGAAATTTAAATTACAACATGTATATTAATTCGATAATTAAAACATATAGCATGCTCGCAATGAATCATAATATTCTTACAAATATTTTCACTAAATACGATCAAGCAAAAACATACCAAAATCAATTTCATGAAAACATACGACGTTTAATTTAATCTAATCAAATTAAAACCTTAAACTTAACGGATCCGAATCGTAACCTCTTAAAACGTGAGGCGAAATCTCGGATTGAAGCAAAACTGCCACATAAACCAATCCGTGTAGTCGCGAGGATCAGCGGCGGCGGACGCGCGGATCAGCGGCGTCGCGTGAGGGCGCGTGCGTCGGTGGTTTGCGGCAGCATATCGACAGATTAACTCCTATGTCTTCCTTGTTGGGGATCGATGCATGTATACGCAGCGGAAAACAAAAATTTAATCGAACTCAATGTTCGATCACATGCGTAAATCAATTAATTGAACGTACCTTAACGCTTCCGCCATACACATGGTATTATTTCATATTTTAATCGAAATTTTTATTAAATAAAACGAAAAAAAAAGATGAGCATGCTTGCATACGACATCATGAAATCGAAAACATACATTCTTCATATAATTTTCATGCTCACAAATTAGTTCACATAATCCAATTATGAATTAATTCGCAGGGGTTTTCGATTTTACCTCTTGAAGCGTGAGATTCCGACGAATCGAAATCTATAGACTAAGACAGGTACAAGCTGCTATTAAGCAACTCCAAAGCTACGAAGAACCGACCGAACAGCAGCTTGTCCGATGTGATCTCGACGGCGGCACATGAGGTGCAGCGGCGGCGGCGCGTGCGGGGCTGACGGTGGTGGAGTTGCGTTCTTCCTCTCCAATTAGGTTTCACCTCGTACAACTAGACCCACTCTAACTGCAGCACTAGATACAGAAGAGTTAGAAAACAACGGGAATAAAGACGAGGAAGACAAGAGAAGAAAACGGCGGCGGCGGCGGCGGCAGAGCGGCGGCGCGACGGCGGTGCGGCGGTGCAGCGGCGGGGCTGCAGCCGTGAGGCGGAGGACGGCCGTGCTTCATGCGGCTAGGGTTTGGGGCTATAAATTCTCTGATCTCAACTCATCATATGAGTTGTATTTATGCTAGGGTTCATAACCCTCATGGGCTTAAGTCATTGGGCTTGACCCACTGATCCATTAAGCCCACCCCCTCGTCAGCCTCGTTTCTTACAAACGATCGTCCACAAAGTTATAACAAAATTATATTTGTGACGAGCATAAATTCCTCGTCTATACGAGTACCTCTTTGAAATTTTCAATTTCCAAAATTGGAAACTTCTAATTTAGTGGACCTGCTAAATTGGGAAACTTCCCAATTTGGAAAGTTCACTAAATTTCTGCATATCTCTTTCTCTCCGTTTATTCCAACTCGTAATACACAATTACGAATCTTAGATTCAATCATATTGACATCCAACTACGCAAAGATTAACACATTAATTTATGCTTGTTGTTTTTCAAGGATCTATGTTACACGAGAAGTGTGACCCTCAATGGTTCAGGTGTAAGCTAGCCGTGGGCTCACAACTCTTTGTGATTCGAACAACACATTGTTCTTGTACGAACTCCTCCCAAGAGTCGTGATTAGGGTAAAACTCATTTTACTCAATCGCCGATCAAATCGGTGCCCAACGAATCAAGATTGGCGCCTAGCAACTACGCATCATGATTCACTAGATACAAATGAAGTGCCGGCAAGAACCTTGTGATATAGTTAACGTACAATACGATCCCTTCGCAGCACATGTCCCGATTGAACTAGAGGCATTGGTTCACCGAGACCTCTTATAAGTTCAATAACCGTGCGAACATTCTAGGTGTTATAATCCGTTCGTGTGTGACTTAGAGAAACACATTTCCCTACTCACCCCACTATCAACTCAGGTCGGAGATTCCATGGATTACAAACCGACAGAACACACAGGACATCCATGACTACTCAAGCGCTCGAATCCCCTACTACAATGCACAAACTTCACACTAGATTTCGGACTGCACGAACGTTGGCCCTTGGAGCCGTCCGCGGTGGGACTCAGGGACAGGTCATGATACAGTCGGTCCTCTAGTGAAGTCACGGTGATGTCTGGGTCTTAAGGACTAATGGTGCACAACTATATCATAGAAACCTATTACTCGATGAATGGGAACCAATTATAGATTTCTAGGCGAGGGAGTTCAATGAACTCATATAATATGAGCACCCACTCAAGTATGCCGATGTCACAACACCGATGATTGATGAGACACAGTACACATACACTAAGTGCTAGTCTCAAAATGGAAAGGCCGGTATCTTCATTTTTGGCGTAACCCATCGATTAGGAACAAGGTTTAACAGTTACATTACATTGCTGAGTTATCTCACGATTCTACTAGATCAACTCACAGTAATAGAGTAACTCGTTAGGACTATATCTATGCTACTTGCATGGGATAAGAGATATAGAATGCCAAATGAAATGTTTTATCATTAATTTAAAATAGATTATTTACGAGTAGCGTGAGAAAACACAACACTTAGTTGGCTTATTGGTCACATACTCTAACAATCTCCCACTTGACCTAAAGCCAACTACTCATTACCTAAGTCCCATCGACTCTCGATTTTTCTCATGGATCGGTCTGTGTAAAGGCTAAGTAAAGGGATCTAGAATGTTGTCTACCGAGGCAACTCTCTCGAACTAAAGTTCGCCTCTAGTAATTATCTTACTAATGAATTAATTTGTATTCAGTATCTGCTTGGATTTCTGATGAGATCTTTTGAATAAATACATTCAACATTTGAATGTAATTTCAAATCCAAACTGCTACGTTTGCGTCATCCAATGCCGCATTATTCTAAGCCTCGGAGGTGGAATCCGCCGTCATGTTCCATTTGGAACTCTTTCCAACACACGACACCCCGTTATGAAGCATGAATATAATCCCTCACGTCCTTTAAAGTTGTCCATTTCCGATTGAAACGCTAAAGTCGTCGAACGACTTTACTTTCAACTCGAAATCCCCACAGACTATATATGAACAAGTCTTTAGTACTTCGCAAGTATTCAAGGATTTCTTTCATATCTATCCAACTGACTTGGCTGGGGTTAGACTGAAATCTACGGTGACGCTTCACTGCATAAACCATATCAAGTCTATAATATGAATTAGGGTAGCAAAGCAACCTCTTCTATTTATCTCTATAAATACGTATCCTCTAATACGTAGGAAGCTTACCCTAAATTCATTCATTGAGAAACGTGTGGACAACCGTGTTTTAGTTGACTGCAACATTCCTACATCATTCCCAATGAGTAGAATGCCACCAACACAAAACACTGTTAAACGTAATGGCGCTCCCACTAACCTTCTTGTGAACTTAAGGCTCTTTCGAACTCTTCGCTAAATCAAATCCCTTTGATTTTCGTGTGGAATCAAACATTCTAATTTAATGGGATGCTAGGTTCAATCCGCAAATGGATCGCTGCAATTTTGCAAACATTTTGCCAATTTCGACAAGATGTGAAGCCTTCCGGTTGTTCCACTCTGATTCCCTAAATCTCGCCATTGAGGAAGGTGGTTTTCACATTCATTTTCCATATCTCGTAGTCATACTACGCAGAAACGGCTAGCAAAGTCCTAATGGATTTTAAGCACAGGTATTTGTGAAACTTTATCTCATAGACAACAACTTGTCTTAGAGTATAACTATCTCTCACGTATCTAGCTTTATAGGTCGATACCTTTCCATCTATTCCAATCTTAAAGATTGTAGATCCACTTGCATCCAACGGGAAAAATTCCCTTGGGTGGATCCATCAAGGTCCATACCTTGTTGGAATATATGGAATCCATTTTGGATTTCATGGCTTCACGCCAATGTCCCTCGTCTGCATCAAATACAGACACATTGAAGGTACTTGGATCATATCCGTGGTCAAATTCTGTTTGACTACCTTCGATGATCATAAGCCTATTGAGTTATGTATGGATCCTTTCGAATCTCCACATAGTTGGTTGAGAAGGTACATTAATGGGTGATTAGATTTTGATTGGCTCTTGTCCTATTTATGGTGTTGGAACTTCAATTCGTGGTTCTCGAATTTCTTCGAGTTCTACCATACACTTATTTTATCACATAGAAACTTCTTCTTTAAGAAGGTGACATTCCCCGAGACAAACACTTTTGTTTCAAGGGATAGTAGAATAAGCATCAAAAACAATTTTGAGATACCCCACGAAATGACATAAGTTGGATCGACTATCCAACTCGTCTCCCACTAGCCATTTGATTTAAGTGGATTATCGGGTATGCCGTAGTTCATATGGTGTGGAACAAACTGTTTTAGTGTTAACCCTATTCAACAAATACGCGGCAGTTAGGAGTGCATGACCACACAGGTAGCCGGCATCTCGGTGAACCTATCAAAGATGGGACCATGTCCAACAGGGTTAGATTCCGACGTTCGAACACTCCATTCTATTGAGGAGTTCCAGGAGGAGTCCATTGAGAGAGAGAATGTTATTCTCCTTTAGACAGTCAATAAGCTCGGCGCTTAAGTGTTCGCTATAACGATCGAATCGGAGCTTCTTAATACCGCGACAAGTTGGTTTTCTACTTGGTGTCTAAATCTTTGAACCCTTCAAAAATTTCAGACTTGAACTTCATTAAGTACACGAAACCATACCTAGAAAAATCATCGGTAAAGGTAACGAAGTAGTTGAAACCACCCCTTGCACTAACGCTTAGTGGGCCACACATATCTATATGGATCAAATCGAAGAGACCTTCAGCACGTTCCATTTGCCCTTTGAATGCGACTTGGTCATTTTTCATTTAAGACAAGATTCACAAGTTTGAAGTGAGTTCACATCATCCAAGGTGAATAATCCCTCACAGACAAACTCGTTCATCCTTCTTAAAGAGATGTGACCTAGTTGGGGCGTACCAAAGTTTTGCGGGGTTTTGACTTCTATATCGAGTTCGGGTTAACCTAAAGTTCATTGGATTATACTTCATATAAGTTCAATGAATAACGTATCTTTCTTAGAAAATTTCTGAGCAAGACACTCCTTACAGTTTACAGAGCCTAATGGTCTGTCTTTCCATATTGGAAGCAAGCATCACTTATATGCTTGTTTTCTTTGGCCTTGTGAATACTTGATTTACCCCTAGTCTATCTTTTGCTAGGCCGGAAACTTTTTTCCTTTTGCTATCTTCTTCGACTTTGAACTATTCTTAGTAAAAGATATAGAAACTACCAAATGCAAAACAGACTTCTCTTCCTTTATAACCGACTCGTATTACAACATGTTGACCAACTCGTTCAAAAGGAGATTCAACCATATTCTTGTTGAACTAATTATGAACGTTTCATAATAGTTAGTGAGTGATGGAAGTATGAGATACCGAGATCTCTGATGGGAGAACGACGTTGTGGTCACACAACTTCTTTAAGAGTGAGTCATCTTAAAACCATGCTTCAAGACCGTAGTCCTCTAGCTCAGTCTAAGAGACATCAACTCTTTAGTTGTCGCGAACCTCATTGCCATAATGTTCTCACCACACACGATCTCAAGGCAAGCCTATATGTCATTAACATAAAGGTGGTTCTCATAGTTCCTTGCTAACTTGGGCGACTAGGTGCTATCGTATAACACTTCGTCATAATGGACACCCTTCTTCCACTTCTAATAAGTGGTGGTTCCCTAGTGAGTCGAGTTATCATGAAGTTTGGTCGGGGTATTTATTTAAGTATGAAACACGTGGATTATTTCCACATTTGGTTTTTAACCTTCTTATTTTCTAAACTAAATTTTAGTTATTGAATAAGTAGTGCTTAGTGGGCTAAGTATAATACTTAGTGGGCTAAGTAGTGCTTAGTGGGTTTAATTGTAGATTTTTTTCTAACTTCCTAACTAACCCACTAACCCATTTTCTTGAGTGCTCTTGTGGTTGGTTTTCTTGCAGATCATGGGCTGAGGAGTGGAAGCTTGAAATGTCTATAAATACCGATTTCAATACTCAATGAATTTGATCGATCCCGAAGAAAAGAAAAACACCGAGAGCTGAAAAGAATAAATGAGTGTTTTAGTGTGTTTTTAGGATCGGTTGGTTGTACTCCTCACGAGTACAATCTTTACGTACTCCTTATGAGTACATTCTTAACGTACTTCTCATAAGTACATTCTTTGTAGTCTAGATTGTTTAGTATATATGTTTCTAGACTTGGTTGTAAGAATGATCAAGATAGTGATTCATTCATAAGTTCTTTACGTACTCCTCACGAGTACATCTTTGAAATCTAGAATTTTTAATATTTTTCTTTTTGTATCTAGATTTGAATGTTAGAATGATCATGAGAATGATTCATTCATAAGGAAGAAGTTTTCGAACCTCTTCTGTTTGTATTCTTGGAATACTGATTTTAATATATTTTTCCGTCATGTAAAGGACAAGTTCACAAGTCTTTACTTGTGAACATTTTTAATTCTGAGTATTGTTTCTTTATATTTCCGCTGCATGTTTGCTTAAGTGTCATAACACTTCAAATAACACCTCTGTATTAAACGAATTCGGACCATAAATTCTTTCAATTAGCATCAAGAGCCAACACTTGACGTATACTAAGTGTTTGTTCCTATTTTCTTTTTCAGAAACAAATTCGTGATGGATACTCAGATGACTGCTTCTATGCGACCTCCTGTACTCGACGGCACAAACTACACCTACTGGAAAGTCAAGATGAGGGCGTACATCAAAACCATTGATGAGAGAGCCTGGAGATCTATTCTCACTGGATGGAAGCCACCAACTATCATAGATGCGGATGGTGATGTGTTTCCAACACCAGAATTACGGTGGACACCAGACGATCTATCAAATGCTAACCAAAACTCAAAGTTAAATGCGGTTTTTAATTCAGTAGATTTAACAATGTTTAAATTAATCTCAGTGTGCACTTCTGCGAAGGATGCTTGGGAAGTTCTTCAGCTACATTGTGAAGGATCAGGCAGTGCTACAAGAACTAAGCTCAGATTACTCTCGTCCAAATTTGAGAGACTGAGAATGGAAGAAACTGAAACAATTTCTCAGTACAATGAGAAATTGATTGATTTAGCTATGAATTTCAATCCTTAGGTGGTCCTTTGAGCAACGAGACACTGGTGAATAAGGTATTGAAAACTCTTCCAGAAAGATTCACCATGACAGTTACTGCTATTGAGGAGGCCAAAGACACATCATCTCTACGGCTGGACGACTTAATTGGTAGCCTAAAGTCTAGAGAAATGAACTTTGAAGATCAAAGAAAGGAGAAAGGAAAGGCTATCTCAAATGCACTCCAGGCAGAATTAGAGAAGGAAGATGTTGCTCCGGAATATGATGATGATGCAGAGGAATGTCTCAACAATGTTGCATTCCAAATTCAGAAATTCAATAGGGCATACATGCGAAGTGGAATCAAGCCCAGACAATGATTTCCAGATGGATCTCCACAAAATCGACAAACTCAGCCCCGGAACAGATCTACTCCACAGAGAACATTTTCTCAAACATCTTCTCAGAATACTTTAAAAAATTCTTCATTTGTTCGTTCAAATTCTGAACCACCTAACTTGGATCACATTAAATGCAGGGCTTGTTCCGGATTTGGACATTATGCTAATGAATGTGCAAATACCTTGAGAAGAAGAGGAATGAGTTTGATTTGTGCTGTCAGTGATGAGGAGGAAGAGAAACCTGAACAGACAGAGGAACAACAATCCACTAAACAAGCTCTCTCTGTCAGATATATCACTGGAAATGCTTCTGAAACAAAATCACAAGGAGTTTCTCTGGATGCTGCAACACTTTCTGAAACACTTTCAGTAACTGAAATTTCAGAGTTAAATAATGATCATTATCCATGTTTAAACTCTATTTCTTTGAATGCAGCAGAATCCAGTAAAGAAGCAGTTAGTGATGAGGAAGAAATGTGTAAGAAATTGGTTAGTGACTTGGAGAAGAAGACTCAAGCTCTAGATGCAGCCAACAAGGAAAACTCTTCCCTTAAAGAAACAAGCATTCATTTGGAGGTTGGTATCACCAAGAAGGATCTTTAACTGGCAAAGGTGAAAGATGAACTCAAGGAAGCAACTCTAGTAATCAAGAGGATGAATACCGGCACAACTAAACTCAAAGAGATTGTGTCACTGGAGAAGTACAACAAAAATGAAGGTCTATGGTTCAAAAACCAAGTGAAGAAGCACATGCCAGTAAACAAGAAGGAGATTGTCTTTGTAAAATAAAAAAGAATGGAGAAATTCCACAGTCACCACTCCAGAGTCCAGAATACATTTGTCATTACTATTTCTCACCAGGACATATCCATCTATTTTGTGAGAAACTAAGTAGTGACAAAATGTTGTACAGGATGAGTCACATCACTCCAGGGAACATCTCCAAGAAAAAGGTAGAATTTACCAAAAAGGAGTATAGTATATGGACTCCCAAAGGTAAACTTTTGTGCAAGGCAGTATACACTTATTTAAATGCTAACATTTCAGGTTCATGGTATGTTGATAGTGGATGCTCTAGGCATATGACTGGAACTAAAGAGTTTTTATCGAACTACCATACGCTCAATGGTGGACGTGTAACCTATGGAGGAGGAGCTAAAGACAAAGTGGTTGGACGTGGAACACTCAGTATTGAGGGACTTCCAAAACTTCAAATGTCTTACATGTTGAAGGATTGGGGTCAAATCTCATCAGTTCCAGATCAATGAATAATTGTTATCAAACAGGTGACACCATCTCATGCAAGAGCTCAAGAGTAAGTGAAGTAGAGATGTGGCTAGGGCACACAAACTTCAAAAATCTGAAGTTGCTCAACAAGTACAATGCCATAAGAGGAATTCCAGATCTCAAGATCAAGGACATCCCTCTATGCGGAATGTGCCATAAGGGAAAGCAAACTAGAGTGCCACACAATGTGTTACAACACGTTGGTACCATCATTTGTTTTGAACTTTTACATATGGACCTTATGGGTCCTATAGAGGTAGAAAGTCTAGGTGGTAAAGAATATGTATTTGCGTGTGTTGATGATTTTTCGAGATATACTTGGGTGTATTTTTTAAGAGAAAAATCTGATCTAGAGTACATGCATGTGTTTGGATGTGTTTGCTATGTCCTAAATGATAGAGATCATCTTGCTAAATTTGATTCAAAAAGTGATTTGAGTTTATTTGTGGGATACTCTAATAACAGTCATGCATATAGAGTATATAACTTAAGAACTCGAACCATTGTTGAATCTGTAAATGTGGTATTTGATGATTTTGCTGATCTCCGCAGTAAAACAGCTGAAGATGAAGTTGATGACTGATTGCTAACAGAGAAACAACCGGAGGAGACACTACTGCCACAAATGCTCCAGATATAAACAGTCCAGTTGTTAGAGTAGGTGACCAACAAGCCAACATGTGGCTGTGGTCTTTCGTATTTATTATTGTAATAAACGAACCTTTATTCGTATTAATGATAAAACACCTTGGCATTCTATATCTTTGTCCCTTTGTCACAAGCATAGATATAGTCCTTGCAGTTATTACAAGTACTAGTAATTGATCGTTAGGATCGTGAGATATTTACTTAAGTATTATAACTGTTAAACATGTTCCTAGTCGAAGGGTTACGCCACTAATGAGGATATCGGCCTTTCCCGTTAAGACTAGCACTTAGTGTATGTGTAATGCATCTCATTAGTAAACGGTATTGTGATATCGGCATGCATAAGTGGGTGCTCGTAAGTTGACGAGTTCACTGAACTCCCTCACCCTAGAAATCTCTAAGTGGTTCCCAATAATCGAGTAGAGATATCTATGGTATAGTTGTACACCATTAGTCCTTATGACCTAGACATCACCGTGACTTCACTAGAGGACCAGCTGTATCGTGACCTGTCCCTGAGTTCCACCGAGGACCATCCCAAGGGCCAGTGTTCGTGCAGTCCGAAATCTAGTGGGAGGTCTGTGCATTGTACTCGGGGATTCGATCGCTAGAAAAGTCTTGGATGTCCTGTGTGTTCTGAAAGTTTGAAATCATTCTAAGTCTCTGGCCAGAGCTGACTAAGTGATGATTAGAGAATTCGATTCTCTAAGTCTTGCACGTGACGATTACAACACTTGGAACGATCGCACCGTCATCGAACATATAAAGAGGTCTCGATGAACCAATGCCTCTAGTTCGATCGGGACATATGAATCGAAGGGACCGTACTGTACGTTAACTATATCTGAAGGTTCTTGCAGGCACTTCATTTGTATCTAGGGAATCATGACGCGTAGTTGCTAGACGCCAATCTTGATTCGTTGGGTGATTAAGGTGAAACGAGCTTCATCTTAATCGTAACTCTAAGGGACGAGTTTTGACCACAAAGAGTTGTGGGCCCACGGCTAGCTTACACCTGAACCATCGAGGGTCACACTGCTCGAGCACATGAGATCTTTGAATAAACGGTCAGAGATAAAATAGTTTATCTTTGCATAATTGGAAGTCAATACGATTGAGTCCAACATTCGTAATTTGGAATTACGAATGAGAATAAGAAAAGGAAAAGAATAGGCGAACGTTGTAGTGGACTTTCTAAATCGGGAAGTTTCCAAATTTAGAAAGTGCACTGAACTAGGGTTTCCACTTTTGGAAAGTTGGAAAATGAGAGATGGCACTCGTAATGACGAGAAAATTATAATTATTCCGAAAATGTAATCGTTGCAATTTTTCGGTCATTGAATTAAGAGAGACGAGCAAATAAAAGTACTAACGGACTTAAGCTGTTGGGCCCGGTCCAACTTAAGCCCGCTAGGGTTTTATGCAAGACATATAAATACTTGATTTATAGGTCTTGCACAAACACACAACACAAACCCTAACCCTAGACGTCCACCTCTCTCTCTCGGCCTCTCTCTCTCCCGCGGCCACCACCGCCGTCCTCCCCGCCGTTTCGCCGTTCATCGGCCGTTCATCGGCCGATTGTATTGGTAGCTTCTTTCCTTCTCTTTTTCTTCCGTTTTTCTAACTATTACGTGTCTAGTGCCACGTGTTTAGTAGATCGAAGTATACGAGGTGAAATCCGAGAGGAGGAAGATCGAAGATCGAAGAATCGAGGAGCAGCGCACAAGCCAAAGCCGCACGCTGCCCCACTCGCCGCCCCGGAAGACCGCGCGTGAAATTCACGCGCCGCCGTGGCCTTCTCACCGCCGCTGCTGCTGCACCATTGCTGCCCCGATTGTACGGATTGGTTTCCGTAGCAATCTCAACTTGCTAAACGCTTCTACCTCACGCTTCAAGAGGTAAACACTTGAATCCCTTGTTTCGATTCGTCTATGTTTAAACTATATTTTTCATGTTTGCTTTCGTATGGTTTTATGTGATTATGTGTAATCTTTTTAATCGTTGCAAGCATGTTAATTGGTTTAAACGCGAGCATGTTAATTGATTTAAATTCGGTTAAATTATTTAGCATGTATGTTGTTTTTAATTTCGCTGGAAGCGCAAAGGTACGCAATTAATTGATTTAATTTATCGGGCATGTGCTTATGTGCTTTAAAGTCGTTTAAATCGCATAAAATTTTTGTTTTAAACTGCGTACACGTGCCCGAAACCCAACAGTGGTATCAGAGCTCGTTGCGCAATTAATTGCGTTATAATATGCTATGATTTTATGCATGTTCGATTTATTAAAGTAGTGATTGTTGTATTATGTAATTGGGAGTTTTCGTAAGTTTAAAATATTTTTTGAAATATTGTTTAGAATTTTTCCAGCTTTAAAATTGTTTAAAATTGGAAAATCGGATCTGAAATTATTTTTAAAACATCGGTTTTTAATTGTTCGGATCGAACCGGTCGAACCGGCCGGTTCGATGGTTGTGTGCGATTTAGTTGACCGAATCCACGTGGATTCGGGTCGGTCAGACCGGTTCCCGGTCCGACTGACCCGGCCCACTGATTTGGGTCAGCTGGACCGGACAGAACCGGACCGTTTCGGTCCGAACCGGTCAGACCAGTCGGCCGAACCGGTTCACTGAAAAAAAAAAAAAAAAAATTCAGATTTCTAAAATTAAACTTAAAACAAATTGATTTTAATTTTTGGAAAATTATTTTCAATTAATCCCAATTAGATAATTGGATCGACAATCATCTATTTTAGTAATAGGTGTTAGATTAATTAATTAATTTAAATTGTTAAATTGATTTCAATTAATAGAACACACGTATAATATTGATTATACTTCAACTTAATTAATAGTACCTCAACATTATTTGATTGATTTATGTTAGTTGAGGTTCTATAATTATTTTGAAAACTCGATAATTAATTAATGTAATTAATTATGAAATTAGGTCGTATGTTCCTCTTAGGACAATATGCGCTTCCATATACCTTTAGAGAACAAAGATGTAGGAATCACATAGACCAATCCGAACCTTCTGATGAGATAAAACATTTTAATAAAAATCCCTCATTCTTAATTTAATTAAGAATCATTTCAAGCTATAAAGAAAAACCCAATCTGTTGAGTTATTTCTTTCCTTCTGCCAACGGTTGGATTATGTGTAGCCCTTTACTATAGTGCAGTAAGCCGTGTTAGCGGGGAGTGCTGTGGTAGAGAAAGCTGTAATTCAATTGACATAACGATGAAGGTAGCCATAGAAAAGGGTTATGTTGGATTAACGTGGTCGGCTAGATTAACTAGGGACTGCATTAGTTTGGCATAATCAAGTTCTATGAGCATCTTTGATTGGTAGGTTAGACTTTTTTTTTTTTTTTTTTTTTTTTTTGGCCAAAAGATTTTATTATTCCATTTAAGATAGGCAAGAGGGGGCCTCGTTAAAACCTTGTGGGCCTAACACAAGGAAAAAGAGTACCCCTACAATGGAAATAAAAAATCAGCGTCTAAGGTAACTAGACTATTACAAATATGACCCAAAATGGGGTATAAAATGCTAATATTAAAGTATGTAATGCGGCTATTCATAACCACCCCCAACTTTCTTGTAGTTCGCCTAAAATCCCCACAGATGGGGGTCAATTTGTAATTTTTGAAAATCCGCCTCCCTAGCCAACATCTTTTCTCATAATGCAGAATCACCCCTAAGCTTATTCCATCTTCCCATTCTATACAACCAATGAGTCTCTCTTCCAATATCCGAAACTTCCACCCCCAACACACTGTGCTCCTCCCCCTCATCCTTAGATGTAGTTCCGTGTGTCTCATTTACGAAAATTCGCAATACCGAGCTTATCACTAATGTATGCAGCCTTCACTTCTTGAGGCATACTGTTCCCGGAGAAAAACTCTTGATAAGATTTATGTGTATATGCCCAATTGGCTAAACGGTCTGCTACCGTATTCTCTTGTCGAACCACATGTGTGATCTTATGGTATGGTCGCGAGATTAACTTAGGTCATTATCAAGTGTGAGGAAAATTAATTTAGGGTCATATTGTGGATATGATTGATTGTGATCTACCTTTGGGCAAATATAATCGGGCTAGATTAACTACGGGTTATATTTGTCTATTGGACCTAAAGCCCATTAAGAAAAATCAGTTTTCTCGTTTGTCTACTAGAGGGAAGTGGAACTCGATAAAATTAGTGGGAGAACAATTAAATAACATAAGTCCAAACATTTAATTGTAACAATCATTTAACGCGAATCTCTAATAATCCTCTTCTCTATATGTCTCAGATAATTATGTCTAAGAATCCCATAATGTCAATCCTCGACAATAAACTCAATGGCCCTAATTACCTAGATTGGTTGCGTAGTCTTAAGCTTGTACTAACCGTTGAGGGGCGTCTCTATGTTTTGAACGAGAGACTTCCCGCCACTATACCCGACACAGCGACTGATGCTGAGAAGGAAACTTATGAAGTTTGGAAGAAAGATGACACTCATGCTAGGTGCTATATGATAGCCGCCATGGAGCCCGCGCTTGCGAGGAAATATGAGTCTCACTTGCATGCTTTCGATATAAAGGCTCATCTCGATAGCATGTATAGTGAGAATATTAGGGCATCGAGGTACGCTGCTACAAAGGAGTTGATCACGGCGAGATTGCGCGAAGGGACTTCGGTCCACGAGCACTGTCTCAAAATGATCACTCTCCTTGAAAAGCTAGTGAATCATGATGTCACCCTCCCGGCCGAGCTCTCGTTGGATTTGATCCTGTTGTCTCTTCATAGTTCCTATGAATCGTTCATAGTGAACTTCAACATGAACAAACTAGATCCTCCCTTGGATGAGTTAATGAACATGTTGGTCAGCTTCGAGTCCACCATTAAGAAAGAGAAGTCTGTTCTCATTGCTGCTACTTCTGGAAAGAAGAGTTCTTTCCAAAAGAAGAGAAAGGAAAGAGTTCCCTTCCCAAACAGCAAGTTCGAAGTGGGTGAAGGTAGTGGGGGCCCCAAAGCAAAGGTTAGCAAACAAGTTGATGATGCTTGCCATCACTGTGGAAAGAAAGGACATTGGCGCCGCAACTGCAAGGCTTACCTAAAGCAGAAAGGTTCTGAAAAGGGTACGTATTTCCTTGACGTAAATTTGTCTGTCAACTCTTCTTCTTGGGTATTGGATACGGGCTGTGGCTCACATTTGTGCAATGATTTGCAGCTAATGACAAGAAGTCGAAGACTTAGAGCGGGTGAGACCTACCTAAGGATGGGGAATGGAGCAAGAGTTGCTGCTGAAGCCATTGGCACAATTTACTTAAATGTTTTGGATTCTAGTTTTCCTATTGTTTTGAACGATTGTTTATTTGTTCCGTGGCTCATTAGAAACCTTATTTCTATTCCTGTATTAGATATTGAAGGTTTTACTTTTGTTTTTGGAAATTCGATTTGCATTATACAAAAGAATGAGAATTTGATTTGCAAAGGACGACTATTAAACAACTTGTATGAACTAAATCCAAATGAAATACCTATTAATGTTATATCATCAAAACGTAAGGAGATAGATCAAAACCCCGCACAACTTTGGCACGCTAGATTAGGTCATGTCTCTTTAAGAAGGATGAACGATTTTGTCAGTGAAGGATTGTTCTCTTTGGAGGACGTGAAATCACTACAAACTTGTGAATCTTGCCTTAAAGGGAAAATGACCAAGTCACCCTACAAAGGGAAAATGGAACGAGCCGAGGGTCTTTTGGATTTGATCCATACAGACGTATGTGGTCCACTAAGTGTTAGTGCGAAGTGTGGATATAACTACTTCGCCACGTTTACCGACGATTATTCTAGGTATGGGTATGTGTACTTGATGAAGTACAAGTCTGAAACATTTGAAAGGTTCAAAGATTTTAGACATGAAGTAGAAAAGCAACTCGGACGAAGTATTAAGAAACTGCGATCCGATCGTGGTGGAGAATACTTGAGCATCGAGTTCATTGACTATCTAAAAGAAAATGGGATACAGTCCCAATGGACTCCACCGGGAACTCCTCAACTTAATGGAGTCTCCGAACGTCGGAATCGAACTTTATTAGATATGGTTCGATCAATGATGGGGTTCACAAAATTACCGGCATACTTGTGGGGTCACGCACTCCGTACTGCCGCGTATTTGCTGAATAGAGTTAACACCAAAGCAGTTAAATCCACACCTTATGAACTTTGGCATTCCCGGAAACCCAACTACAAACATATTAGGATATAGGGTTGTCCCGCTTATGTGAAGCGATTAGTGGGAGATAAGTTGGATAGTAAATCCGACTTATGCTATTTTGTGGGGTATCCCGAAGACTCAATGGGATACGAGTTCTACTATGTCAAAGAAGCAAAGACGTTTGTTTCAAGAAATGCCACCTTTTTGGAAAGGGAGTTTCTATCCGATAGAAAGGGCAGCATGATAGAACTTGAACTAGTTCAAGAACCACAAAGTGAAGTTCAAACGCAAGAACAAGTAATCGAACCAATACAACAAACCACTAATATACCTCCTGAACCTACGGTACGTAGATCCGAAAGAGTTCGAAAAATGCCGGATAGGTTATTCCTCCTCGAAAATGATGAAGATCATGTTGATCTTGGACGAGATCCAAGAACATACAATGAGGCCGTATCGGATGCGGACATGGGACATTGGCTAACTGCCATGAAATCCGAAATGGACTCCATGTACTACAACAAGGTGTGGACCTTGGTAGATCCACCTAAGGGAATTGTTCCTATAGGCTGCAAGTGGATCTATAAGAAGAAAATTGGAGTGGATGGAAAGGGATCGACCTATAAAGCTAGATTGGTAGCGAAAGGTTACACTCAAAGACAAGGCGTTGACTATGAGGAAACTTTTTCACCAGTCGCGATGCTGAAGTCCATTAGGATTTTGCTGGCCATAGCTGCGTGGTACGACTACGAGATATGGCAAATGGATGTGAAGACCGCCTTCCTTAATGGAGATATTGAGGAAGAAATTTTCATGGCGCAGCCGGAAGGCTTCATATCTTCTGGAAGTGAGCAAAAGGTTTGCAAGCTCCAGCGATCCATTTATGGATTGAAGCAAGCATCCCGTAGTTGGAACATTAGGTTCGACTCAACTATGAAAGAGTTTGATTTTGAGAAGAATCCGGAGGAACCTTGTGTATACAAGAAGGTTAGTGGGAGGGCAGTGATATTTTTAGTGCTTTACGTTGATGACATTCTACTCATTGGGAATGACGTAGGAATGCTGCAACAAACGAAAGCATGGTTGTCCACACGTTTCTCAATGAAGGATTTGGGAGAAGCATCTTATGTATTAGGAATACGCATCTATAGAGATAGAGCGAGAAAGATGCTTGGTTTATCCCAAAGCCTGTACATAGACACCGTTATGAAACGGTTTAGCATGGAAGAATCCAAGAAAGGATTCTTGCCAATGTCCCATGGGGTTCCTCTCTCGAAATCTATGTGTCCGCAAACACCTAGTGAAATCGAGGGGATGAAAAGGACGCCTTATGCTTCTGCCATAGGAAGCATAATGTATGGCATGCTATGTACGAGACCCGATATTGCGTATGCTGTGAGTGTCACTAGCAGATATCAGTCTAACCCCGGCCCGGCTCACTGGAAAGCCGTGAAAGATATCCTCAAGTACTTACGAAGGACTAAGGATATATTTTTGGTCTATGGGGGTGCCGAGTTGAAATTAGAGGGTTTCACTGACTCTAGTTTTCAATCGGATGTGGACGACTCGAAGTCGAATTCTGGATTTATATTCACGCTTAATGGTGGTGCCGTGTGTTGGAAGAGTTCCAAGCAAAGCACGACGGCCGATTCCACTACCGAAGCGGAATACATTGCAGCGTCTGAAGCTGCAAAAGAAGGGACTTGGATAAGGAAATTCATCCAAGAGTTGGGTGTCATTCCTGATGCTAGTGATCCAGTACCGTTGTACTGTGATAACACCGGAGCCGTGGCGCAAGCTAAGGAGCCACGATCTCATCAGAAGTCGAAGCATATTCTGAGGAAGTATCACGTGATCCGAGAGATCATTGATAGAGGTGAAGTTAAGGTAGAACGAGTCACCTCGGAAGAGAACGTTGCAGACCCCTTCACGAAGCCTTTACCAAGGTCGGTCCATGAGAAACATCGAGAGTCGATGGGATTGCGATTTATGGGTAATTGGCTTAAGGTCAAGTGGGAGATTGTTAGAGTAGGTGACCAACAAGCCAACATGTCGCTGTGGTCTTTCGTATTTATTATTGTAATAAACGAACCTTTATTCGTATTAATGATAAAACACCATGGCATTCTATATCTTTGTCCCTTTGTCACAAGCATAGATATAGTCCTTGCAGTTATTACAAGTACTAGTAATTGATCGTTAGGTGTTGGGGATCGTGCATGTATACGCAGCGGAATTTAAAATTTTTTTTTACATCGAACTAGTTTCGATTACATGCATAAACTAATCACATAGTCAACGTACCTTAACGCTTCCGCCATACATATGGTAATTTTCGATTTAATTGAAAAATACGTAAAACCGAAAATCACGAAACATGCTTATACTTCATTTCACAAAATCGAAACATGTAATCACGTATTACTCATGCTCATGAATCATAATTCATACAGAACATGCTCGAATTAATTTACGAAAGTTTCAATTCATTTACCTCTTGTAGCGTGCGATTTCGACGAATCGAAATCCTAGAACGAGTCACGTACAAGCTGCTATATACCACTCCTAGGGGCTGCAGGAACACCACCAAACGGCAGCTGGTCCGAAAGTGAGGCGACGGCGGCGCGTGAGTGTCAGCGGCGGCGGCGCGTGGGCGGTGCAGCGGCGCGTGCGGCGGTGCAGCGGCGGCGTGGCAATTCCGTCCGGGCAGCAGCTCCTCTCCAATTAGGTTTCACCTCGAATAAACGGATCTCCCCCTACTGTAGCACTAGATACAAAGGGGTTAGATAACAAAGGGAATACGATAGAGAAAGGAGAGGAAAAACCGGCGGATTCCAGCGGTGATCGGCGCCGGAGCGGCGGGGCAGCAGCGGCCGAGAGGCTGGACGGCTAGGGCTGGACGGCTAGGGTTTTTGTGTGTTAAAATCTGATCTCAAACCCTTGTTTGAGGTCTATTTATACTTAGGGTTTTCAACCCTAGCGGGCTTAAGTCATTGGGCTTGACCCACTGATGCATTAAGCCCATCCCCTCGTCGGCCTCGTTTCTAATAAACGATCGTCCACAAAATTATAACAAAATTATATTTGTGACGAGCTCAAAGTCCTCGTCGATACGAGTGCCTCTTCGAAATTTCCAATTTCCAAAATTGGAAACTTCCACTTCAGTGGACCTGCTAAATTGGGAAACTTCTCAATTTAGAAAGTTCACTAATTTCCGCATATCTCTTTCTCTACGTTTATTCCGACTCGTAATCCACAATCACGAATCTTGGACACAATCATATTGGCCTCCAACTTTGCAAAGATTAACATATTAATCTATGCTCATTGTTATCAAGGATCCATGTTACACGAGAAGTGTGACCCTCAATGGTTCAGGTGTATGCTAGCCGTGGGCTCACAACTCTTTGTGATTCGAACAACACATTGTTCTTATACGAACTCCTCCCAAGAGTCCTGATTAGAGTAAAACTCATTTTACCTAATCCCGATCAAATCGGTGCCCAACGAATCAAGATTGGCGTCTAGCAACTACGCATCATGATTCCCTAGATACAAATGAAGTGCCTGCAAGAACCTTATGATATAGTTAGCGTACAGTACGATCCTTTCGTAGCACATGTCCCGATTGAACTAGAGGCATTGGTTCACCGAGACCTCTTATAAAGTTCAATAACCGTGCGAACGTTCTAGGTATTATAAATCCGTTCGTGTGCGACTTAGGGAAACACATTTCCCTAATCACCCCACTATCAACTCTGGCCAGAGATTCCATGGATTATAAACCGTTAGAACACACAGGACATCCATGACTACTCAAGCGCTCGAATCCCCTACTACAATGCACAGACTTCACACTAGATTTCGGATTGCACGAACGTTGGCCCTTGGAGCGGTCCGCAGTGGGACTCAGGGACAGGTCACGATACAATCGGTTCTCTAGTGAAGTCTCGGTGATGTCTGGGTCTTAAGGACTAATGGTGTACAACTATATCTTAGAAACCTATTACTCGATGAATGAGAACCACTTATAGATTTCTAGGGCGAGGGAGTTCAGTGAACTCATCCAATATGAGCACCCACTCAAGTATGCCGATGTCACAACACCGAGGACTGATGAGACGCAGTACACATACACTAAGTGCTAGTCTCAAAAGGGAAAGGCCGGTATCCTCATTATTGGCGTAACCCATCGACTAGGAACAAGGTTTAACAGTTACATTACATTGCTGAGTTATCTCACGATTCTACTAGACCAACTCACAATAATAGAGTAACTCGTTAGGACTATATCTATGCTGCTTGCATGGGATAACAGATATAGAATGCCAAATAAGATATTTTATTATTAAGAACGAAAAACGATTGTTTTATTACAAGGAAAAGAGAAAGACCACAACCACAAGTTGGCTTGCCGGTCACCTACTCTAACATTAGGATCGTGAGATATTTACTTAAGTATTATAACTGTTGAACATGTTCCTAGTCGAAGGGTTACGCCACTAATGAGGATATCGTCCTTTCCCGTTAAGACTAGCACTTAGTGTATGTGTACTGCATCTCATCAGTAAACGGTATTGTGATATCGGCATGCATAAGTGGGTGCTCGTAAGTTGACGAGTTCACTGAACTCCCTCACCCTAGAAATCTCTAAGTGGTTCCCAATAATCGAGTAGAGATATCTATGGTATAGTTGTACACCATTAGTCCTTATGATCTAGATATCACCGTGACTTCACTATAGGACCAGCTGTATTGTGACCTGTCCCTGAGTTCCACCGAGGACCATCCCAAGGGCCAGTGTTCGTGCAGTCCGAAATCTAGTGGGAGGTCTGTGCATTGTAGTCGGGGATTCGATCGCTAGAAAAGTCTTGGATGTCCTGTGTGTTCTGAAAGTTTGTAATCATTCTAAGTCTCTGGCCAGAGCTGACTAAGTGATGATTAGAGAATTCGATTCTCTAAGTCTTGCACGTGACGATTACAACACTTGGAACGATCGCACCGTCATCGAACATATAAAGAGGTCTCGATGAACCAATGCCTCTAGTTCGATCGGGACATATGAATCGAAGGGACCGTACTGTACGTTAACTATATCTGAAGGTTCTTGCAGGCACTTCATTTGTATATAGGGAATCATGACGCGTAGTTGCTAGACGCCAATCTTGATTCGTTGGGTGATTAAGGTGAAACGAGCTTCATCTTAATCGTAACTCTAAGGGACGAGTTTTGACCACAAAGAGTTGTGGGCCCACGGCTAGCTTACACCTGAACCGTCGAGGGTCACACTGCTCGTGCACATGAGATCTTTGAATAAACGGTCAGAGATAAAATAGTTTATCTTTGCATAATTGGAAGTCAATACGATTGAGTCCAACATTCGCAATTTGGAATTACGATGAGAATAAGAAAAGGAAAAGAATAGGCGAACGTTGTAGTGGACATTCTAAATCGGGAAGTTTCCAAATTTAGAAAGTGCACTAAACTAGGGTTTCCACTTTTGGAAAGTTGGAAAATGAGAGATGGCACTCGTAATGACGAGAAAATTATAATGATTCCGAAAATGTAATCGTTGCAATTTTTCGGTCATTGAATTACGAGAGACGAGCAAATAAAAGTACTAACGGACTTAAGCTGTTGGGCCCGGTCCAACTTAAGCTCGCTAGGGTTTTATGCAAGACATATAAATACTTGATTTATAGGTCTTGCTCAAACACACAACACAAACCCTAACCCTAGCCGTCCACCTCTCTCTCTCGGCCTCTCTCTCTCCCGCGGCCACCACCGCCGTCCTCCCCGCCGTTTCGCCGGAATCGGCCGTTCATCGGCCGATTGTATTGGTAGCTTCTTTCCTTCTCTTTTTCTTCCGTTTTTCTAACTATTACGTGTCTAGTGCCACGTGTTTAGTAGATCGAAGTATACGAGGTGAAATCCGAGAGGAGGAAGATCGAAGATCGAAGAATCGAGGAGCAGCGCACAAGCCGAAGCCGCACGCTGCCCCACGCGCCGCCCCGGAAGACCGCGCGTGAAATTCACGCGCCGCCGTGGCCTTCTCACCGCCGCTGCTGCTGCACCATTGCTGCCCCGATTGTACGGATTGGTTTCCGTAGCAATCTCGACTTGCTAAACGCTTATACCTCACGCTTCAAGAGGTAAACACTCGAATCCCTTGTTTCGATTCGTCTATGTTTAAACTATATTTTTCATGTTTGCTTTCGTATGGTTTTATGTGATTATGTGTAATCGTTATTGTTGATTTATATGCCTATAAAAATCAATTAACCTAAGTTGTAACAGCTAAGTTGTGGAAACAGTATTCAGTTACAACTATAATTCTTGTGTTAACAGAGTTATAAATCTACTAAAAGCAGAATAAATGAACACAAGAAATTAATGTGGTTCAGACACAAATGTGCCCTACATCCACGTGGACCTGCAAACACGATTTCACTAGTTCAGATTTACAGTGTACATTAATAGGACTTATTAAAAACACTAAAGACTCCCTTTTTATGTAATATGCCGTTCTTGTACACAACTTGAACTCCGTGTCTCTTCCAACAGCAGCCCCACACCGCGTGCCTCGAACTCCCTTCAGGCCTGAACTCCCTTCAGAAACGCGGCTGATCTCCCTTGAGATCTATACAGCAGATCTGTATATATTGGCACACACAGCGATGGCACAGTGCAACGATGGCACAGTCCTGCTCCGCAGAACGCCTTGGCAAAGCTTCGATGCTATGAAGTGGTTTTTCTCCCAAATAATGCCCACGGTTCTTGTATGTCTTGGAGGCTTATATAGCCACGAAAATAAGCCCTAAGACCTGACTTGGGCCCTAAGAAATCGATTTAACTAGGTAATGGAATCCTAGTTGATTTCTACTTCTATTCTAGATAAGTACAAAAGATACCTAACTAGAATAAAATACATGGAAATAAATCTAAGTCCTAATAGAAGTATTATAAGAATAGGACTCTAATAAATTCCAAAATAAATATGGAAAAAAAATCTTTGCCAATCTTTTAATTCAAAAACTCGGCGGATTTCCTCGATCTTCAATAGTCGGAAATCTGGCACCAACAATCTCCCCCTTTGGCATAGATTGGTCAGAATCCATATTTAACAAGAACTCCCCCTGCATATGAGATTTTCTCTTCTTGCAGAAATGATTAACCCCCCCTGCATCACATACTGTTAGTACAATAGAAGTTGTTGTAACAGAGAAATTTCCTGCAGCACAAAGTTATCCAAAACAAGCCCAAGGCACAAAATAAAGATAACCAAGATGATATCCAAAAGGCAGGAAAGTAATCGTAACTATAACAGTCCTAAATAAGACAAAAATTTAAGTAGTTCAAAAATGACAACAAACTTCCCTATAATCATAGTCGGAGAGCTGATCATTATCATGAGAATTGCAGGACGCTTTGCCTTGCGGTTGTAGACTGCTGCTTCATCATTGAAGTTTTTGCTGGGGCATGCGAAGTTGCATCTGGAGTTGTTGCTACTCCCCCTTTCTGACCAGAATGTGCCAAAGTCTTAAGAAGCTGGTCCTGAATAGACGAAAACCCTTGAGCAAGCTGAGCCTGGATAGTCTCCTGAAAACGAGTGAGCTCATCCTTGGTGACCACATCAACTGGCGGCGGAATAGACGCAGAGACAATTGGAGCCTTCTTCGCACGACGGACCGTCTGAACAACAGAAGGATCGACAGGCAGATCAGCAAAATGTTCAGAGAGGACCTTACCATGGATAGTGATTGGACGGCCAGGAGGATCCAACAGAGTGGCATTACGAGTGGGCATGCCTTGTTTGATCAGAAGCTGATAGATCAGAGAAGGAAACGGCAGATGCTCACGCTCGGTGCGGGAATTGGCTAACGCACCAATCTGATTGAAAATCAATTCACCAATATTGATTTTGAGGTCATGAGTGATGCACCATAAAAACTCAGCTTGGGTGGGATTGAGAGTAGCATTGTGAGTAGTGGGAAACCAGTTGGAAATGCCTATCTTGAACAGGACCGAATACAGTTGAGCCAGCTTAGAGACATGAGAAGCAGATTTCGGACCAGACCATTTTTTTTCAACACTTTGGCAGTGAGAACAGAGGCCAAAGTGTCCATAGAAACAGAAGGTTGGAAGTAACCCCGTTTGGACACTTATAAAAGTCATTGATCAAAGCAGGAGTTACAGATGTAATCCTCACGTGAAGTTTTGTAAAATTCTCATTGATACAACCAATTTCAGGAGCAACAGTAGAGGTCATAGAGGCAGAGTGAACTCTTTTTCGCCTTGAGAGCAACCTGGACCACAGACAAAGCATCTTCTTAAGGATCATCAAAATGCTCAACCAATACCTTAGGATGAATAGTGATTGGTCGTTCAGGCATAGAAGCTGAAGTTCCCACTAAGAAATGTTGTGACAACGAGTGATAGATCAACGAGGGAAAAGACAGACACTTCAACTTTTTGTGCGAGAGTTAGCAAGAGCTTCATTTAGAGCAAAGATGTACTCCCCAATGTTGATAAAAACAGCATGAGTGACGCTTCAGGGAAACCCAGCATTCAGTGATCACAACGGCTATGGTGTCATTGACACAAAAGGCTTAACAGTAATTTAATTCTGACACCAGTAAACATCTTTATGCAATTCATGAGCCACATTGAAAAATTTCCCTTCGCAAGTAACCGCGAGACCCAACAATGGAGAATCAACAGAAAGTTAGAACTCTGGTGAAGATTCTGATGACTCAGATCTAGTTGGATAAATGGCAGTAAAGGCAGCATAAGTCTGCTCTGAAAGAGATTGGTGGCCAGTCGAAGCGTATGACTCATTCGCAAGACCATAATTGCTCTCAAACTTCCTTTGAGGCCGGTAAAGCTGCACATGGGCGCTGAAGGTAGCTTCTTCAATTGCGACATGGTCTTTACCACCAACATCTTCTGCCTTAGACATGGAAGGATCACTTTCAACCAGAATATTGTCCAGCGGATCAGAGACAACACCTTATTTGGAGCTTGGGGCTGGTGACTGCACATGTGTGAGTATGGGCTCCGGAATTGTGGCCATGAGAGAGATGGGAACTCCAGAGACCACTGTTGTCGTCACAGACTTTGACGTGTTTCCAGACTTCTTGTCGGACGTCGATGCACAGTTGTTTGTGCTTCCTCATTTCAGACCCCTCGATCGATTCGTCTCTTTCCATAGTAAATCTGTGGAGCACAGAAAAGAGAAGAAACGAGTAGCTTTCGAAAAACATAGAGAGATATTGGAGAGAGAGGTCGAGTATAAGAAATATTGAGAAATCCTAGAAGCCCTAAAGATAGGATGATAACAGATCCCACAAACATCATGATAAAACAGAAGTATATTCCCACATGCTTCTTTAGAGATTCGAACAGATCACGTATCAAGACAGCCATGTGTCAACAGTCAGCCCGAGGCTACAATAAACTCAGAAACCCTAGAAGGAGCAGATATTTAAAGCACAAGGACCGAGAAAAGAGGCAGAAAAAGAGAGGACTCTTCAAATACCGGATATTTTCAAATCAGAAGAAGATCCCACAATCTATGACCAAGAACAAACAAGATATTCTCCACACGAAACATCAAAAAATAGAGAAGGCAGATGACATGGCCATAGCCACGTGACCAGAGACAACTAATAGCAAAAAAAATTCACAAAGCCCATATAAAAAATCAAGAAAAAATTTTAAAACGAAAAACAGGAAAAAATCACATCTTTTAAGGAAAAGAAAATCAAGAAGATCACAAGATTAAAAGTTGAGGGCTTGGTTTTCATGAATTAATTTGATAATCTTAAAGAAAATCACAATAGAAGGCCACCGAGCAAACTCTTGGATTCACGATATAACTATAACCCCATGACCATACTCAAGAAACCATAATTTATGTAATTTTCTTAGGGTTATGAATGCGTATGCGATTAGCACAACAATTCGATCGTGGACTTCAAGGAGAATTTCCTAATATATGCTTGAATATCATCCCAACTTTTGTTTTTCTTTTTTTTTATTTTTTTTATTGAATTTGGACTATTCTCCTTTTTTTTTTTTTTTTTTTTTTTTTTTTTTTTGAATTCGAACCATTTTTCTTCTCCTCCTCTTTTTTGTTGATATGATGTTCAAGCAAACATTAGGAGGGCAACCTCCTTAAGAATCCACATAACTTTTAAATAGAAGTCAGGGATGCATATGCGGTAGCATAATTCTCCCAATAGAGGTATGATCTTTGAGATGAATGAGGTCATAGACATTGATCACTCCCGATAGAGGGGGCAACACACTTCTATCATGGCTAACTGTGCAAGCAAAAATTAATTCACAAAAACTAACACACAAACAATTAGTCAAAATGAACCTCCCATCATTCCTATTCCAAAAACAATGATGTCACATTTAGGTGACGCATATAATGTCCGATTAAAAAATTCAAGTGCAATCCGGACACAAATATTAATTGCACTATCATAGAAAATTCAGTTTTGCACATGGCAAATTCCAAGCGCTTTACGCAAGGAGTCAAACCTAAGGAAGTCGAGGGGCTTTGTGAAAATATCAGCTAATTGATTGTCTGTGGACACATAATCTATAGTCACACGTTTCTGCTCAACTAATTGTCTGATGAAATGAAGACGAATATCTATATGTTTTGTCCTAGAATGCTGAGCATGATTTTTTGAAATATTTATGCCACTCTCATTATCACAAAGAACATGCAACTCTTTTTCACGAAAGCCATAGTTATTTAACATATGTTGCATCCAAAAGAGTTGAGTGCAACAGCTGTTGGGTTTCGGGCACGTGTACGCAGCGGAAAACAAAAATTTTATGCGATTTAAACATCTTTAAAACACCTAAACACATGCCCATTAAATGAAACCAATTAATTGCGTACCTTTGCGCTTCCAGCGAAATTAAAAACAACATACATTGCGTACCTTTGCGCTTCCAGCGAAATTAAAAAAAAAACATACATGCTTAATTACTTAATCAAAATTAAATCAATTAGCATGCTCGCGTTTAAATCAAATAATCATGCTCGCAATAATAAAACCAATTTCATGTAGTCACATAAAATCATACAAGTTTCTTATTAAAACGAACATGCATATATTAATTTAAACGTAACCGAATCGAATGACAATAGATTCGAAACGTTACCTCTTGAAGCGTGAGGTAGGCGCACTAAGCAAAGCTAGATTGCCACGGAAACCAATCCGTGCAATCCGGGGCAGCAACAGCAATGCAGCGACGCGCTGTCCTTGAAGCATGAATCGAACGACGACTCGAGAAGATGGCTAGCTGCTCTTCCCACTCCTATTGATCCAACCTGTTTGCTGATCTGAAATTACAGCCTTGCTCCGACTTCAATATCTCCATGCTTATTTACTGTATGAACAATTCCTTCTGGAATATTGTAGATTTATGAGTCGTGAAGCTGCTGTCAAAATTTCACGTCCACCCGATCACCGGTTGATTTATGGAAAATTTTCTCGCTGGGCAGCGCAGAAAATCCGAGAGCAGTTTTTCGTAATTGCCTTCTCGCATCTTCGATTCCTCGATCTTCCTCCTCTTGGATTTCACCTCGTATACTTCGATCTACTAAACACGTGGCACTAGACACGTAATAGTCAGAATAACGGAAGAAAAGAAAGAAGGAAAGGAATATTGAAAGAGATCGGCCAACGGGTGGCCGATTCCGGCGAATTTTCGGCGACGGCGCGGTGGTGGTGGCCGTGGAGATGGTGGCTGATCGAGAGAGGCAGCGGCTAGGGTTATGAACGTGTGTTCTCTTATTTGTATGTGTGCAAGACCTATAAATCAAGTATTTATATGTCTTGCATAAAACCCTAACGGGCTTAAGTTGGACCGGGCCCAACAACTTAAGTTCGTTAGTTCTTTTACTTGCTCATCTCTCTCAATTCGATGATCGGAAAACTGTAACGATTACATTTTCGGAATCATTATAATGTCCTCGTCATTACGAGTGCCAACTCTCGATTTCCAGCTTTCCAAAAGTGGAAACCCTAATTCAGTGCACTTTCTAAATTTGGAAACTTCCCGATTTAGAAGGTTCACTAATACGTTCGCCTATTCTTTTCCTTTTCTTATTCTCATTCATAATTCCAAATTACGAATGTTGTACCCAATCATATGGACTTCCAATCATGCAAAGATAAACATATTTTACCTTTAACCGTTTATTCAAAGATCTCATGTGCACGAGCAGTGTGACCCTCGATGGTTCAGGTGTAAGCTAGCCGTGGGCCCACAACCCTTTGTGGTCAAAACTCGCCCCCTTAGAGTTACGATTAAGATGAAACTCGTTTCACCTTAATCACCCAACGAATCAAGATTGGCGTCTAGCAACTACGCGTCATGATTCCCTAGATACAAATGAAGTGCCTGCAAGAACCTTCAGATATAGTTAACGTACAGTACGGTCCCTTCGATACATATGTCCTGATCGAACTAGAGGCATTGGTTCATCGAGACCTCTTTATATGTTCGATGACGGTGCGATCGTTCCAAGTGTTGTAATCGTCACGTGCAAGACTTAGAGAATCGAATTCTCTAATCATCACTTAGTCAGCTCTGGCCAGAGACTTAGAATGATTACAAACTTTCAGAACACACAGGACATCCAAGACTATTCTAGCGATCGAATCCCCGACTACAATGCACAGACCTCCCACTAGATTTCGGACTGCACGAACACTGGCCCTTGGGATGGTCCTCGGTGGAACTCAGGGACAGGTCACGATACAGCTGGTCCTCTAGTGAAGTCACGGTGATGTCTAGGTCATAAGGACTAATGGTGTACAACTATACCATAGATATCTCTTCTCGATTATTGGGAACCACTTAGAGATTTCTAGGGTGAGGGAGTTCAGTGAACTCGTCAACTTACGAGCACCCACTTATGCATGCCGATATCACAATACCGTTTACTGATGAGATGCAGTACACATACACTAAGTGCTAGTCTTCTAATGGGAAAGGCCGATATCCTCATTGGTGGCGTAACCCTTCGACTAGGAACATGTTTAACAGTTATGATACTTAAGTAAATATCTCACGATCCTAACGATCAATTACTAGTACTTGTAATAACTATAAGGACTATATCTATGCTTGTGACAAAGGGACAAAGATATAGAATGCCAAGGTGTTTTATCATTAATACGAATAAAGGTTCGTTTATTACCATAATAAATACGAAAGACCATAGCCACAAGTTGGCTTGTTGGTCACCTACTCTAACAATCTCCCACTTGACCTAAAGCCAACTACCCATGAATCGCAATCCCATCGACTCACGATGTTTCTCATGGACCGATCTCGGTAAAGGCTTCGTAAAGGGGTCTGCAACGTTCTCTTCCGAGGTGACTCGTTCTACTTTAACTTCACCTCTATCAATGATCTCTTGGATCACATGATACTTTCTCAGAATATGCTTCAACTTCTGATGAGATCTCGGCTCCTTAGCTTGCGCCAAGGCTCCGGTGTTATCACAGTACAACGGTACTGGATCACTAGCATTAGGAATGACACCCAACTCTTGGATGAACTTCCTTATCCAAGTCCCATCTTTTGCAGCTTCGGATGCTGCAATGTATTCCGCTTCGGTAGTGGAATCGGCCGTCGTGCTTTTCTTGGAACTCTTCCAACACACGGCACCACCATTAAGCGTGAATATAAATCCAGAGTTCGACTTTGAGTCGTCCACATCTGATTGAAAACTAGAGTCGGTAAAGCCCTCTAATTTCAACTCGGCACCCCAATAGACCAAAAATATATCCTTAGTTCTTCGTAAGTACTTGAGGATATCTTTCACGGCCTTTCAGTGAGCCGGGCCGGGGTTAGACTGATATCTGCTTGTGACACTCACAGCATACGCAATATCGGGTCTCGTACATAGCATGCCATACATTATGCTTCATATTGCAGAAGCATAAGGCGTCCATTTCATCTCCTCGATTTCACTAGGTGTTTGCGGACACATAGATTTCGAGAGACATGTTGGGGATCGTGCATGTATACGCAGCGGAATTTAAAATTTTTTTTACATCGAACTAGTTTCGATTACATGCATAAACTAATCACATAGTCAACGTACCTTAACGCTTCCGCCATACATATGGTAATTTTCGATTTAATTGAAAAATACGTAAAACCGAAAATCACGAAACATGATTATACTTCATTTCACAAAATCGAAACATGTAATCACGTATTACTCATGCTCATGAATCATAATTCATACAGAACATGCTCGAATTAATTTACGAAAGTTTCAATTCATTTACCTCTTGTAGCGTGCGATTTCGACGAATCGAAATCCTAGAACGAGTCACGTACAAGCTGCTATATACCACTCCTAGGGGCTGCAGGAACACCACCAAACGGCAGCTGGTCCGAAAGTGAGGCGACGGCGGCGCGTGTGTGTCAGCGGCGGCGGCGCGTGGGCGGTGCAGCGGCGCGTGCGGCGGTGCAGCGGCGGCGTGGCAATTCCGTCGGGGCAGCAGCTCCTCTCCAATTAGGTTTCACCTCGAATAAACGGATCTCCCCCTACTCTAGCACTAGATACAAAGGGGTTAGATAACAAAGGGAATACGATAGAGAAAGGAGAGGAAAAACCGGCGGATTCCAGCGGTGATCGGCGCCGGAGCGGCGGGGCAGCAGCGGCCGAGAGGCTGGACGGCTAGGGCTGGACGGCTAGGGTTTTTGTGTGTAAAAATCTGATCTCAAACTCTTGTTTGAGGTCTATTTATACTTAGGGTTTTCATTCCTAGCGGGCTTAAGTCATTGGGCTTGACCCACTGATGCATTAAGCCCATTCCCTCGTCGGCCTCGTTTCTAATAAACGATCGTCCACAAAATTATAACAAAATTATATTTGTGACGAGCTCAAAGTCCTCATCGATACGAGTGCCTCTTCGAAATTTCCAATTTCCAAAATTGGAAACTTCCACTTCAGTGTACCTGCTAAATTGGGAAACTTCTCAATTTAGAAAGTTCACTAATTTCCGCATATCTCTTTCTCTACGTTTATTCCGACTCGTAATCCACAATCACGAATCTTGGACTCAATCATATTGACCTCCAACTTTGCAAAGATTAACATATTAATCTATGCTCATTGTTATCAAGGATCCATGTTACACGAGAAGTGTGACCCTCAATGGTTCAGGTGTATGCTAGCCGTGGGCTCACAACTCTTTGTGATTCGAACAACATATTGTTCTTATACGAACTCCTCCCAAGAGTCCCGATTAGAGTAAAACTCATTTTACCTAATCCCGATCAAATCGGTGCCCAACGAATCAAGATTGGCGTCTAGCAACTACGCATCATGATTCCCTAGATACAAATGAAGTGCCTGCAAGAACCTTATGATATAGTTAGCGTACAGTACGATCCTTTCGTAGCACATGTCCCGATTGAACTAGAGGCATTGGTTCACCGAGACCTCTTATAAAGTTCAATAACCGTGCGAACGTTCTAGGTATTATAAATCCGTTCGTGTGCGACTTAAGGAAACACATTTCCCTAATCACCCCACTATCAACTCTGGCCAGAGATTCCGTGGATTATAAACCGTCAGAACACACAGGTGATCCATGACTACTCAAGCGCTCGAATCCCCTACTACAATGCACAAACTTCACACTAGATTTCGGATTGCACGAACGTTGGCCCTTGGAGAGGTCCGCAGTGGGACTCAGGGACAGGTCACGATACAATCGGTCCTCTAGTGAAGTCACGGTGATGTCTGGGTCTTAAGGACTAATGGTGTACAACTATATCTTAGAAACCTATTACTCGATGAATGAGAACCACTTATAGATTTCTAGGGCGAGGGAGTTCAGTGAACTCATCCAGTATGAGCACCCACTCAAGTATGCCGATGTCACAACACCGAGGACTGATGAGACGCAGTACACATACACTAAGTGCTAGTCTCAAAAGGGAAAGGCCGGTATCCTCATTATTGGCGTAACCCATCGACTAGGAACAAGGTTTAACAGTTACATTACATTGCTGAGTTATCTCACGATTCTACTAGACCAACTCACAGTAATAGAGTAACTCGTTAGGACTATATCTATGCTGCTTGCATGGGATAACAGATATAGAATGCCAAATAAGATATTTTATTATTAAGAACGAAAAACGATTGTTTTATTACAAGGAAAAGAGAAAGACCACAACCACAAGTTGGCTTGCCGGTCACCTACTCTAACAATCTCCCACTTTACCTAAAGCCAACTACTCATAAATCTAAGTCCCATCGACTCTCGATGTTTCTCGTGGACTGATCCTGACAATGGCTTGGTGAAGGGATCTGCAATATTGTCCTCCGAGGTGACTCTGTCTAGCTTGACTTCACCTCTCTCTATGATCTCTCGGATCACATGGTATTTTCTCAACACGTGCTTTGACTTCTGATGAGCTCTTGGTTCCTTAGCTTGCGCTACGGCTCCGTTGTTATCGCGGTACAGCCGTACTGGATCGCTAGCGTTCGGAAATACACCCAACTCTTGGATGAATTTCCTAATCCATGACCCTTCCTTTGAAGCATCTGATGCTGCAATATATTCAGCCTCGGTGGTGGAATCAGCCGTCGTGCTTTGTTTGGAACTCTTCCAACACACGGCACCTCCGTTGACTTTGAATATATACCCCGAGTTTGACTTTGAGTCATCCACGTCCGATTGAAAACTAGAATCCGTGAAGCCTTCTAATTTCAACTCGGTATCCCCATAGACCAAAAACAAATCTCGAGTTCTTCGCAAGTACTTGAGAATGTCCTTCACAGCCTTCCAATGGGCTGGGCCGGGGTCGGACTGATATCTGCTTGTGACGCTCACAGCATACGCAATATCAGGTCGTGTACACAGCATGCCATACATTATGCTTCCTATAGCGGATGCATAAGGTGTCCTTTTCATCTCCTCGATTTCCATTTGCGTTTGAGGACGCATGGATTTCGAGAGACGAACCCCATGGGACATTGGCAAGAATCCCTTCTTGGATTCTTCCATGCTAAACCGTTTAAGAACGGTGTCTATGTACATGGATTGGGACAAGCCAAGCAATCTCCTCGATCTATCTCTATAGATCCGTATTCCCAATACGTAGGATGCTTCTCCCAAATCCTTCATCGAGAAACGTGTGGATAACCATACTTTAGTCGACTGCAACATCCCTACATCATTCCCAATGAGTAGTATGTCATCAACATAAAGTACAAGAAAAGTCACTGCACTCCCACTAACCTTCTTGTAGACACAAGGTTCCTCCGGGTTTTTCACAAATTCAAACTCTTTGATAGTTGTGTCGAACCTTTTGTTCCAACTACGGGATGCTTGTTTCAATCCATAAATGGATCGCTGGAGTTTGCAAACCTTTTGCTCATCTCCAGAAGATATGAAGCCTTCCGGCTGCGCCATGTAAATTTCTTCCTCAATGTCCCCATTAAGGAAATCGGTCTTCACATCCATTTGCCATATCTCGTAGTCATACCACGCAGAGATGGCCAGCAAAATCCTAATGGACTTAAGCATAGCAACTGGAGAGAAGGTTTCCTCATAGTCAACTCCTTGCTTTTGAGTATAACCCTTCGCTACCAATCTAGCCTTGTAGGTCGATACCTTTCCATCTACTCCAATTTTCTTCTTATAGATCCACTTGCAGCCTATGGGAACGATTCCCTCGGGTGGATCTACCAAGGTCCATACCTTGTTGGAGTACATAGAGTCCATTTCGGATTTCATGGCATTTAGCCAATGTCCCTTGTCTGTATCCGATACAGCTTCGTTGAAAGTTCTAGGATCACATCCTTGGTCAACTTCATCAACGAGGAATAACCTATCGGGCGCTCTCCGAACTCTTTCGGATCTACGCAGCGACGGTTCAGGAGGTATATTAGTGGTTTGTTAAATTTGTTCATTATCTGATTGTTGTGCTTGAACTTCAGATTGTGGTTCTCGAACTTCTTCGAGATCAACTACACTGCCCTTTCTATCTGATAGAAATTCCTTCTCAAGGAACACGGCATTTCTCGAGACGAACACCTTTGCCTCGGAAACATAGTAGAATTCGTATCCCATGGAATCCTCGGGATACCCCACAAAATAGCATAGGTCGGATTTTGTATCCAACTTATCTCCCACTAGCCGCTTCACGTAAGCGGGACAACCCCATATCCTAATATGTTTAAACGTGGGTTTCTTGGAGTGCCAAAGTTCATAAGGTGTGGAGTTAACTGCTTTGGTATTAACCCTATTCAGCAAATACACGGCAGTTAGGAGTGCATGACCCCATAGGTATGCCGGTAGCTCGGTGAACCCCATCATAGATCGAACCATGTCTAACAGTGTTCGATTCCGACGTTCGGAAACTCCATTAAGTTGAGGAGTTCCAGGAGGAGTCCATTGAGACAGAATCCCATTCTCTTTAAGATAGTCTATAAACTCAGTACTTAAGTATTCGCCGCCACGATCGGATCGTAGTTTCTTAATACGTCTACCGAGTTGGTTTTCTACTTGGTGTCTAAAATCTTTGAACCTTTCAAAAGTTTCAGACTTATACTTCATTAAGTACACGAAACCATACCTAGAATAATCATCGGTAAAGGTAACGAAGTAGTTAAAACCACCCCTAGCACTAACGCTTAGTGGACCACACACGTCTGAATGGATCAAATCCAAAAGACCCTCGGCCCGTTCCATCTTCCCTTTGAAGGGAGTCTTGGTCATTTTTCCTTTAAGGCAGGATACACAAGTTTGAAGTGATTTAACGTCCTCCAAGGAGAACATTCCTTCACTAACAAACTTGTTCATCCTTCTCAAGGAAATGTGACCTAGTCGAGCGTGTCAAAGTTGTGCGGGGTTAAGACTCATATCTTTTCGTTTTGTTGATATAACGTTAATAGGTATTTCACTTGGATTCAGTTCATATAAGTTGTTTATAAGTTGTCCCTTACAAATCATATTTTGTTCCTTTTGTATAATGCAAATCGAATTTCCAAAAACAAAAGTAAAACCTTCATTATCCAAAACAGGAATAGAAATAAGGTTTCGAATAAGTGACGGAACAAATAAACAATTGTTCAAAACAATGGAAAAACTAGAATCCAAAAGAGAAAGATAAATTGTCCCAATGGCTTCAGCAGCAACCCTTGCTCCGTTGCCCATTCTTAGGTAGGTCTCACCCACATTAAGCTTCCTACTTCTTGTCATGAGCTGCAAATCATTACAAAGATGTGAGCCACAACCAGTATCCAATACCCAAGCAGAAGATTTAACGGACAAGTTAACTTCAACTAAATATGTACCCTTTTCAGAACGTTTCTGATCGAGGTAAGCCTTGCAGTTGCGTCTCCTCTACTAGGAGCACAAGTTTCAGATTGCGAAACCAATCCAAATAGTTTGAACCGGTGAGTTTGTTTTGGTCGAGGATAGATGCAAAGGGATGTTTGGACATTGTTGATGAGAAAATTTTAAGAAGACAATAATTAGAGTTTAGTTCGTAATAATCGTTACAATTAAAATTTTGGACTTTTATGTTTTAATTGTTCTCCCACTAATTTTATCGAATTCCACCACCCTCTAGCAGACAATCGAGAAAACTTATTTTTCTTTAATGGGCTTTAGGTCCAATAGCGCTAATGTAACCCGGGGTTGTCTACGGTCCGAGAGGGCTGTACTTCTCGGACCGTAATCAGCCAATAAAAATGTACCATGTAGGATTAGTACGTACAAAAAAAAAAAAGTACGAACCCTATGCCACAAATAAAATTACATAAAACTCCTTTTAATTAACTGAAAACTTAATTAGAAATTTAATAATTTAAAGGTTAATTACATATCAACGAATTTAAAATTATATACCAAATAAAAAATAATATTACGTCAAATCTGATTAGTCTTCAACTCTTCTTCTTCAAATTTAAACCTAATTTCATCATTCTCCGATCCTTAAGTTCCTCTCAAGAAAAATAAACATTAATCATCGATGTTTTTACCTCCCTTTCCGGCAAACTTCTTTGGGGAAAAAACCAACTGTGATTATTCACGGCAATCGGCATAGTGCAAGGTATTTCCATTTGTTCTTGTATATGCATATGCAAATTGAAATTATGTAGTCAAGGTATTTGTTAAAATTCCTCTTTGATTAAGAAACAACCAGATATTTTATATGTCTTCCAAATTTACTGCTCGATGTTTAAGTTTTTACTTGTCTCAACCTACGATGGCTATTCTCTCTTACAAAACTGACATCGTGATTATTGGATAGTTTCTAATAGATGTGATGAGGATGACAACTGTTGTCATATATTATAATAGTACATATGCAATTGTTTTATATTTTGAGAAATATCAATACAATCACTAATTTTCTCTTTTTTCTCATATTGCAAGGATTTAATGACTTTACATGTACTTCTGTAAAGAAGGAGCTTGGAAAGATATGGATTGGTGAGAAACAAAAGAAATATATATATATATAATATTTGTTTGTCCTAGAAATCTACATTCTTGCCATTTTACCATCAACAGTAAAAGAGTAGGAGGCTAAAGCTAAGAATGCAACCGATTATGAATATTATTTTAAATTCAAGGCACATTCTTGCTTAAGGACTTTGGTCAAATGTTGCAAATATCTAACTTTGATAAGTGAAGTTTTGATTATATATATTCAGTTTTATATTTGTGCTACTAAACAGCTCTTTTAAATTATAATTAGTTCTCTTTGTATCCTTATCTATTTTATATCCATTACCCAAAATTTGCGAGTGATGAGGTCAGTCAGACGGAAGCATATCAAACTCTCAGCGGGATTCTTGAGTACTTTTATCTTATTCTTTTTGTATATATGTTTTCTTAGAAAAAAGGTCCATCTGTTCGGTAAAAAAAAACCGTCAATTTGTGTTTATAATGCTAATTTTTGTGCAGATGAAGTAAACGGGAGTATCCAAACATGGCACCGACATTCTTGCCAAATTCGCTCTTCTTAAAGGATTTTCCTGCAGGCACTGATCGAAACAATTTTACGAGTTTGTGCCGGGGTTTCTTGTCAGATGTGTGAAATGATATTATATGTTGACCTAGTAGTATCATAGAGATAACACCCCATTATAGTTTTGGTTATTTATCTGGATAATTTTTTTTTTTTTTCTTAACTTGTGTAGTATAGATATGAACTGAAGGGTGTCTGTATGACCATAAATGACTAGCAGTTTGGTGCATGCATTGTTATTTTCTATTAGAAGATCGTGGTATATTTATCATTTATTCGTGCAATTCTTTTTCTTGCCAAGACTTGCAATATTTAACTGTTGAACCTTTTCATTTGTCAATCTACTAAAATCAGTTTGATTTTCTTATGTTAATCAAATTCGGATTGTAAGAAGTCAGTCTTCCAATACACCAAGTGGACCACCCTTGCAGTCAATAAAGTTGTGCTTGTAGCCTGTAGGCATTAAAAATCACTTATAACACTGATTGTTTTAGCAATATAGCATAACATTTGCAACGAAATGGATTGTAAGGCCTCGTTTGGTTGCCAAGATAAGATTAACCAACATAAGAATAAATAATCTACTGAAACCCAATTGTATTATTGGACCTTCGAAGATTCAATAAAAACATACATAAAAAGCAAGATAAGTCATGATAAGTTGATAACATAATATTTGTGGGTCGACCCAGCAATTTATTGAGGATGCCGAACATCAAACAAAGTCCAATTCTCCAACCAAACGAGGCCTTAATATAAGCCACTATTTATCATCCAAAAACATTAGTATTCAAATCCAATGATCTCCAATTATGCAAATCAATATCAAATGTACAATCTTGATTGTACATTTGATGGCAGAGAAATTTTACAAGATTTATAATATCAAATAATGTTATAGATATCAAATATACAATCTTGATATTTTGTGGCAAGACAAAATTCTGTAAATTTCAACTTTCTTAAGTCAGAACCAGTCAAGAAGTAAACAAATTGGATTTATAAACTTCCAAAGTTTTCTTTTCGTTCCTTGCACTATGAATGTTGAAGCTCCACTATACTATCTGAACTAATTCTTCTGTAACTAGAGAACATAAGTTTTCAATTCCATGTAAATTAATTGGAATACATAATTTTAAAGTCAATCCAAAAGGATAGTAAATCGGGCACACGAGCTGCTTATATGAACGCCAGCGGAAACGCCAAATCAAAATTCCCCGCAAGAAACTGATAATACAGAATTAATTAGTACTACACCAACGAATTTGGCAAATTAGAATCAAGGTCACTCTGTTCACATTTTGCAAACTTTCAAGTTCATCTCAATCTGCAAAGTTACAGCTACATCTCAAATTATCTGCACTAAACATGTGATAAATATTTAGAATCAATAATGAAGAATGTGGGAAATTTCATATTAAATCTTATCATGAACATTTATCTGTGGAATAAGGCATTACCCATTCGAACAATTATAATTATAGAATCTAACCATTCAAGTTTCTTCACTTCGATTCTGTTTTATGTGGGTCTTATTTTCATGGATCCAGTTTTTTAATTTAACTTTTAAATACAACTATGAAATCTGAATAAATAAATGGAAAAAGAAAAATCCAAACCCTAACCCATGTTTGCCCCTTTGTTTTGGTCTGCATTGCTCAGATTGGTGTCCCATTCGGAATCCTCTCATATGTCGCCGTTCAACCTACCACCACCATCGATTTTCATTCTTCCACCACAATTCGCGACAAGCCGACAACAACGCAAATAATTAATTATCGGATTTTCAAAATAATTATAGAACCTCAACTAGCATAAATCATTCATATAACGTTGAGGTACTAGTAATTAAGTTGAACTATAATCAATATTATATTTGTGTTCTATTAATTGAAATCAATTTAACAATTTAAATTAATTAATTAATCTAACACCTATTTACTAAAATAGATGATTGTCGATCCAATTATCTAATTGGGATTAATTGAAAATAATTTTCCGAAAATTAAAATCAATTTGTTTTAAGTTTAATTTTAGAAATCTGAATATTTTTTTTTTTTCAGTGAACCGGTTCGGCCGACCGGTCTGACCGGTTCGGACCGAAACGGTCCGGTTCTGCCCGGTCCGATTGACCCAAATCAGTGGGCCGGGTCAGTCGGACCGAGAACCGGTCTGACCGACCCGAATCCACGTGGATTCGGTCAACTAAATCATGCACAACCATCGAACCGGCCGGTTCGAAAGGTTAGATGGGAAGAATTAAAAATCCGACATTTTTAAAACAGTTTCAGATCCGATTTTCCAATTTTAAACAATTTTAAAGCTGGAAAAATTCTAAACAATATTTCAAAAATATTTTAAACTTACGAAAACTCCCAATTACATAATACGACAATCACTACTTTAATAAATCGAACATGCATAAAATCATAGCTTATTATACAACGCAATTAATTACGCAACGAGCTCTGATACCACTGTTGGGTTTCGGGCACGTGTACGCAGCGGAAAACAAAACTTTTATGCGATTTAAACATCTTTAAAACACATAAACACATGCCCGTTAAATGAAACCAATTAATTGCGTACCTTTGCGCTTCCAGCGAAATTAAAAACAACATACATTGCGTACCTTTGCGCTTCCAGCGAAATTAAAAAAAAACATACATGCTTAATTACTTAATCAAAATTAAATCAATTAGCATGCTCGCGTTTAAATCAAATAATATAATCATGCTCGCAATAATAAAACCAATTTCATGTAGTCACATAAAATCATACAAGTTTCTTATTAAAACGAACATGCATATATTAATTTAAACGTAACCGAATCGAATGACAATAGATTCGAAACATTACCTCTTGAAGCGTGAGGTAGGCGCACTAAGCAAAGCTAGATTGCCACGGAAACCAATCCGTGCAATCCGGGGCAGCAACAGCAATGCAGCGACGCGCTGTCCTTGAAGCATGAATCGAACGACGACTCGAGAAGATGGCTAGCTGCTCTTCCCACTCCTATTGATCCAACCTGTTTGCTGATCTGAAATTACAGCCTTGCTCCGACTTCAATATCTCCATGCTTATTTACTGGATGAACAATTCCTTCTGGAATATTGTAGATTTATGAGTCGTGAAGCTGCTGTCAAAATTTCACGTCTACCGGATCACCGGTTGATTTATGGCAAATTTTCTCGCTGGGCAGCGCAGAAAATCCGAGAGCAGTTTTTCGGAATTGCCTTCTCGCATCTTCGATTCCTCGATCTTCCTCCTCTTGGATTTCACCTCGTATACTTCGATCTACTAAACACGTGGCACTAGACACGTAATAGTCATAATAACGGAAGAAAAGAAAGAAGGAAAGGAATATTGAAAGAGATCGGCCAACGGGTGGCCGATTCCGACGAATTTTCGGCGACGGCGCGGTGGTGGTGGCCGTGGAGATGGTGGCTGATCGAGAGAGGCAGCGGCTAGGGTTATGAACGTGTGTTCTCTTATTTGTATGTGTGCAAGACCTATAAATCAAGTATTTATATGTCTTGCATAAAACCCTAACGGGCTTAAGTTGGACCGGGCCCAACAGCTTAAGTTCGTTAGTTCTTTTACTTGCTCATCTCTCTCAATTCGATGATCGGAAAACTGTAACGATTACATTTTCGGAATCATTATAATGTCCTCGTCATTACGAGTGCCAACTCTCGATTTCCAACTTTCCAAAAGTGGAAACCCTAATTGAGTGCACTTTCTAAATTTGGAAACTTCCCGATTTAGAAGGTTCACTAATACGTTCGCCTATTCTTTTCCTTTTCTTATTCTCATTCATAATTCCAAATTACGAATGTTGGACCCAATCATATTGACTTCCAATCATGCAAAGATAAACAGTCTATTCTGATAAAAAAACGCACGTGGTTGAGTCTGAAACTTTTGTGTTGAATATGTATTTTTAAAATTTCTTGTTTAAAGTTTATTTAGGTTTTTCAAACTAAAAAGAAACGCACACTCATTCGCATATATGGCGAGTGTAGCGCACGATATGGTGTCAGAGATCTTTATTGCTTTGAGTTTACGGGCCGAGTCCTTGCTATTTTTTTTTTAAAAAAAAAAAAGCCTCAAAAGACTTCTTACAAATAAAATCCTAGCCATATCACTCATTCCCAAAACGCTCTTTACAGCAAAACCTAAAATAACCAACATGCCAACATAATTACCGAAATAATCATCATCGAATATTCCACTGGAGATCGTCGAAAGTATCCTTTCAATATTATCATCAATTAAGTCTCTACTTCTATTCAAAACAGTTTGTACGTCGTGTAATACTAAGATCTCCAATCCCGTATTTACCCATATTCATCTCCATTCCTCGAACAACTCTCCGAATAATTTTGATAATCTCTTCCTAACTAAAAAAGGAGAGATACTTAAAGAGGGTTTCCTTCGTTTAAATTAGAAAGTGGAAAACTCCATGCTAGTTGCACCATGGTAATTTTACGCGAATGTAACGATGTACTACTCGTGAGGGACTCTTCGGGCGTAAACAACAGCAGTAATTTCACACTCTACAATATGTCGGCTCGTAGATTCAGATGTTTCGATGACCCGTACGGTTCTACAGTCAATTACGGGTTGTATTATGATCCGATAACGGTTGATTTCAAGTTCGTTGTCATGAATTGGATTTATTACTTAATCTTTTTCGTGGAATAACGATTCTTGGACCGAAATGGAAGAAAGTCCAAGCTATGATTCCGTTGGCTGTTCTGGAGTATTCGCTTACAGAGCTTTGTATTGGCTCTTCTGTTTCAAAAGGGCGTGCTTTGATCCCAGAACAGACGAGCTCGAGGCGTTGCGGAAGCCTGAACAACTAGGAGATTGTGACGAATTTGTCCTCAGGCATTTGAGAGACAGCCTGTGTTTGTATAACAACAATACTGGAGACAACGAGAGAGGAATTCCCGTCTAGATAAAGGAAAAAAATCTAATGATTGGGAGGCGTTCGTTTCCATTGAGAATGTGCCGACGAATCCCGTTAGGTCTATAAATTTCCTACATTTTGTCGGAAATAAGATTTTAATCGGGTTATATCGCACAAGCTTCAGATTGTACTATTGCCCTTCCAAAAAGACGTTTGAGAAAATTATTGCAGATTGTGGTATGGATCTATGTAGACTCGTTCCGTTTCGGAATAGTCTGTATTTCCCCGATGACAAAACAAAGACTCTATCCAGATAGTGTTGCGAGTCTGTATTTCTGTTTTGTGTGGTGCGAACACGATTACTCGTTTTGTAAGCTCTCTACTTTAGGATCCAATCCCCACAAGTTGGTTCGTAGATTAATAATAATAAGCAGTTCGGTTTGATATTTACTTGAGATTTTTTTTTCTTGGATATATAAGTACTTATGCGTTAGTATGTCGGACTGACGTGTTTTTATTCATTATGCTCAGTTTTCTAGAGTTTGTCAACTGCACCGGAAAAAAATAGACATATTTTTCTCTTTTGGTGTTTCTAAGAGTTATACTTATTTTATTAGGATATTAATCTTGTTAACTATTAATTAGGTCAATGTTCTTTGTATTTAATGTTATTGAAGTCAAGTCTATCAATCCATTCTCTAGAATAGGAAGATGTGAAGTATGATTCAAACTTGTTTTTTCCTATGTTATGTAGGGATGTTCCAAAACTCATATGTAACCCCGAATCGATGAATAAAATTATTATTTAAGTTTAAAAATATTTTGCAAGAATCTTGCATTGAATGTTAAGGATTGATGTTTACAAGTGATCGATGAGTGGTTTGAATACGATTTTCTCAAGTTCTTATATATACATATATTGAACGTTAATATCATTTTGCCACCCGTATTTTAAACTTTTATAACCCTATATCTTCTAATTTGCCCTTGTTTGCACTTTGTGTTAGAGTAGGTGACCAACAATCCAACATGTGGCTGTGGTCTTTCGTATTTATTATTGTAATAAACGAACCTTTATTCGTATTAATGATAAAACACCTTGGCATTCTATATCTTTGTCCCTTTGTCACAAGCATAGATATAGTCCTTGCAGTTATTACAAGTACTAGTAATTGATCGTTAGGATCGTGAGATATTTACTTAAGTATTATAACTGTTAAACATGTTCCTAGTCGAAGGGTTACGCCACTAATGAGGATATCGGCCTTTCCCGTTAAGACTAGCACTTAGTGTATGTGTACTGCATCTCATCAGTAAACGGTATTGTGATATCGGCATGCATAAGTGGGTGCTCGTAAGTTGACGAGTTCACTGAACTCCCTCACCCTAGAAATCTCTAAGTGGTTCCCAATAATCGAGTAGAGATATCTATGGTATAGTTGTACACCATTAGTCCTTATGACCTAGACATCACCGTGACTTCACTAGAGGACCAGCTGTATCGTGACCTGTCCCTGAGTTCCACCGAGGACCATCCCAAGGGCTAGTGTTCGTGCAGTCCGAAATCTAGTGGGAGGTCTGTGCATTGCAGTCGGGGATTCGATCGCTAGAAAAGTCTTGGATGTCCTGTGTGTTCTGAAAGTTTGTAATCATTCTAAGTCTCTGGCCAGAGCTGACTAAGTGATGATTAGAGAATTCGATTCTCTAAGTCTTGCACGTGACGATTACAACACTTGGAACGATCGCACCGTCATCGAACATATAAAGAGGTCTCGATGAACCAATGCCTCTAGTTCGATCGGGACATATGAATCGAAGGGACCGTACTGTACGTTAACTATATCTGAAGGTTCTTGCAGGCACTTCATTTGTATCTAGGGAATCATGACGCGTAGTTGCTAGACGCCAATCTTGATTCGTTGGGCGATTAAGGTGAAACGAGCTTCATCTTAATCGTAACTCTAAGGGACGAGTTTTGACCACAAAGAGTTGTGGGCCCACGGCTAGCTTACACCTGAACCATCGAGGGTCACACTGCTCGTGCACATGAGATCTTTGAATAAACGGTCAGAGATAAAATAGTTTATCTTTGCATAATTGGAAGTCAATACGATTGAGTCCAACATTCGTAATTTGGAATTACGAATGAGAATAAGAAAAGGAAAAGAATAGGCGAATGTATTAGTGAACTTTCTAAATCGGGAAGTTTCCAAATTTAGAAAGTCCACTGAACTAGGGTTTCCACATTTGGAAAGTTGGAAAATGAGAGATGGCACTCCTAATGACGAGAAAATTATAATGATTCCGAAAATGTAATCGTTGCAATTTTTCGGTCATTGAATTAAGAGAGACGAGGAAATAAAAGTACTAACGGACTTAAGCTGTTGGGCCCGGTCCAACTTAAGCCCGCTAGGGTTTTATGCAAGACATATAAATACTTGATTTATAGGTCTTGCACAAACACACAACAAAAACCCTAACCCTAGCCGTCCACCTCTCTCTCTCCCGCGGCCACCACCGCCGTCCTCCCCGCCGTTTCGCCGGAATCGGCCGTTCATCGGCCGATTGTATTGGTAGCTTCTTTCCTTCTCTTTTTCTTCCGTTTTTCTAACTATTACGTGTCTAGTGCCACATGTTTAGTAGATCGAAGTATACGAGGTGAAATCCGAGAGGAGGAAGATCGAAGATCGAGGAACCGAAGAGCAGCGCACGAGCCGAAGCCGCACGCTGCCCCACGAGCCGCCCCGGAAGACCGCGCGTGTACCTCACGCGCCGCCGTGGCCGATTCGCTGCTGCTGCCGCTGCACCGCTGCTGCCGCTGCACCGCTGCTGCCCCGATTGTACGGATTGGTTTCCGTAGCAATCTCGACTTGCTAAACGCTCCTACCTCACGCTTCAAGAGGTAAATACACGAAACCCTAGTTTCGATTCGTTTACGTTTAAACTATGAATTCATGTTTGCTATCGTATGATTTTATGTGATTATGTGTAATCGTTTTAATCGTTGCAAGCATGTTAATTGGTTAAAACGCGAGCATGTTAATTGATTTAAATTCGGTTAAATTATTTAGCATGTATGTTGTTTTTAATTTCGCTGGAAGCGCAAAGGTACGCAATTAATTGATTTAATTTATCGGGCGTGTGCTTATGTGCTTTAAAGTCGTTTAAATCGCATAAAATTTTTGTTTTCCGCTGCGTACACGTGCCCGAAACCCAACAGTGGTATCAGAGCTCGTTGCGCAATTAATTGCGTTTGTTTAATATGCTATGATTTTATGCATGTTCGATTTATTAAAGTAGCGATTGTTGTATTATGTAATTGGGAGTTTTCGTAAGTTTAATATATTTTTGAAATATTGTTTAGAATTTTTCCAGCTTTAAAATTGTTTAAAATTGGAAAATCGGATCTGAAATTATTTTTAAAACATCGGTTTTTAATTGTTCGGATCGAACCGGTCGAACCGGCCGGTTCGATGGTTGTGTGCGATTTAGTTGACCGAATCCACGTGGATTCGGGTCGGTCAGACCGGTTCTCGGTCCGACTGACCCGGCCCACTGATTTGGGTCATCTGGACCGGACAGAACCGGACCGTTTCGGTCCGAACCGGTCAGACCGGTCGGCCGAACCGGTTCACTGAAAATAAAAAAAAAAAAAAAAAAATTCAGATTTCTAAAATTAAACTTAAAACAAATTGATTTTAATTTTTGGAAAATTATTTTCAATTAATCCCAATTAGATAATTGGATCGACAATCATCTATTTTAGTAAATAGGTGTTAGATTAATTAATTAATTTAAATTGTTAAATTGATTTCAATTAATAGAACACACGTATAATATTGATTATACTTCAACTTAATTAATAGTACCTCAACATTATTTGATTGATTTATGTTAGTTGAGGTTCTATAATTATTTTGAAAACTCGATAATTAATTAATGTAATTAATTATGAAATTAGGTCGTATGTTCCTCTTAGGACAATATGCGCTTCCATATACCTTTAGAGAACATAGATGTAGGAATCACATAGACCAATCCGAACCTTCTGATGAGATAAAACATTTTAATAAAAATCCCTCATTCTTAATTTAATTAAGAATCATTTCAAGCTATAAAGAAAAACCCAATCTGTTGAGTTATTTCTTTCCTTCTGCCAACGGTTGGATTATGTGTAGCCCTCTACTATAGTGCAGTAAGCCGTGTTAGCGGGGAGTGCTATGGTAGAGTAAGCTGTAATTCAATTGACATAACGATGAAGGTAGCCGTAGAAAAGGGTTATGTTGGATTAACGTGGTCGGCTAGATTAACTAGGGACTGCATTAGTTTGGCATAATCAAGTTCTATGAGCATCTTTGATTGGTAGGTTAGACTTGACACACGACGATTTTGATATTCGCGAGATTAACTTAGGTCATTATCAAGTGTGAGGAAAATTAATTTAGGGTCATATTGTGGATATGATTGATTGTGATCTACCTTTGGGCAAATATAATCGGGCTAGATTAACTACGGGTTATATTTGTCTATTGGACCTAAAGCCCATTAAGAAAAATCAGTTTTCTCGTTTGTCTGCTAGAGGGAAGTGGAACTCGATAAAATTAGTGGGAGAACAATTAAATAACATAAGTCCAAACATTTAATTGTAACAATCATTTAACGCGAATCTCTAATAATCCTCTTCTCTATATGTCTCAGATAATTATGTCTAAGAATCCCATAATGTCAATCCTCGACAATAAACTCAATGGCCCTAATTACCAAGATTGGTTGCGTAGTCTTAAGCTTGTACTAACCGTTGAGGGGCGTCTCTATGTTTTGAACGAGAGACTTCCCGCCACTATACCCGACACAGCGACTGATGCTGAGAAAGAAACTTATGAAGTTTGGAAGAAAGATGACACTCATGCTAGGTGCTATATGATAGCCGCCATGGAGCCCGCGCTTGCGAGGAAATATGAGTCTCACATGCATGCTTTTGATATAAAGGCTCATCTCGATAGCATGTATAGTGAGAATATTAGGGCATCGAGGTACGCTGCTACAAAGGAGTTGATCACAGCGAGACTGCGCGAAGGGACTTCGGTCCACGAGCACTGTCTCAAAATGATCACTCTCCTTGAAAAGCTAGTGAATCTTGATGTCACCCTCCCGGCCGAGCTCTCGTTGGATTTGATCCTGTTGTCTCTTCCTAGTTCCTATGAATCGTTCATAGTGAACTTCAACATGAACAAACTAGATCCTCCCTTGGATGAGTTAATGAACATGTTGGTCAGTGTTGGGTGCTAAATACCAACACGCAAGTGTACGTATCGCAAACAAGTAGTAAAGTAGACTCGTGAGAGTCGGATGTCGATCCCACAGGGAATACGCAAATTAATTAATCCTAAGTACCAAATCCTAACAATTGTGATTTTTATCCAGCCTACGCAGGGTTGTCAAATTAATTAACTAAATAAATTAAACTAATTCAGAAAGCAAGTAATCACGAGAAAATATCAATAATAAACGGATCTAGGATTTTATCTTCCCCCTATGCGATAATTCTTCACCCAATTAATTTCCTATCATGCAAGTTACGATTCCCGATTATTAACCCAAGACACGAAATTATTCATAACCAGCTGTCGCTGCGCTATAAACCTATTATTCATAAAAGATTCACTATATGTCTATGCAAACCTAGTATAAATAAAGCATTAAATAACAAGTCTCGACAACGGCTACCTAAGGTATTATCTGTATGTCTACGATAATACATGCAATCAACACACGCATTCGGTGAAAAACTACTCGAAGGCTCTTCTATCCCTGTTCTAATTATTAAAACGATCTGTCAATCAATTCTAACAATAACAAATAGCAACATAAGTTAGCTACGCTCATGCACTAAATAAGATCAAGATAGAAGAAATAATCGAAGAATTAAACTTGCATAAAAGTCGAAAAAGAGGTTCGAATCACCACATAGGGTTCCAATAAAATCCTAGAATAAAAACTTAGCTACTCATGTTCGTAACGAAAAACATAATAAAAATTCGAAGATTCATAAAATCAGAAAAGAAAAGGAAAAAGGAAACTAGGATGAAGATTCGTCAGGTCTTCGTCTTCGTTCTCTTGCTCCTCGATTGCTTGTAGAAACGATAAAAACTCCAAAATAAAAATAAAAGGTAAAAGATCCATCTAATTGTGTGCTTGTGGCCTTTAAATAGGGTGCAAAACTATAATAGGGCGGGTTTCCTTGTGTAATTGGGTTTCCTTCACTGCGCCATCACGTCCACCCGGACGGCCGTGTGAGATTGAGAACTAAAATCCGCACGGCCGTGCGGTCTTTTAATTCTCCAGAATTCTGCTTTTTTCACTTTTGGCCCACTTTTTCTCCGAAATTGCAGTTTTCACCCCAAAAGTTGCCAATTCTTCAATTTGCACCTAAAATACAAATAATAACCAAATTAAGCACCAATTATCGCAAAAACACATCAAAAGCTCCAATTAAAAGGTACAATTAAGTGTATAAATATACACTTAACACACCCCCAAACATGAACTTTTGCTTGTCCTCAAGTAAAATCAAATTAATAGCATAAAACAAAACCATACATCTCATTACATAGATCGATGGGTCAACTTCGCGTTTTCAGAACTTGCACTTATTATGACAATTCATAGGTATTCGCAAGCTTAACATTCAACGGCACTTAGTCACTCACTATTACAAAAAACCACAAATCATACAATTGCTTCAAGTATCCAATATTTGCAAGTTAAAGATAGAAAAAATTTATACTTACATGCATATATTTGACTCCAAATACTCACCAAATTATTCTACTCAACTAATATTGAACAATAAGCTCTTGGGATCATTGGGACTTTGTGGCTTTCAATTGTTAGGCTCTTTGGTCCGAGGTAGGTAATATGAGAATGTGTGGCTAATTTTCTTGAATTGAGGTGATTACGTCAAAATTTGAGAGATAGGCGTTTGAAACAATGAATTCACCTCTAGGGACTTTAATAAGCTCGATTCTCCAAAATTCACACGTCAACACTTTTGCCTTGAGGCAATGACTCGAGTTTTCAACACAATTCATCCACTAGTCCTTATTTCTCCCTTCTAATCTATTCTTCTTCTTCCTTTTCTTTTTTTTCTTTTTTTTTTTTTTTTTTTTTTTTTTTTTAATCGAAGAATTTAGATATATATAAAGATGCACATATATATCTATTTCTCTTTTTATCTATTTTTTTTTTTTTTTTTTTTTTTTTTTTTTTTTTCGAAGAAGAAGAACGATCTTATAAAACATTTCGACCGAAATCCAAGGGATAATTATTCAAAAATCTCCACTTTTCTACCTTCTACATATTGGCTAAAAGAAAGAACACCTTTTTTCTCCGAGGCTCAAATCAAGGTTCTAAGGATAAAAATTTAAAGGTAGGCTTGAAAGGCTCAAACGGTTCAAAGAAGGCCCAAATCATATCCCAAATCACTTACTACCCAACACTTCGTTTCATAAATGTCCTAAGGTGAGATTTAAAACCGAACAAAGCATGATTGAGCACAAATACATTCCAAATTTAAAATGCAAAACATTCAACCAAAGCAATGCACAAGGTGTGATTCCTAGCAATAATTCACTTCTACGTTCCGTTGAATCGAAAGCTAAACAAATACTAACTCCTTATCACATAAAGCAAGTAGTTTCATCATCAAACATTGACCATCTACCATCATCGTAATTCATCGATGCATCGAACAAAATTTTTTTGTTTTTTTTTTGTTTTTTTTTTTTTTTTTTTTTTTTCATAATAAAAACGAAAATAACAAAACGGCAACTAAAACAAAAACTAAAGCTAAAAAAATAAAACACACATAAAGCGCACATAAACGAAAACAAGTGATTAACCACCCCCAAACTTAAAATTCACATTGCCCTCAATGTGATTTGCCCGGAGTTTAAGGATAGAAAACACCTGTTTTTAAGCGTCCGGACCATCGTCGGGTTGCGCTCCAACTCCACCATGTGCAAGAGCATCACCATCATCTTCCTCATCCGAAAGCTCGGGTACCGGTTCAAGGATCGGTGCGGGCAAAGGAGCCGGTTCGGCGCACTCGGGATTGCCGCACGCCAAATGTCGCACTATGGCTTGGAGCATCCTCCCCGACCACCGTTGGAGGGATTCGATCGTGCTCACCTTGTGCTCCACCGTGGCAAGCCGATTTCTCGTGATCACCAACTCGCGCTCCATTCGTCTTTGAAATCGCCGGTCCGAACTTGTGCTTGGACCCTCTGGTGGAGTTATTGGTTGGTTCTCGACTGGTTGCTCGCCATCTTGGATGGGTGCCTTGTATTGCCGGGCCGCAAGGTCATTCATCGGATTCCGAATTGATGTGAAAATGTCCGTCGGTTTGGTTGGGACCTTCGCCTTCTTGCATAAGCCGGTAATGAGGCAAGGGAAATAAAACCCCTTGGAGTTGTTGACCATGGAGGTCCAAAATCGGTCCGATATGATTACGCCAATGTTGATCGGTGTGCCCTTGAGGATGTAGTATGCCAGAGCGCACCGTTCGGGGTCCACGCGAGTCCACGAGCGGGTGGGAATGAGGTTGGCACAAATGAACGTAAGGCATGCCTTGCCTACTTGTTTGATGCATTTCCACTCTAACTCGTACTTTTCTTCGGTTGATAGTTCGGACCAAATGGGGGGTCCATCGCACAACACCTCGGCGATTTGATCTCGTGTGACCGCAAGTCGCAATTGCTCCCAATTGAATGGCGTCGTGTGTCGGAGGTGATAGAAAGAGTTGATTGCGTAGGGGCGCCAATCGACCTTCTTTCCTCGAACCGTGCTCGAGTTCCGATCCTCTGTGAGGTGGATATGGTTGTTGGCGTAGAACTCGCGGACCAATGATAGGTTGATCGAACCCTCCGGTTCCAATAGTGCTTGCCACCCTCGTCGTATGAATTCTTGATGTAACGGGGCAAATTGTGGAAGGGTGATCTCGTAGGCACGCTCCGTCACTAGTTTCTTCCCCTTTTGCTTCTCGAAGCGAGCATTAGCGCCTTCGACACAAAAAGCGTCGTCGTCGGGAGTCGGAATTTGGTCGGTTTTCTTGCCCTTCCCCTTGCCCTTTGAAGTGCTTTCGCCTTTGGAAGTGCCCTCTCCGTCACGTCCTCGTTTCCCCATGACTTGAGAATGTGTGTAGAAGGGATTAGGAGTGGATTGGTGTGCAAAAATTCCCCCAAACTTGACTCGGACAATTCGTCGAACACCTTGTGGGCGTTCTTGGTGGAATGGGTTTTTGGAGACAATTGCTTGTTCTTGAATCCTCCCTGTGCAAATCAACAACAAATCACCTAGATAAGTAACAATATGTGTGGATTTGGTGAATTTTCAGTGAAATTTGGCAAAGAAAAGGAGAAATTTCGAAAGAGGGGGCTGGGGTTTGAATTAGGATAGAGGGGGGATTTGGAATTGTGAAAATTTGGGGTTTGGAAAACCCCTTTTAATCTGCCCCGTTTTTCCCTTTCGGACGGCCGTGCGGGATTTTGTGAAGGAATCCGCACGGCCGCACCAATTCACGAAATTGGGCAGAAGCTGCTTAAATTGTCGGACGGCCGTGCGAGTTTTTAGGCAAAACTCCGCACGGCCGCACCAATATGCCAAATTGTCCAGTAGCTGGGTCCGTTTCTCGGACGGCCGTGCGAGACTCCAGGTCTTTTTCCGCACGGCCGTGTGACAAGTTTTGGAAATTCCATTTAAGGCCCTGAAAAATAAAAACTTCTTATTACTGCCCCTAAAGTTTTTTTTTTTTTTTTTTTTTTTTTTTTTTTTTTTTTTTTTTTTTTTATAAAATGAAATAAAAGCAAAACTTAAAAATTTAAAGTGACATAAAATAAAATACTAAAAAATAAAAAAGAAAAAACGAAAGCTCGGGTTGCCTCCCGAGAAGCGCTAAGTTTACAGTCTTCAGCCGGACTTTGTCTGCTTCTTTGTTCAAGCTAACGTGACCGAAGTCACTTGGCGGTTGAATTCCCCTCTATGATAATGCTCGTTTGGTTCGTTAGGTGGCCACATCCACCTTGCTCGTTCATCATTGTTATCATCCCAACTCTTTTGACTGTCCCTCGGCGGAGTTGAAATTGAGCTCGCACAATAAACTTGCTCCGTCCGACTATCTTTTCCGCCACCATCTCCTGCACTCAAAGATCCTTTCCCATGATCTAAGATCAAAACGTCAAAATCGTCATGATTTGTAAAATCCACAAGATCAATAGCATAACAATCATTATCATCACATGGATTTTTATTAGCGCTAAAAACGTTAAATTTGATCGTTTGATCGTGCACTGTCATTGAAAGATCACCACTAGCGCAATCAATTAGAGTTTTCGACGTGGCTAAAAACGGCCTTCCTAGAATAAGAGGTATTTCCCTATCTTCATCTATATCAAGTATAACGAAATCCACAGGGAAAATAAATTTATTCACTTTTACTAGCACGTTCTCTAAAATACCTTTTGGGTAAACTAAAGACCTATCGGCTAATTGAAGGGTTATAGCCGTTGGTTCAATCTCACCTAACCCAAGATTTTTGTAAATGGAATAAGGCATAAGATTAATGCTAGCACCTAAATCAAGGAGTGACCTAAAATTCCTACCTCCAATAGTGCAAGGGATAGTGAACTTACCTGGATCGCCGAGTTTTTGTGGAAGGGGTCGTACAAGAATTTCACTGCATTGCTCCGTGAGTTGGATAATCTCATTCCCTTGCAATTTATTCCTCTTTGTCACGAGCTCCTTGAGGAATTTCACCCACTTTGGCATCTTTTGAATGGCTTCGATAAACGGAATATTGATGTGGATTTCCTTTAGCTTGTTCAAGAATCCTTGGTGCTCGGCATCGAGCTTCTTCTTTTGAAGCTTTTGAGGATATGGGACTTGAGGGACTCGTGAGATCACTGTGGGAGATGGCGGTTCCTTGCGAGTTGCTTCTTTTTCCTCAATCTCATTCGGCTCCTCGATTACCGTGTTTTGCTTCTCCTTTCGTGGGGCCTCCTCCAATTGTCTCCCGTTCCTTAAACTCACGGCGTTGCACTGCTCGACGTTGTTCTTCCGAGGATCTTCCGTGTTTGATGGCAGTGCTCCCGATGGCCTCGCTGTTAGTTGGGTTGCAAGTTGACCCATCTGTGTTTCTAAATTGCGGATGGAGGCTTGGGTGGTTGTCATAAATTGCGCCAATATATTTGCGAGATCTCCACCTTGAGGTTGAGCTTGAGGCGGATTTTGGAATCCGGGAACTGGTCGTGAATGATTAGTTGGCTGACCTTGAGTTGGTGCTTGCCTTTGTCCTTGTTGATTTCCTCCCCACCCAAAGTTAGGGTGATCCTTCCATCCCGGATTGTACGTGTTGGAGTACGGGTTCCTCTGTTGTCGGTTGGTGTCGTGCACATAATTTAGAGACTCCGTTTCTTCTACGCGCTGGTCGGGCACTTGGACTGCGTGGACTTGCTGAGTTTGCAAAGCCGCTACTTGCTTCGATAGCTTCTCCAATTGGGCCGTGATTGCAGTGACTCCGTCTAACTCCAAAATTCCTCCCGTCTTGACTGCTCCGCTGTTCGACCGGTCCGATGCCCGCATGTATTTATTTCTGGCGATTCGTTCCAAAAGCTCGTATGCTTCATCGTAAGTCAAACTCATGAACATTCCTCCAGCTGCAGAGTCGAGCACGGTTCTCGAGTTGTCTTGTAGCCCATCGTAAAATATTTGCAGTTGGCGCCACTCTTGAAGCCCGTGATTTGGGCACCTCCTTACTAGCTGCTTGAACCGCTCCCACATCTCGAATAACGCTTCACCGGCTTCTTGTATGAAGTTTTGAATTTCTCGCCGGATTCTCTCTGTTTTTGTTGGGGAGTTGTATGTGTTCATGAAAAGTTGAGCTAGTTGGGCCCACGACGAGATGGAGTGCGGTGCACGAGTTTGCAACCATTCTCGGGCTGCTCCTTGTAGGGAGTGCTTGAACAGGCGGAGTTGAAGTGCTTCAGGTGTTACTCCGTTCATCTTGTGCGAGTCACACGTTTCGAGGAAGTTGACCAAGTGAAGATGTGGATCTTCATGAGCCAATCCGCTGAAAAGACCATTGTTTTGGAGCATCGTGAGGAGTCCCGCTCGAATCTCGAAATTGTTGGCTTCAATGGGGGGTTGCTGGATGCTTGATTGGAACCCATTGAGTGTCGGGACGGTGTACTCATGCAGTGCTCGTTGACGAGGCGGTGGATTAATCAGCTGGCGTTGCTCTTGCTCGTTGACGATTTCTCTCGCCACATTCGGTGGGCGCCTTTGGTCACCTTCTCCACGATTATTCTCGTCCTCCATCGTTGCCGGATTGTTTTGGGCTAACCGTTGATTTCTCCTGGCTTGCCTAAACGTTCGCTCAATTTCGGGATCAAGAGGTAGCAGGCTCGTGTCGTGTCCTCTTCGCATAAAAAGGACCTAGAACAAAATAAATAATAAAAAAAAAAAAAAAAAAAAAAAAAAAAAAAAATTAATTAAATAAAATAAATAAATCAAAAATTTGGCTGAAGTAAGAAAAATTGCTCAAATGTCTGAAGCTGCAAAAGAAGGGACTTGGATAAGGAAATTCATCCAAGAGTTGGGTGTCATTCCTGATGCTAGTGATCCAGTACCGTTGTACTGTGATAACACCGGAGCCGTGGCGCAAGCTAAGGAGCCACGATCTTATCAGAAGTCGAAGCATATTCTGAGGAAGTATCACGTGATCCGAGAGATCATTGATAGAGGTGAAGTTAAGGTTGAACGAGTCACCTCGGAAGAGAACGTTGTAGACCCCTTCACGAAGCCTTTACCAAGGTCGGTCCATGAGAAACATAGAGAGTCGATGGGATTGCGATTTATGGGTAGTTGGCTTTAGGTCAAGTGGGAGATTGTTAGAGTAGGTGACCAACAAGCCAACATGTGGCTGTGGTCTTTCGTATTTATTATTGTAATAAACGAACCTTTATTTGTATTAATGATAAAACACCTTGGCATTCTATATCTTTGTCCCTTTGTCACAAGCATAGATATAGTCCTTGCAGTTATTACAAGTACTAGTAATTGATCGTTAGGATCGTGAGATATTTACTTAAGTATTATAACTGTTAAACATGTTCCTAGTTGAAGGGTTATGCCACTAATGAGGATATCGGCCTTTCCCGTTAAGACTAGCACTTAGTGTATGTGTACTGCATCTCATCAGTAAACGGTATTGTGATATCGGCATGCATAAGTGGGTGCTCGTAAGTTGACGAGTTCACTGAACTCCTTCACCCTAGAAATCTCTAAGTGGTTCCCAATAATCGAGTAGAGATTTCTATGGTATAGTTGTACACCATTAGTCCTTATGACCTAGACATCACCGTGACTTCACTAGAGGACCAGCTGTATCGTGACCTGTCCCTGAGTTCCACCGAGGACCATCCCAAGGGCCAGTGTTCGTGCAGTCCGAAATCTAGTGGGAGGTCTGTGCATTGTAGTCGGGGATTCGATCGCTAGAAAAGTCTTGGATGTCCGGTGTGTTCTGAAAGTTTGTAATCATTCTAAGTCTCTGGCCAGAGCTGACTAAGTGATGATTAGAGAATTCGATTCTCTAAGTCTTGCACGTGACGATTACAACACTTGGAACGATCGCACCGTCATCGAACATATAAAGAGGTCTCGATGAACCAATGCCTCTAGTTCGATCGGGACATATGAATCGAAGGGACCGTACTGTACGTTAACTATATCTGAAGGTTCTTGCAGGCACTTCATTTGTATCTAGGGAATCATGACGCGTAGTTGCTAGACGCCAATCTTGATTCGTTGGGTGATTAAGGTGAAACGAGTTTCATCTTAATCGTAACTCTAAGGGACGATTTTTGACCACAAAGAGTTGTGGGCCCACGGCTAGCTTAAACCTGAACCATCGAGGGTCACACTGCTCGTGCACATGAGATCTTTGAATAAACGGTCAGAGATAAAATAGTTTATCTTTGCATAATTGGAAGTCAATACGATTGAGTCCAACATTCGTAATTTGGAATTACGAATGAGAATAAGAAAAGGAAAAGAATAGGCGAACGTATTAGTGAACTTTTTAAATCGGGAAGTTTCCAAATTTAGAAAGTCCACTGAACTAGGGTTTCCACTTTTGGAAAGTTGGAAAATGAGAGATGGCACTCGTAATGACGAGAAAATTATAATGATTCCGAAAATGTAATCGTTGCAATTTTTCGGTCATTGAATTAAGAGAGACGAGCAAATAAAAGTACTAACGGACTTAAGCTGTTGGGCCCGGTCCAACTTAAGCCCGCTAGGGTTTTATGCAAGACATATAAATACTTGATTTATAGGTCTTGCACAAACACACAACAAAAACCCTAACCCTAGCCGTCCACCTCTCTCTCTCGGCCTCTCTCTCTCCCGCGGCCACCACCGCCGTCCTCCCCACCGTTTCGCCGGAATCGGCCGTTCATCGGCCGATTGTATTGGTAGCTTCTTTCCTTCTTTTTTTCTTCCGTTTTTCTAACTATTACGTGTCTAGTGCCACGTGTTTAGTAGATCGAAGTATACGAGGTGAAATCCGAGAGGAGGAAGATCGAAGATCGAGGAATCGAAGAGCAGCGCACGAGCCGAAGCCGCACGCTGCCCCACGCGCCGCCCCGGAAGACCGTGCGTGTACCTCACGCGCCGCCGTGGCCGATTCGCCGCTGCTGCCGCTGCACCGCTGCTGCCCCGATTGTACGGATTGGTTTCCGTAGCAATCTCGACTTGCTAAACGCTCCTACCTCACGCTTCAAGAGGTAAATACACGAAACCCTAGTTTCGATTCGTTTACGTTTAAACTATGAATTCATGTTCGCTATCGTATGATTTTATGTGATTATGTGTAATCGTTTTAATCGTTGCAAGCATGTTAATTGGTTTAAACGCGAGCATGTTAATTGATTTAAATTCGGTTAAATTATTTAGCATGTATGTTGTTTTTAATTTCGCTGGAAGCGCAAAGGTACGCAATTAATTGATTTAATTTATCGGGCGTGTGCTTATGTGCTTTAAAGTCGTTTAAATCGCATAAAATTTTTGTTTTCCGCTGCGTACACGTGCCTGAAACCCAACACTTTGAGACCTTAATAAACCAATAAAATTACACGGGCCCACCCAAACCCTTTACTTTGACTCACTTAACCGTCTAAGGCGAATATTTTGGCAAATCCTGACATTTTCTAACGCACGTATGATTTTTTGTTCCCTCTTTTATACTAAATGACTAAAATCTTATACCGGTGATTGTGAATAAATTTTGAGATAATTATTCACTTTTAGAAAACTTTGCAGTGTTTGCATGAAAAAAAAAGTATCACCTCACATGTATTAGAAAAGCACTACATAAACCCTAAAATTACGAACACGCATATGATCATCCAAGTCTCTTTTTCAGTGCAATTTTTTTTTCCAAATCAATGATGTTGTATCATGATTTCCGATCATGTATTTATCCATATTCATCCGATACAAAAAATCATTGTTTTTATTTTTTATTTCGGTTAAATCGAATGGTCAGAAATTCCACACACGAAAGCATTATAGAAGAAGATTCGTGCACTAAAACAGGGTTTTTTTGAGTGAACATTCGTTCCGCAACACCAATTATGGTTCGCAACAAATAAGATTTTTTATTTCACCCTATTATGCAAGCTTCCGAAAAGACTAAACGCAAAATTTTAAGAGATCTCGTTCGGAGAAATAATCTCCAGTACTCAACAATCATTGCAAGTACTTAAACACTGTATGAAGTGATTCAAAGCTCTGCAGTGTGGTTTGATGTTTTCCTTTCCCCTAATGAATGTCTTATTAATTAATATATATATATATATATATATATATATATATATATATATATATATATATATTTATTTTAGGCATAAATGACGTACTCCAAAATAATTGGTGTTGCATTTCGGGTCAAGGCGGGCCGGGCCAAAAAATGTTAAATAAACCCTAAAACAAGAGAATTCACACGCATTGGAAAAAACATAGCGATAGAATTAAAGAAAACACCATCATCATATCTTCCCATAGACATCGTCGAAATTATCCTGTTGACATCACCATCGGTTAAATCTCTTCTTCGATTCAAAAAAGTTTGCAAGTCATGGAATACGATGATCTCCGATCCTGAATTCATCCGCAAACATCTCAAAAATTTGAAAACTCCCCAAATAATAATAATCTCTTCCTAAGTAAGTAAAAGAACAAAACCCAAAGGTTTTCTCTGTTTAAATTCGAAGATTCAAGAATCCACGCCGAACGACTATAGAGGAATGTTCAATAAATCTACGACATTATATTATGCGAATTCAAGGACGTGCTATTCTTGAAGGAATCTCGGTGCTAGACAAGAAAGCACGCGTTGTGGAATCCGTCTACACGAAACGTGATGTATTTCGAAGGCCCACCTACATTTTGAGTATGTGAATTAGTGAATGCTCACGGGATTTGTTACGATGCGATAACGCACGATTTCAAGGTTGTCTTTTTTCCGAGATGAAATATGCAATTTACTCCTGTAACAACCGTTGTTGGAGAGAAAAGAAAACCGACCTAGATATTGGTAACTACAGTAGTCATGCAGGAATATTCGTCGACGGAGCTATCTATTGGGTTTCAAAGACCGGACAATTAGTTGTGTATTTCGATCCAAGAACCGACGAGCTCAAGACTTTGCAGAAGCCCGACATACTAAATGGCAACGAAAAGTCAACTATTAGGATAGCTTCTTAGGGAGGGAGTCTTTATTTCTACTGCGACGATAGAGGCGAGGACTCGGTTCGAATCTTGATCAAGAAGATGGGAATTTTCGAAAATTATTGGAACGAGTATATAACGATCGAGAATTTGATGTTTCGGAATAAATGGTGGCTCCAACCACAATGTTTAGTGGGAAACAAGATTTTAAATCGATTGGATGGGAAACTATGTAACATCCCGCCCTTTCGGATAACTTGTTTTATATTTTTATTATTTTTCATAAGTAGATTTTCGTTTAGAAATTTTATGTGTGCTAATAGGTTAATTAACTATGAGCCATCATAATTAAACATGCATTCTTGATGTATTTTATGTGTGACTTAAATTATGTGATTGGTTGATTTATTAGGATCGACTATTTGAAAATTTTTACACGAAAAATAACTAATTGAGAATTTTCATATTTTAATTGGATTATTGCATTCTAGAATTTAATTTGGATAGTTGGAATATATTTTTGCATACACTAAATTTTTTGAAAAAGAAAAACATCACGCATATTAGATAATTAAATGAGTGAATAAACTTAGAAATAAATTTTTCCCCACTCTTCTTGTAATTATCGGCCATGTGGAGACACACATGGATTTTATTTTTCCAAATGTACAATTCTTTAATGTAGAAAGACTCATTAATTGGGAGAATTGAACGCTTAAGTGGCTTGTACCTTCTTAATTGAGAATGGTACTTCACTTTACCTGTTAATTCAAGACCCACTTTCTCTCTCTTTCCACCTAAGCATTTGAAACCCATTCTCTTTCTTCTTCCTCTCTCCCTAAATTCGGCCATCACCACCATCCCCTCACCAACACTCCGTTTTTACTCAAGCTCAAGCCATAGAACCATCTCCAATCCAACCCACCTAAAGAGGAAATTCCAAGAACACCCCTAAATGCTTGCAAAACTCTATAAATAGAACCCAACACCCAAGTGAATTTTCATCTTCTCCACCATATCTTAAAGCTCTTAAGAAAATATTCTTCTTCCTTCTTCTCCTCCATTTCAAAATTATTAGTGTAGGAAGCTCGAAATCTCTCCTCATTTCCAAAAAGAAGTTTCTTCTACTAGAAGTGTAAGAAAGCTCTCATTTTTCTTCTTCCTTTTCAATCTCGAAAATTTCCTAATATTTTCTTCTAATTTATTTATAATATCTTCAAGGTTCTTATAGTGGGTTATTCAATCCACTAATTCCTTCATATTCCCAAGAGTAAGTAGGTGAGAATTTCATATTCTTGCTACAAGTGATTCTTCACCAATATTATTTGTTTTTTGTCTCCTTTGTTCTTAATGGCCGAAAATTTGGGAAGTTATAGTACTTTACTTGTTTATTGTTAGATCATCCATGCATGTAAGAATCTAAGCTCTAAATGATATAATCTTGAAGAACTAAGAATAATATTCTAATTTAATTTTTATGTATGTATGTATATGTATATATATATATATATATATATATATATATATATATATATATATATATATATATATATGTATGTATATATATATATACTAGACCTGGGTGATCTTAAGGAAACTTCGATCCATGGTTTTCGTAAACCTGCGTGGTCGAAGAAAGTACTTGATCCTTGGTTTATCTATAATTTATATGTGCTATATATAAGTATATGTTTCTATGTGTATATATATCGACCTACGTGGTTGTAAGTGTACTCCCTTCGGGTCGAGGAAACTTACGATCCATGGTTTATGATCTATGAGTAATAAGATAATATACGAAGATAAAAACCGAGAACAAGATTAATAAAAATGGAATTTTGTGTGATGGAATTGTTGATGGTTCGAATATTTTGGAAAGAAAATTAAATAAATGGAAATTTGGTGCTACTTGAAAGAAAACTTCAAGTCTCTTGAGAAAGAGGGCTTGAACTTTAATTAATGAAACTTGGAGATAGTAATTATATATAACTGAATGTTTTCAGTTGTTTTGCTATATGTGTAAATATGTGATCTATGTTCTTTGCTTGAGTTGTTATGTGTCTTAGTTGCTTTTGTGATTTTGTGACTAAACTATGTGTCTTTGTGAAATATGTGAAAATATGTGTGCATATGTGAAAGCTAACTTTGAATATGTGAAATGAAGAATATATACTAACTTCACTTGCACGTTTTTAACACATAGATCGAATAAGCACGTTTGTAAAACATAGATCGAATAAGCACGGGGTATGAGGCACCGGTACCCCAAAATGAGATGAAGAGTGTGTGGTTTGATTCCACTTATGAAACGGGTTCCAAATAAATGAATGCTTATTGTCTATGGTTTTACTTCATTTTTCAAAGGATATCCGAACGAAAAATGTTTTCTCACACACCTAATCAAATTGTTTGAAATGAATGAAAGTATGTACTAACCTCACTTGCACGTTTTTAAATTGGAAAGTCTTGTAAAACATATATAGAATAAGCGCGGGGTATGAGGGACCGGTACCCCAAAAATGAGATGAAGAGTGTGTGGTTTGATTCCACTTATGAAACGGGTTCCAAATAAATGAAGGCTTATTGTCTATGGTTTTACGTGATTTTTCCAAAGGATATCCGAACAAAAATGTTTTTCTCACACATTGTATGAGCATCACTTGAATGAATATGTGTGTAAAAGAATGACGACTCCCTTGTAAGGGATTACTCTTATTCCTTATGAAATGATGAAAGGAAGGTCTAAGAGGTTAGCCGAGAAGGTAAAGGTAAATCGGTAAATTCCCATAAAGAAATGGTGATTCAGGTATATGTATACTCGTATATGTATGTATATGTATGATTATATGATTTCTTGTCTAAGTGTATTTGATATTCTATGGAATTCTCATTGAGTGTCAAAGACTCATATAGGTGTTGAATTGCTTGTAGGATTATCCGATTTCGAGCCCGAGGATCGTGGTTGAAGTTCTGTTCGTGGATCGGGAGAAGAGTTCATATGGAGGCAAGGTGGATTTTGGGTGCTCTTAATATACTAATGTGGTTTTATTTGTACACTTTGCTTTTAAAGATATTCGACACCGTTTTAGGTGTTTATTATCGTTCTCTCCCGCGTACTGGAGGAACTTACTATTGATGCATAATATGTAATGTTACTTAGGAGTAAAATTACCTCTTTCGATATATGATATGGCATTTCCTCAAAAATTATGTAACCTTATGGCAAGTTTTCATAAAAACCTTATAAAATGTCCGTCGGCTAGTTGTGTGTTATGTTCTGTCTAGTAGTTTGATAATTCGTGATAATTATCTCTTCCATACATTATTGCATGAAATATTACAGAATAATAGCCCTCTCTATTAGATTCATTTTTATAGGTCTTGTGCATTATTTGGATAATCCATGAATTAATTATGAATTGTTTCCCAACACTGCTCTGAAACAGAGTCATTTTAGTATTTACAATAAAATACGACGTTGTTCTCACTAAAAAGGATTTATTCCACTTGGGATAGACTCCTAAATTACTAATGTACTTTAGTATAGAATTTGATGATTTTTGAAACAGTAGGGAATTTATAAAGATTTTTCAAAGGTCACTTCCCTGCTTTAGATTTTTAAATTGTACAGTTGTACCATTTTAATTATTCCTTTCAAATGGCTCAAGGTATTTAAAACCTGTTTTTACTAGGTTATCTAGGCCCTTATTACAGCACGTGGTAAACATTTCAGCTGCTTTTCATGAGCGGTTAGAGAGTTATTAATTTGTTTGAGTGATAGATCGAAACTGTCCAAAATTTTCTCACTTTGCTAAAATGGAACTTAATCTCTAGTCATGCATGCATAGTTTGTGAAATTGATTAAGTGAATGTTGTTTGGTAATATGTGGACACTCTTACTCTGATTCTAAAAGAAAAATTTTGTCGGAATTTTCTATTCCCGATTAATATATTTCAAAGTCTTCCGCTATCATATTCTAAAATGGGGTAATTTTTTATAAACCCTCCACTCTAAGATTTTATAGGTCCTAGTCCAAGTCATAAGTCCTATTTTTCTAAACCCCCCTATTAATTTTTTTGGCTGATTTGCCCTTTGCAATAAAATAGGAAAATTTCTTTTAAAAATAATTATTCACCAAATCAGATTTTTTAGCTAAAAAAGAGGCAAAGAAATCTCGTGAGATTGAAACTGCAAAATTTTACCTCTCATCATTTCTTTTAATTTATCCAATAGCCCTAATTCTCAAATCGACAAAAATTGCTGTATATCTTCACACCGCCATCGAAGGGAGAAACTGCCTCGTTCTCTTTCAATTTACTCACTTCTCGTTCTCTTTCAATTTACCCAATAGGCCTACTTCTCAGATCGACGGAGAACTGTAATTCTGCAAACTGCCACGGAAGAGAAAGATCTGCAAATCTCGTCAAATTGAAACATGCAAAAACTCTCCTCCATTTCGTTCAACCAAAACTCTGTAATCATAGCACCTTATTGCTGAGATTGATGTAGGTTTTGAATCCGAGAAGATGGCGCAAAATCGGAAACGTACAGGTAATTTGCTATATATTTTATTTTTTTGTATTTTTTTTAAATCGCGATGCATTGACGAAATACAATGGGTGTTTTTATGAATGAAGTCAAAGACAGAGATTTGGAGCCTACGACCCCAGGTAATAACTTTGTTTTCTGCAAATAATATTTTTTTGTTTGTTTTTTATTTTGTTGTTTTTATGTCTATTTTGCACTTTGATGTTTATTATGTGTTTTGCACTTGCTGTTGTATTGTATATTGTATTTTGTATATTTCATTAACTTTTGGTGCCATGTCAATTTTTGCAAACCTATTGTATTGTTGGTAGTTCTGTTGCAATTTTGAATCTGTGTATTGCTATTTGAAATTACAATTAACACTTTGGCACTTTGTTGTTTATTTGAAATTACAATTGGCACTTTGGCACTTTGCTGTTTATTTTGGGTATTGCCCTTGATTTTACTGTTTTTTGTATATTTTGCACTTTGCTGTTTATTATGGGTTTTGCTTATATGATGCGTATTTTGCTCTTATATTATATTTCAATTCAATTTTGTTGTTATCATAGTATAAGTTGCATTTTACTATAATATTTGCAGTTTGGTGTCTTAACAAATGGTTTCATCTTTCATAACAAAATACTTGTTGAAAATAACTTATTATCATTGATCGTTTGCATTTTGCAGTTTGTTGTTGACAATTGCATTTGGATATAGTTATTTGCATACTATTATTTGGTTGTTGTTGCCACTATTTTGTTGATGTTGTTGAAGTTTATATTTTTTATGTTGTTGTCTGCAACTTGAAGTTTGTTGATGTTGTCCCTTTAGACGGTTTTCATTTTCACTTTTGCATTTCTGCATATTTTAATTTGCAGCTCGTTATTGCAAATTAATATTAGTTTTTTTTTCTTCTTTGGGAATAACTATGAAAGGTTTCACATATTTTTTGGTTCTCTTCCTAAACTCATATTAAAGTTAATGCGTGTGTGGCTTTTTTTTTCTTTTGTATTTTCCCGTTTCATAATGTATTGCATATTGCGAGTAATTGTATTTTTTTGCATCTCGTTGTTGCAACTTCGAACATTGTATTACTCTATCGGGATTCTATGATGCGTTTTGATATTGTAATATGCATTGATGCAAATTTGTGCATATTTTAATTGGAAGTTTTTTTGGTTGAACTCGTATTTTACCGTCGCTGTAACTATAGGCCAGAAGAAAACAAACAAGAGATTCATTAGAGGTTGATGCTACTGACACGATCATGTTTCTAGAAGATCCTCGATTACGTTTGGAAGTTGTGAATTCAGTCGGACGTCGAGACTATGTCCGTTATGACATCAACCCAGCCATAATCAGTTATGATAGATTGTAGTTTGTTTATAGACTATATTGCAACACTGCTTGTATCTATTGATTTGTATCTTACAAGATTTTGTATTTAATGTACTTCTTTATTCCTAAATAAAAATGGTTTGTTGGTTTGTTATATCATCTTTTATTTCATATTTTATATTTTAAAAATATCTTATATTGTTCGAGGAAGAATAAACTTGAACCTCTGATGTTTGAGTAAAGTATCATTAGTTCCATATTGTGTTGTTGTGAAAATACATTTGTAAACAAATATTTTGATTCCGTATTATATTTATTTTGCTATTTATTTTTGCTGTTATAAATTGCAGTTTGTATGTTGCTAATTGTATTTTGGAATTTGTTGTTGTAACTTGACACAAGTATTTTGCAATTTTGCTATTTATTTTTGTTGTTATAAAATAGAAAATAAAAAAAATAAAAAAATAAAAAAAAGGAGAGAGATAGACGAGATTGAGAGGAGAGAGAGGAGTTAGAGAAGAGAAAAGAAAGGGAGGGAGAGACGTGAGAGAGAGGAGAGAGAGAGGGAAGTTAAATGAGAGAGTGAAATGTGGGATTTTATTCATATATTCAATAACTAACTAAATTAATATATATAATAATTAAGGGTATTAATGTCAATAGAAAAATAATTTAATTTAGTTTATATTAAATTTATTGGTCAAGGGACCTATAGCTATAATCAACTAACAAAATGGATCCCTAGCCATATAAGTTCCAAATAAGGGGGTTCCAGCTAATTATCCCATTCTAAAATACTAATTAGTTATAACTAGAAAAGGGGTGTCACACATACGTGGTATTAAAGCAACGATCCGCGGAAAATCTCCATATGAACTTAAAGATCTCCAAAATCCTCGAATGACGACATCAACTAAGAACTCGGGCAGGTATGTGTTCATGTGTGCACATTTCTTAACTAATGAGAAGTGTTTATTTGTTTAAAGTGCTAAAATGTTGGGAGCACAAACTCGAGCCCAAAACACCGCCAACGGTCTGAATGATCAATCTCGCACCATACAAGACCTCACCGCCCTCGTCCGAGAACAAAATGAACAAATCCAACGCCTTGTTAACCTCCACAACCAGAACCCTCCATCTCCACCAACTCAAAATACCGCACCCCAAGCCATTTACGAAAGGTTTATAAGAATGCACCCTGCCGAATTCCATGGAGGCCCTGATACAACCATAGCCGAAGAATGGATCAAATCCCTAGAAGTCATTTTCGACTACATGGAAATGTCCGACCAAGATCGAATCCATTGTTTTCTTTTCGTATTGAAGAATATTGAAGCCCGTCATTTGTGGGAAGGTACCAAAGAAGTAATCGACCTAACGAACACTACTTGGAGCGCTTTCAAAATCTTGTTCTTTGAAAAGTACTTTCCAAAAACCTCCGAGCTCAAAACCTTAAGGAATTTCTCGAGTTAAAGCAAGGCAACTTGTCCGTAGCCGAGTACGTATGATGATTCGAAAAAGGATGTCTCTATGCCCCATTCATATCCCGAGACGCCGACGAAAAGGCCAACCATTTCCTTAGAGGCCTCAACCCGATGATTCAACGAGATGTCCGCATGTCCTCCGTAACGACTTTTCGGAAAATAGTCGACAAAGCACTCGAAGCAGACCAAGCCAAGCAAGAGATCCGTCAATCTCGATCCGTTCCACCCGCCACTACTCACAAATGCAAGAGGCCCCACCCCGGACCGAGCCAAAACAAGGGAAAACGTCCAATGATTCAAAACCCTGCTACACCACCAGCCCGACCGATTTGCCCAAAATGTCGGAGACCTCACTTTGGACCATCCGTTCAAGGCACCAACAATTGTTATCGCTGCGGAAAACCAGGGCACTTGATAACGGATTGCTCACAACCCCCACCGCAAAACCGAGCTCCCGGTCGAGTGTTCCCAATGACCAAAGATGAAGATGAAGCCGACCCTTCGATGATAGCAGGTACAATTTACGTTCGAAACAATCTCGTTTATGCTCTAGTTGATTCCAGATCGACTCACTCATTCGTCTCGAGTACCCTAGCCGCCAAATTCCCAATAACCCCTACCACATCTAGTGAATTATTCAAAATTCGCTTACCGTCTGGCAATGACTTAGAATCCGACCTCTTTTTCAAAGATTGCCCAATCCAAATCCAAAAGAAGCCACTCAATTCCGACCACATAATTCTCCCTATAGACCATTTCGAAGTAATTCTCGGAATGGATTGGTTGTCCAAATTTAAAGCCCAAATTAATTGTGCGACCAAAACCGTCTATCTTTCTTTACCCCACGGCCAAACAGTGGAATTCCAAGGATCTTACTCACCTTCACTCCAAATCCTCTCCGCCGTCAAAACACTTAAGCTCGCCCGAAAGGGGCATTGTTGTCATTTGGTCGACATAGTCGAAATCTCCGACGAAAATAAACCCGAGCCATCCCAAGTACCAACTGTTTGTGATTTTCCCGATGTCTTTCCCGAAGATCTCCCCGGTCTTCCACCCGATCGTTAAATAGAATTTGAGATCAACCTAATTCCCTGTGCAACTCATATTTCCAAAGCACCCTACCTCATGGCCCCGTTAGAACTTAAAGAACTCAAAGAACAAATTCAAGAGCTTATTGATAAGAAGTTCGTTCGCCCTAGCTTCTCCCCTTGGGGCGCTCCCGTCCTCTTCGTCAAAAAGAAAGACGAAACCCTCCGCCTATGTATCGACTACCGAGAACTTAACAAAGTCACGATCAAGAATAAATATCCTCTACCGAGAATCGACGACCTTTTCGACCAACTCCAAAGCTCCACGGTGTACTCAAAGATCGATCTACGTTCCGGCTATCACCAATTGAAAATCAAGAAAGAAGACATCCCAAAATCCGCTTTCCGAACTTGTTACGGCCATTACGAGTTTGAAGTAATGCCGTTCGGTCTAACCAACGCCCCAGCCGCTTTCATGGATCTAATGAACCGAATCTTCCGGAAGTACCTCGTCCAGTTTGTAATCGTCTTCATCGACGACATCTTAATCTACTCCCAAAATGATGAAGAACACGAAGAACATTTGAGAATCGTGCTCCAAACCCTCCGAGAAAACCAACTTTACGCAAAATTCTCCAAATGTGAATTTTGGCTACGCCAAGTCCACTTCCCTGGGCACGTGATCTCGAAAGAAGGAATATCGGTTGATCCAAGCAAGATTGAAGCCGTTTGCAACTGGCCGACTCCCAAAAATGTTGGAGAAATCCGAAGCTTCCTTGGTCTCGCGGGTTACTATCGACGATTCGTTCCGAACTTCTCCAAAATCGCTTCTCCACTCACTCGATTGACCCGAAAGGAAACCAAGTACCAATGGACCGCCGAATGTGATTCTAGCTTCCAAGAGCTCAAGAATCGATTAATTTCCGCCCCCATTCTCGCCTTACCCGACAAAACTGGAAACTACGTAGTCCATAGTGATTCTTCCAAGCATGGACTTGGAGCCGGCTTGATGCAAAATGGGAACGTAATTGCCTATGCCTCTCGTCAATTGAAATATTACGAGAAGAATTACCCGACGCACGACCTGGAACTTGCCGCCGTAGTCTTTGCCCTCAAAATTTGGAGGCACTATCTTTACGGAGAGAAGTGTTTGATCTTCACCGACCACAAAAGCCTAAAGTACTTCTTCACCCAAAAGGAACTTAACATGAGACAAAGACGATGGCTCGAATTGGTCAAAGATTACGATTTCCGAAAAAGTAACCGTGGATTTTGTAACCCTGGATTTTGTTGAAGTATTTCCGAAAAATAAAAAAAGGTTCCGACTCAATATGGGTGATAGTCGATCGCCTAACCAAATCCGCTAACTTTCTACCGGTCAAGACTACCTTTAGTCTCGAAAAACTAGCCGAACTTTACATCCGAGAAATTGTCCGACTCCATGGGATTCCTATATCAATTATTTCCGATCGAGACCCTCGATTCACTTCAAAATTTTGGAAGAGCTTGCACGAAGCAATGGGGACCCGTCTAGCCTTTAGTACGGCATACCATCCCCAAACTGACGGTCAATCCGAGAGAACGATCAAAATTCTCGAAGATATGCTCCAAGCATGCATAATGGATTTTGGTGGCAATTGGGAAAGCCGGCTACCGCTCATCGAATTCTCGTACAATAATATTTACCAATCGTCGATTGAAATGGCACCATACGAAGCATTATAAGGAAGAAAGTGTCGATCTCCCATCTATTGGGACGAAGTAGGCAAGCCAAAATTATTGGGCCCCGAACTAGTCCAACACACCGTCGACATAATAAAAAACATCCGGGAGAAAATTAAGTCGGCCCAAGATCGCCAACAAAAATACGCAAATAAAAGGATACGAGACTTAGAATTCAATGTTGGCGACCACGTATTTCTAAAAGTCGCTCCACTCAAAGGAATTATGCGATTCGGAAAACGAGGGAAGCTAAGCCCTCGATATATTGGACCTTTCGAAATTCTCAATCCAATTGGTACACAAGCCTATCGCCTTGCCCAACCACCACATCTATCTCGAATACACAACGTCTTTCATGTATCCATGCTCCGAAAATACCTTCCCAGCCCCGACCATGTCCTCAAAGTCGAACCCGTAGACTTATCTCCAAACCTATCCTTTATTGAAGAACCCACCCAAATTTTAGACCGAAAAGTTAGGAAACTCCGAAATAAATAAATTCGCCTTATCAAAGTTCTTTGGAAAAACCACTCCCCGGACGAGGCGACGTGGGAATTCGAGGATGAGATTGAGAGTCGGTACCCGAAAAATCTTTACACGAAAAATAACTAATTGAAAATTTTCATATTTTATTTAGATTATTGCATTCTAGAATTTAATTTGGATAGTTGGAATATATTTATGCATACACTAAATTTTTAGAAAAAGAAAAAATTCATGCATATTAGAAAATTAAATGAGTGAATAAACTTAGAAATAAATTTTTCCCCACTCTTCTTGTAATCTTCGGCCATGTGGAGACACACATGGATTTTATTTTCCATGTGTACAATTCTTTAATGTAGAAAGACTCATTAATTGGGAGAATTGAAGGCTTAAGTTGCTTGTACCTTCTTCATTGAGAATGGTACTTCACTTTACCTTTTAATTCAAGACCCACTTTCTCTCTCTTTCCACCTAAGCATTTGAAACCCATTCTCTTTCTTCTTCCTCTCTCCCTAAATTCGGCCATCACCACCATCCCCTCACCAACACTCCTTTTTTACTCAAGCTCAAGCCATAGAACCATCTCCAATCCAACCCACCTAAAGAGGAAATTCCAAGAACACCCCCAAATGCTTGCAAAACTCTATAAATAGAACCCAACACCCAAGTGAATTTTCATCTTCTCCACCATATCTTAAAGCTCTTAAGAAAATATTCTTCTTCCTTCTACTCCTCCATTTCTAAATTATTAGTGTAGGAAGATCGAAATCTCTCCTCATTTCCAAAAAGAAGTTTCTTCAACTAGAAGTGTAAGAAAGCTCTTATTTTTCTTCTTCCTTTTCAATTTCGAAAATTTCCTAATATATTCTTCTAATTTCTTTATAATTTCTTCAAGGTTCTTGTAGTGGGTTATTCAATCCACTAATTCCTTCATATTCCCAAGAGTAAGTAGGTGAGAATTTCATATTCTTGCTACAAGTGATTCTTCACCAATATTAATTTTTTTTTTGTCTCATTTGTTCTTAATGGCCGAAAATTTGGGAAGTTATAGTACTTTACTTGTTTATTGTTAGATCATCCATGCATGTAAGAATCTAAGCTTTTAATGATATAATATTGAAGAACTAAAAATAATATTCTAATTTAATTTTTATGTATGTATGTATATGTATATATATATATATACTAGACCTGGGTGATCTAAAGGAAACTTCGATCCATGGTTTTCGTAAACCTGCGTGGTCGAAGAAAGTACTTGATCCATGGTTTATCTATAATTTATATGTGCTATATATAATTATATGTTTCTATGTGTATATATATCGACCTACGTGGTTGTAAGTGTACTCCCTTGGGGTCGAGAAAACTTACGATCCATGGTTTATGATCTATGAGTAATAAGATAATATACGAAGATAAAAACCGAGAACAAGATTAATAAAAATAGAATTTTGTGTGATGGAATTGTTGATGGTTCGAATATTTTGGAAAGAAAATTAAATAAATGGAAATTTGGTGCTACTTGAAAGAAAACTTGTGGCTGTGGTCTTTCTCTTTTTCCTTGTAATAAAACAATCGTTTTTCGATCGTAATAATAAAACATTTCATTTGGCATTCTATATTTGTTATCCCATGCAAGCAGCATAAATATAGTCCTAACGAGTTACTCTATTACTGTGAGTTGGTCTAGTAGAATCGTGAGATAACTCAGCAATGTAATGTAACTGTTAAACCTTGTTCCTAGTCGATGGGTTACGCCAATAATGAGGATACCGGCCTTTCCCTTTTGAGACTAGCACTTAGTGTATGTGTACTGCGTCTCATCAGTCCTCGGTGTTGTGACATCGGCATACTTGAGTGGGTGCTCATACTAGATGAGTTCACTGAACTCTCTCGCCCTATAAATCTATAAGTGGTTCTCATTCATCGAGTAATAGGTTTCTAAGATATAGTTGTACACCATTAGTCCTTAAGACCCAGACGTCACCGTGACTTCACTAGAGGACCGATTGTATCGTGACCTGTCCCTGAGTCCCACCGCGGACCACTCCAAGGGCCAACGTTCGTGCAATCCGAAATCTAGTGTGAAGTCTATGCATTGTAGTAGGGGATTCGAGCGCTTGAGTAGTCATGGATGTCCTGTGTGTTCTGACGGTTTATAATCCATGGAATCTCTGGCCAGAGTCCATAGTGGGGTGATTAGGGAAATGTGTTTCCCTAAGTCGCACACGAACGGATTTATAATACCTAGAACGTTTGCACGGTTATTGAACTTTATAAGAGGTCTCGGTGAACCAATGCCTCTAGTTCAATCGGGACATGTGCTGCGAAAGGATCGTACTGTACGCTAACTATATCATAAGGTTCTTGCAGGCACTTCACTTGTATCTAGGGAATCATGATGCGTAGTTGCTAGACGCCAATCTTGATTCGTTGGGCACCGATTTGATCGGGGATTAGGTAAAATGAGTTTTACTCTAATCGGGACTCTTGGGAGGAGTTCGTATAAGAACAATGTGTTGTTCGAATCACAAAGAGTTGTGAGCCCACGGCTAGCATACACCTGAACCATTGAGGGTCACACTTCTCGTGTAATATAGATCCTTGATAACAACAAGCATAGATTAATGTGTTAATCTTTGAATGATTGGATGTCGATATGATTGAATCCAAGATTCGTAATTGTGGATTGCGAATCGGAATAAACGTAGAGAAAGAGAGACATGCGGAATTTAGTGAAATTTCTAAATTGGGAAGTTTCCCGATTTAGCAAGTCCACTGAAGTGGAAGTATCGACGAGGACTTTGAGCTCGTCACAAATATAATTTTTTTATAATTTTGTGAATGATCGCTTATTAGAAACGAGGCCGACGAGGGAATGGGTTTAATACATCAGTGGGTCAAGCCCAATGACTTAAACCCACTAGGGTTGAAAAACCCTAAGTATAAATAGACCTCAAACAGGAGTTTGAGATCAGATTTTATGCACCAACCCTAGCCGCTCAAGCCCTAGCCGCTCTCCCCTTCGGCCGTTGCTGCCCCGCCGCGCCACCGCCGATCATCGCCGGAAAACCGCCGGTTTTCTCCTCTCTTCTCCTTCGTTTACTTGTTGTTTATCTAACTCGTTTACATCTAGTGCTGTAGTTCGAGTGGGTCGAAAATACGAGGTGAAACCTAATTGGAGAGGAGCTGCTGCCCCGACGAATCCACGCACCGCCGCACCCGCCGCTACGCAATCCACGCGCCACCGCTGCTGCTGCCACGCGCCGCCGCTGCTGCTGCCACACACCGCCGTTCGTCGCTTGCTGGATCAGCTTGTTCCAGCCCCGAGGATTGGTAATTTGCAGCTTGTACGTTATTGGTTTTAGGTTTCGATTTGTCGAAATCTCACGCTACAAGAGGTAAATAAATCGAAACTTTCGTAAATTAATTCGAGCATGTTTGTATGAATTATAATTTATGATTATGAGTAATATGTGATTACGTGTTTCGATTTTATTGAATGATGAACAAGCATGTTTCGTAATTTTCGGTTTTACGTGTTTTTCAATTAAATCGATAATTACCATATGTATGGCAGAAGCGTTAAAGTACGTTGACTATGTGATTAGTTTATGCATGTAATCGAAACTAGTTCGATCTTAAATTTTTAAATTCCGCTGCGTATACATGCACGATCCCCAACAGTGGTATCAGAGCCACGGGTTAATCGTTTATTTGTCAACGTGTTTATCGCTTTCGAAAGCATGCTTCGATTTGTTGAATTATTGATTTTTTGGTGTTATCAAATTGGGTGATATTAATATTAAAATTAATTGATTTTTAATTTTTGAAATTATTTATCAATTAAACTCTATTAGATAATTGATCCATTAATTTAATTTGAATTCAAAGAATAGTGTTGGATTAATTATTTAATTTAATCGTTAAATTATTTTAATTAATGGAACACAAATTAAATGGCAAATAATTAATGGACTTCATTCTTATTTGATTGATTTATGAATGATGTGACACCCCTCTCTCGATTACCCTTATTATATGTAATCTCAGCGGAAGACTTTTGAAAACATGATTTTTGTGGATATAAAATTTACGTAAAAATTTTTCTTTTTAAATCAGAGGGAGAGAGGGCACAACTTGCTAAATCCTAATCAAATTCTAACATAAAGGCATACTACATGCAAGACTAGAAATTAACTAGGCATGATGAACTTAATGCAAATGCGGACAGATTCAATGCAGAAGCTTTAAAAATTAATTCCTCTTAAACTACTCATGCAAATAATCCCAAAATTATACCATACCACCTAACACGGGTCTAGATCACTCAGTTAACACATTTTGGAAAGAAGCATGGCCATTTAGGAGAAATAAATAAAATGGCACAGTCACTCAGTTTAAAAATCCAGAACAGGGGAGGGAGTTTTAAAAATTCATAATAAATTCCTCACTGACCCAAAAACTACCAAATTTTACCCCAAGGCAGAAAGGTAAGTTTAAAACATTTTCCAATGCAGTAGCGTGAAATAAATCATAACTAAATAACTACTTACCCAAATCATGCACAAGACCTACCAATATGATGAGAACAGAGAGATGCAGAGACTCCTAAAATTTCATGATTTTCTAAGCAGAACACCTATATGAAAATAATTTTAGAACATGGAGACAATTACGAAGAAACTACTAGCCGAAAGCATGCATGCATATAAATAGAGAAAATTTGCTTTCGCTTACAAAAGGCTACGGATTACCGATTAATTATCCAAAATAGGGTAATCCTAATTACTATTACACATATCGTCTTTTAATAATTTCCACCGATCGGAGGAAGCGATCGGTAGAAAATACCTAAAACCGTATCAAACGTCTTTACAAGCATATTATACAAATAGAACCACATAACCAAATTAAGAGCCAACACTATCCACAACCCCTCCATACGATCCCCTTCCGATTCTCCAGCTCGATTCCCAACTTCACTCCTCGGGCCCTAGATCGGGTATACCTACAAACATACAACACCTATATGAGTCTTTGAGGACTCAATGAGAATCTTGAAGTAATATCGAATACACATAGCACATAGAGCATACATATATCTATACATATATATACATACATATATCTTATACATGAACATACAACATGAAGTAAAACAATCATATACTTCCCTTTTTCGTCGGCTTTCTTCATTCACATAATTGTCACCACGCATAGAGTGAGATAATTCCCACCTTTATAACCCTATGATCCCAAGACCATAGAGTGAGAATATCCCACTTTTATAACCCTATGCCATGACACGTATTGATGAATATAGAAGGAATTTCCCACCTTTATAACCCTACGGTCCCAAGACCATAGAGTGAGATTTTCCCGCCTATATCAACAACACCGAAATGCAACATGCATGACATGAAAAATTGTCGGGAATCCCTCGGAAGAGCCAATCTAAGTTACGGATAAATAACCCCATGTAATTCGAACCATGACTAACTACGTGGGATCAAACCACCCCTAGGCCCTACGGTACCAGGCTCGCCGTACCCGAGAAATTTACCGTAACTTCGAAAGACTTTCCAACATAGTTTTATCTTTTAAAAATTCATGACACTTAATGCACCCACCCATGCACCCTTTCTACTTACCCTTCTCTCATCCTTACACCCAATGATTCACATAAGCAAGCAAGAGCACATAGGAGCACATAGAAAATACACATAAAGCTTCACAAAATCATTTAGCCATAAAAACATAGAAATAACCGAAATCTTAACATGCAAAAACAATCTAACAACAAAGTTCACTAGATCTAGCATTTTTACAAGAATAAAATTCAAGACTTTCATCTTTACATTTATTCAAGCAAATACACTAGATCTTCACATGCAAGAGTATTTTAAACCAAATTAGCACAAGTTCTTAGTTCTTAAACCATTTTTCATAGAAAACACTAGATCTTAACATGCAAGACTTTAGATCAACCATCGATCACTAGATCTTAACATGCAAGACCTTAGATCAACAATTAATCACCAATCTTAACATGCAAGGCCTTAAAACAACAATCAACACAAGATCAACACATGCAAAACACAAAATAAACCACATAAGCAATTTCAAGCATTTTACCTCAAAAATTCGAAAGTTCCTTAGCTAAGTCAAAAATTCATTTTCTTTTCACAAATCAACAATCAAACACTAGATTAACACATGCAAAGTACTAATTAGGCCAAATAAGCAATTTAAAACATTTTCCCCAAAAATTTCGAAAGTTTCATGGCTAGGCCAAAAATTCATTTTCTTTTCAAAAATCAACAATCAAACACTAGATCAACACATGCAAGGCACTAATTGAGCCAAATAAGCCATTTAAAACATTTTTCCCCAATTTTCGAAAAATCACAAAATTTCAAAAATAAAGCTATCTTTTCAAAATACTAACATGCAATCATCATCTAGAACATATAATCACATAATATGCAAGAATCAACAATGAAAACACATAAAAACACATAAAAACCGAAAATTACTAGTGGTGTTGTAGGTTTGAGCAAGAATTCAAGAATTCTCACCTATACTCTTTAGGGGAAGGGCTTGTTAGCTCTTTTCTCTCTAATACAAGAAGAGATTAAGAGTTAGATTAGGCATTAAGAAAATAAGAAGAAGAAGAAAAGAACTTGGAGGAAGAAGAGCTTGGCTCTTTTCGAAAAAAGAAAAAGAAAAGAGGAAGAGGAAGCTTACTTAGCCTTGGCCGAAAATTCTTCTTCTATTGAAATAGAAGGAGACTTTGAACTTAAGGATTGCAAGAGTGGAGTTTGAGAGTGAATTTTGATCTTCGGCATTGGTGGTATTTATAGAGTTTTTGGAGACTTCAAAGCCAATGGAGAAGAAAGGGAAATGCATTTTTTGTGGGGGTGATTTTGCAATTTCCGAAAATATGAGGTGGTGGTGGTTCTAGGGTGGTTCAAGCTTGAGAAGGTGGTGGCTATGGTGGTGGTGGTGGCTGCCGAAAGATGAAGGGGAAGGGAGGAGAAGAAGACCTTTGGTCTTACTTGAAGGTGTGAAAAAAAAGGCATGCCTAGTCTATAGGGTAGGGAACTAGGCTTTAGGTATTTCTTTCTATGCTCAAAGTACAACCACACAAATGCATGTTTTTCTACCAATTAATATGCAAGAATTTAAAAATCATGTGTGTGTGTGTGAGTGATGTCCGAAAATTCAAGAAAATGTGGGGAGCATTTTCTAATTTTCGACATTAATTAAAAATCCAAAAATGCATGGGGAAATTTATTTTCTAAAATTTTGTGTATGAAATGCTCATTTAAAAATCACATGCAAGAATAAAATCCTAATTCATGAAAATAATTTATTTCGACATTCTATTTCGAAATATTTCCCTAATAAGCACATATTTCACATAATCACATAATTCACATAATCACATAATTCACATAATAATTGCATAATTACCTAATTCACGTAAATACTAATCATGCAAGAATTATTATAAATTCTAATTTCGCAATTATTCACATAAAGGTGGTAAAAATTATTTTACCGAAAATGCGGGGTGTTACAATCTTCCCCCCTTAAAAAAAATTTTGTCCCCAAAATTTGTACCTTTTTCGATTAGTTCCGGATAACGACTCACAATCTCATCCTCAAGTTCCCACGTTGACTCATCCAGAGAATGGTTTTTCCAAAGGATTTTGGCTAGGCGAATTTCTTTGTTTCGGAGTTTCCTAACTTTTCGGTCTAATATTTGGGAGGGTTCTTCGGTAAAGGATAGGTTCGGGGATAAATCAAGGGGTTCGGTTTCAAGGATGTGGTTAGGGTTGGGAATATATTTTCGGAGCATGGAGACGTGAAAGACGTTGTGGATCTTGGATAGTTGAGGCGGTAGGGCTAGGCGATAGGCTTGGCCACCAATTCGGTCAAGTATTTCGAAGGGTCCAATGAATCGAGGGCTTAACTTTCCTCGTTTTCCGAATCGCATGATTCCTTTGAGTGGAGCGACTTTCAAGAATACGTGATCACCGGCTTGGAATTCCAATTCTCGTCTTCTTTTATTCGCGTACTTTTGTTGGCGATCTTGGGCGGTTCTCATTTTCTCTCGGATATTCTTGATTATGTCGACGGTGTGTTGGACTAGCTCGGGTCCTAATAAGCTTCGCTCTCCTACTTCGTCCCAATGGATTGGAGAACGGAATTTTCTTCCGTACAAGGCTTCGTAAGGTGCCATTCCGATCGAAGATTGGAAGCTATGGTTGTACGAGAATTCGATGAGCGGTAGACGACTTTCCCAATTTCCACCAAAATCTAATATACATGCTCGAAGCATGTCTTCGAGGGTCTTCATTGTCCTTTCCGATTGTCCGTCGGTTTGGGGATGGTATGCCGTGCTAAAGGCTAGACAGGTTCCCATCGTTTCGTGCAATCTTTTCCAAAATTTGGAAGTGAATCGGGGATCTCGGTCGGAGATGATTGATATCGGAACGCCATGGAGTCGGACGATTTCTCCGATATAGAGCTCGGCTAGCTTTTCGAGACTAAAAGTGGTTTTGACCGGTAAGAAATGTGCGGACTTGGTTAGGCGATCGACTATCACCCATATTGAATCGGATCCTTTAAGAGTCTTCGGGAAACCTTAAACAAAGTCCATCGTTACTCTTTCCCATTTCCATTCGGGAATAAGGTTGGATTGTAGAAGTCCACCGGGTCTTTGGTGTTCGGTTTTGATTTGTTGACAAATTAGGCATTCGGATACGTATTTGGCTATATCCTTCTTCATGCCTGGCCACCAGTACAACTTCTTCAAGTCTTGATACATCTTGGTTTCACCCGGATGGCAAGAGTAGGGCGTTTTGTGAGCTTCGTCGAGAATTAATTCCTTTATGTCCTTGTTCGCCGGAATGCAAATTCTCCCTTGAAATTTCAAGATGTTGCCGTTGGTCATCGAGAAATTTAAATTTTGACCGGTTGCTAAGCCTTCTTGGATTTTGACAAGTTGATCATCATGGTCTTGAGCGGACTTGATAGTTGATTCGAGCGGCGGTTTAATGATCAAGGCGGACATGGATTTTCGGCTAAGAGCGTCGGCGACAACGTTGGCTTTACCGGGATGGTAGAGGATTTCGCAATCATAGTCCTTGACTAATTCAAGCCATCTTCTTTGCCTCATATTGAGCTCTTTTTGAGTAAAGAAGTACTTGAGACTTTTGTGGTCGGTGAAGATCGAACATTTTTCGCCGTAAAGATAATGTCTCCAAATTTTGAGGGCGAACACGACTGCCGCGAGTTCTAAGTCGTGCGTCGGGTAATTCTTCTCATAGTCTTTTAATTGTCTAGAGGCATAGGCAATTACATTCCCGTTTTGCATTAGGACGGCTCCGAGCCCGTGCTTGGAGGCGTCACTATAGACCACATAGTTTCCGGTTTTATCCGGTAGAGCGAGGATTGGTGCCGAGGTTAATCGCTTCTTGAGTTCTTGGAAACTAGACTCACATTCGGGAGTCCATTGATACTTGACTTCTTTTCGGGTCAAACGAGAGAGTGGAGCGGCTATCTTGGAAAAGTTCGGAACGAACCGTCGGTAGTAGCCTGCGAGGCCGAGGAAACTTCGGATTTCTCCGACATTGCGAGGAATTGACCAGTTACAAACGGCTTCAATTTTGCTTGGATCGACGGCTATGCCTTCCTTGGAAATTACGTGACCAAGAAAGTGGACTTGTCTTAACCAAAACTCGCATTTGGAAAACTTCGCATAGAGTTGGTTCCCTCGGAGGGTTCGGAGCACCATTTCCAAATGATTCCGATGTTCTTCATCATTTCTTGAATACACCAAGATATCGTCGATGAATACGATCACAAATTGATCGAGGTATTTGCGGAAGATTCGATTCATGAGATCCATGAAAGCGGCTGGGGCGTTGGTTAGACCAAACGACATCACTACAAATTCGTAATGGCCGTAGCGAGTCCGAAACGCGGTTTTCGGAATATCTTCCTTCTTGATCTTCAATTGATGATATCCGGAACGAAGGTCGATTTTGGAATAGACCGTGGAGCCTTGAAGTTGATCGAAAAGGTCGTCAATTCGTGGCAATGGATACTTGTTTTTGACGGTGACCTTGTTGAGTTTTCGGTAGTCGATACACATCCGGAGAGTTCCATCTTTCTTTTTCACGAAGAGTACCGGAGCACCCCATGGGGAAAAACTAGGGCGGATGAACTTCTTGTCGATAAGATCTTGAATTTGGTCCTTGAGTTCCTTTAGCCCTAACGGCGCCTTGCGATAAGGTGCCTTCGAGATAGGAGCGGAACCGGGAATCAAATTAATTTCGAATTTGATTTCACGATCGGGTGGAAGACCGGGGAGATCTTCGGGAAAGACATCGGGAAAATCACAAACGGTTGGCACTTTGGAAATGTCGGCTTTATCTTCGTTGAGAGTTTCCACTATGTCGACCAAATGACATAGATGTCCTTTTTGAATAAGTTTGCTCGCTTTGATGGCGGAAATGATAGGAATCGACGGATTGTATGAGCTTCGGAATTCGAGAAAACTTCCATTCGGTAAGGAGAAACGAACGGTTTTGTGGGCGCAATTGATTTGGGCGTCGAATTTTGATAACCAATCCATTCCGAGAATTATTTCGAAATGTTTAATGGGTAGAATGATCAGATCGGAGGCTAGGGTTTGGTTACGAATCTGAATAGGGCAATCTTTGACGATGAAATTTGACTTAAGTTCATCACCGGAAGGAATAAGTATGCTAAACAAGGCATCGGCTTGGCTACGGACTAGGCGGAGTTCGGCAACGAGGGTACTTGAGATGAATGAGTGAGTTGATCCGGAGTCGATGAGGGCATACACGAAATTATTATACACATTAACGGTACCTGCGATCATTGACGGGTCAGCTTCGGCTTGGTCTCTTGTCATGGCGAATACTCGTCCCGGCACTTGTCTCGGGGCGATAGGGCAGTCTCGGACCATGTGTCCGGGCTTCTTGCATCGAAAACAATGGTCGGTTCCGGCAATACAATCGCCTGAGTGCGCTCGATTGCATTTGGGGCAAAAGGGTTTGTTGCTCGGGGTCACGGTTGCTCGGTTGATCGGTTGCTTTCCCTTGGCGTTGTTGAGGTTCGGTTTCTTCCATGGTCGAGAAGAGGCATCGTGAGGAGGTCTCCATTGTCGTATTTCCATCTCGTCTTGTTCGGCTTCCAAGGCTTTGTCCACTACTCCGCGGAAAGTAGAGGCAGAGGTTAGTCGAACGTCGCGCTTGATTATCGGGTTGAGGCCTCTTAGGTAGTGATTCATCTTTTCGGTGTCGTCTTTGGACATGAAAGGTGCGTAGAGGCTTCCTTGCTCGAAACGGCGTGTGAATTCGGCAACGGTTAGGTTTCCTTGTTTGAGTTCGAGAAACTCCTTAAGCTTTTGTGCTCGAACATGTTGGGGATCGTGCATGTATACGCAGCGGAATTTAAAATTTTTAGATCGAACTAATTTCGATTACATGCATAAACTAATCACATAGTCAACGTACCTTAACGCTTCCGCCATACATATGGTAATTTTCGATTTAATTGAAAAATACGTAAAACCGAAAATCACGAAACATGCTTATACTTCATTTCACAAAATCGAAACATGTAATCACGTATTACTCATGCTCATAAATTATAATTCATAGAAAACATGCTCGAATTAATTTACGAAAGTTTCGATTCATTTACCTCTTGTAGCGTGCGATTTCGACGAATCGAAATCCTAGAACGAGTCACGTACAAGCTGCTATATACCACTCCTAGGGGCTGCAGGAACACCACCAAACGGCAGCTGGTCCGAAAGTGAGGCGACGGCGGCGCGTGTGTGTCAGCGGCGGCGGCGCGTGGGCGGTGCAGCGGCGCGTGCGGCGGTGCAGCGGCGGCGTGGCAATTCCGTCGGGGCAACAGCTCCTCTCCAATTAGGTTTCACCTCGAATAAACGGATCTCCCCCTACTGTAGCACTAGATACAAAGGGGTTAGATAACAAAGGGAATACGATAGAGAAAGGAGAGGAAAAACCGGCGGATTCCGGCGGTGATCGGCGCCGGAGCGGCGGGGCAGCAGCGACCGAGAGGCTGGACGGCTAGGGCTGGACGGCTAGGGTTTTGGTGTGTAAAAATCTGATCTCAAACTCTTGTTTGAGGTCTATTTATACTTAGGGTTTTCAACCCTAGCGGGCTTAAGTCATTGGGCTTGACCCACTGATGCATTAAGCCCATTCTCTCGTCGGCCTCGTTTCTAATAAACGATCGTCCACAAAATTATAACAAAATTATATTTGTGACGAGCTCAAAGTCCTCGTCGATACGAGTGCCTCTTCAAAATTTCCAATTTCCAAAATTGGAAACTTCCACTTCAGTGGACCTGCTAAATTGGGAAACTTCTCAATTTAGAAAGTTCACTAATTTCCGCATATCTCTTTCTCTACGTTTATTCCGACTCGTAATCCACAATCACGAATCTTGGACTCAATCATATTGACCTCCAACTTTGCAAAGATTAACATATTAATCTATGCTCATTGTTATCAAGGATCCATGTTACACGAGAAGTGTGACCCTCAATGGTTCAGGTGTATGCTAGCCGTGGGCTCACAACTCTTTGTGATTCGAACAACACATTGTTCTTATACGAACTCCTCCCAAGAGTCCTGATTAGAGTAAAACTCATTTTACCTAATCCCGATCAAATCGGTGCCCAACGAATCAAGATTGGCGTCTAGCAACTACGCATCATGATTCCCTAGATACAAATGAAGTGCCTGCAAGAACCTTATGATATAGTTAGCGTACAGTACGATCCCTTCGTAGCACATGTCCCGATTGAACTAGAGGCATTGGTTCACCGAGACCTCTTATAAAGTTCAATAACCGTGCGAACGTTCTAGGTATTATAAATCCGTTCGTGTGCGACTTAGGGAAACACATTTCCCTAATCACCCCGTCAGAACACACAGGACATCCATGACTACTCAAGCGCTCGAATCCCCTACTACAATGCACAGACTTCACACTAGATTTCGGATTGCACGAACGTTGTCCCTTGGAGTGGTCCGCGGTGGGACTCAGGGACAGGTCACGATACAATCGGTCCTCTAGTGAAGTCACGGTGATGTCTGGGTCTTAAGGACTAATGGTGTACAACTATATCTTAGAAACCTATTACTCGATGAATGAGAACCACTTAAATATTTCTAGGGCGAGGGAGTTCAGTGAACTCATCCAGTATGAGCACCCACTCAAGTATGCCGATGTCACAACACCGAGGACTGATGAGATGCAGTACACATACACTAAGTGCTAGTCTCAAAAGGGAAAGGCCGGTATCCTCATTATTGGCGTAACCCATCAACTAGGAACAAGGTTTAACAGTTACATTACATTGCTGAGTTATCTCACGATTCTACTAGACCAACTCACAGTAATAGAGTAACTCGTTAGGACTATATCTATGCTGCTTGCATGGGATAACAGATATAGAATGCCAAATAAGATATTTTATTATTACGAACGAAAAACGATTGTTTTATTACAAGGAAAAGAGAAAGACCACAACCACAAGTTGGCTTGTTGGTCACCTACTCTAACAATCTCCCACTTGACCTAAAGCCAACTACACATAAATCTAAGTCCCATCGACTCTCGATGTTTCTCGTGGACTGATCCTGACAATGGCTTGGTGAAGGGATCTGCAATATTGTCCTCCGAGGTGACTCTGTCTAGCTAGACTTCACCTCTCTCTATGATCTCTCGGATCACATGGTATTTTCTCAACACGTGCTTCGACTTCTGATGAGCTCTTGGTTCCTTAGCTTGCGCTACGGCTCCGTTGTTATCGCAGTACAGCCGTACTGGATCGCTAGCGTTCGGAAACACACCCAACTCTTGGATGAATTTCCTAATCCATGACCCTTCCTTTGAAGCATCTGATGCTGCAATATATTCAGCCTCGGTGGTGGAATCTGCCGTCGTGCCTTGTTTGGAACTCTTCCAACACACGGCACCTCCGTTGACTTTGAATATATACCCCGAGTTTGACTTTGAGTCATCCACGTCCGATTGAAAACTAGAATCCGTGAAGCCTTCTAATTTCAACTCGGTATCCCCATAGACCAAAAACAAATCTCGAGTTCTTCGCAAGTACTTGAGAATGTCCTTCACAGCCTTCCAATGGGCTGGGCCGGGGTCGGACTGATATCTGCTTGTGACGCTCACAGCATACGCAATATCAGGTCGTGTACATAGCATGCCATACATTATGCTTCCTATAGCGGATGCATAAGGTGTCCTTTTCATCTCCTCGATTTCCATTTGCGTTTGTGGACGCATGGATTTCGAGAGACGAACCCCATGGGACATTGGCAAGAATCCCTTCTTGGATTCTTCCATGCTAAACCGTTTAAGAACGGTGTCTATGTACATGGATTGGGACAAGCCAAGCAATCTCCTCGATCTATCTCTATAGATCCGTATTCCCAATACGTAGGATGCTTCTCCCAAATCCTTCATCGAGAAACGTGTGGATAACCATACTTTAGTTGACTGCAACATCCCTACATCATTCCCAATGAGTAGTATGTCATCAACATAAAGTACAAGGAAAGTCACTGCACTCCCACTAACCTTCTTGTAGACACAAGGTTCCTCCGGGTTTTTCACAAATTCAAACTCTTTGATAGTTGTGTCGAACCTTTTGTTCCAACTACGGGATGCTTGTTTCAATCCATAAATGGATCGCTGGAGTTTGCAAACCTTTTGCTCATCTCCAGAAGATATGAAGCCTTCCGGCTGCGCCATGTAAATTTCTTCCTCAATGTCCCCATTAAGGAAAGCGGTCTTCACATCCATTTGCCATATCTCGTAGTCATACCACGCAGAAATGGCCAGCAAAATCCTAATGGACTTAAGCATAGCAACAGGAGAGAAGGTTTCCTCATAGTCAACTCCTTGCTTTTGAGTATAACCCTTCGCCACCAATCTAGCCTTGTAGGTACCTTTCCATCTACTCCAATTTTCTTCTTATAGATCCACTTGCAACCTATGGGAAAAATTCCCTCGGGTGGATCTACCAAGGTCCATACCTTGTTGGAGTACATAGAGTCCATTTCGGATTTCATGGCATTTAGCCAATGTCCCTTGTCTGTATCCGATACAGCTTCGTTGAAAGTTCTAGGATCACATCCTTGGTCAACTTCATCAACGAGGAATAACCTATCGGGCGCTCTCCGAACTCTTTCGGATCTACGCAGTGACAGTTCAGGAGGTATATTAGTGGTTTGTTGAATTGGTTCATTATCTGATTGTTGTGCTTGAACTTCAGATTGTGGTTCTCGAACTTCTTCGAGATCAACTACACTGCCCTTTCTATCCGATAGAAATCCCTTCTCAAGGAACACGGCATTTCTCGAGACGAACACCTTTGCCTCGGAAACATAGTAGAATTCGTATCCCATGGAATCCTCGGGATACCCCACAAAATAGCATAGGTCGGATTTTCTATCCAACTTATCTCCCACTAGCCGCTTCACGTAAGCGGGACAACCCCATATCCTAATATGTTTAAACGTGGGTTTCTTGGAGTGCCAAAGTTCATAAGGTGTGGAGTTAACTGCTTTGGTATTAACCCTATTCAGCAAATACACGGCAGTTAGGAGTGCATGACCCCATAGGTATGCCGGTAGCTCGGTGAACCCCATCATAGATCGAACCATGTCTAACAGTGTTCGATTCCGACGTTCGGAAACTCCATTAAGTTGAGGAGTTCCAGGAGGAGTCCATTGAGACAGAATCCCATTCTCTTTAAGATAGTCTATAAACTCAGTACTTAAGTATTCGCCACCAGGATCGGATCGTAGTTTCTTAATACGTCTACCGAGTTGGTTTTCTACTTGGTGTCTAAAATCTTTGAACCTTTCAAAAGTTTCAGACTTATACTTCATTAAGTACACGAAACCATACCTAGAATAATCATCGGTAAAGGTAACGAAGTAGTTAAAACCACCCCTAGCACTAACGCTTAGTGGACCACACACGTCTGAATGGATCAAATCCAAAAGACCCTCGGCCCGTTCCATCTTCCCTTTGAAGGGAGCCTTGGTCATTTTTCCTTTAAGGCAGGATACACAAGTTTGAAGTGATTTAACGTCCTCCAAGGAGAACATTCTTTCACTAACAAACTTGTTCATCCTTCTCAAGGAAATGTGACCTAGTCGAGCGTGCCAAAGTTGTGCGGGGTTAAGACTTATATCTTTTCGTTTTGCTGATATAACGTTAATAGGTATTTCACTTGGATTCAGTTCATATAAGTTGTTTATAAGTTGTCCCTTACAAATCATATTTTGTTCCTTTTGTATAATGCAAATCGAATTTCCAAAAACAAAAGTAAAACCTTCATTATCCAAAACAGGATAGAAATAAGGTTTCGAATAAGTGACGGAACAAATAAAAAATTGTTCAAAACAATGGAAAAACTAGAATCCAAAACAGAAAGATAAATTGTCCCAATGGCTTCAGCAGCAACCCTTGCTCCGTTGCCCATTCTTAGGTAGGTCTCACCCACATTAAGCTTCCTACTTCTTGTCATGAGCTGCAAATCATTACAAAGATGTGAGCCACAACCAGTATCCAATACCCAAGCAGAAGATTTAACGGACAAGTTAACTTCAACTAAATACGTACCCTTTTCAGAACGTTTCTGATCGAGGTAAGCCTTGCAGTTGCGTCGCCAATGGCCCTTCTTTCCACAATGATGGCAAGCGTCATCAACTTGCTTGGTGACCTCAGCTTGCTAAATCCTGATCAAATTCTAACACAAAGGCATACTACATGCGGACAGATTCAATGCAGAAGCTTTAAAAATTTATTCCTCTTAAACTACTCATGCAAATAACCCCAAAATGTTACCATAACACCTAACATGAGTCTAGATCACTCAGTTAAAACAGTTTTGAAATATTCATGGCCATTTAGGAGAAATAAATAAAATGGCACAGTCACTCAGTTTAAAAATCCAGAACAGGGGAGGGAGTTTTGAAAATTCATAATAAATTCCTCAATGACCCAAAAACTACCAAATTGTACCCCAAGGCAGAAAGGGTAGTGTAAAACATTTTCCAAGTGGAAACAAGGCATTTGAGTGAGTAAAACTCCAGTTATACGAGAAAACACTCGAATGACCCTGTTTCAATGCAGTAGCGAGAAATAAATCATAACTAAATAACTACTTACCCAAATCATGCACAAGACCTACCAATATGATTCGAACAGAGAGATGCAGAGACTCCTAAAATTTCATGATTTTCTAGGCAGAACACCTATATGAAAATAATTTTAGAACATGGAGACAATTACGAAGAAATTACTAGCCGAAAGCATGCATGCATATAAATAGAGAAAATTTGCTTTCGCTTACAAAAGGCTACGGATTACCGATTAATTATCCAAAATAGGGTAATCCTAATTACTATTACACATATCGTCTTTTAATAATTTCCACCGATCGGAGGAAGCGATCGGTAGAAAATACCTAAAACCGTATCAAACGTCTTTACAAGAATATTATACAAATAGAACCACATAACCAAATTAAGAGCCAACACTATCCACAACCCCTCCATACGATCCCCTTCCGATTCTCGAGTTCGATTCCCAACTTCACCTCTCGGGCCCTAGATCGGGTATACCTACAAACATACAACACCTATATGAGTCTTTGAGGACTCAATGAGAATCTTGAAGTAATATCGAATACACATAGCACATAGAGCATACATATATCCATACATATATATACATACATATATCTTATACATGAACATACAACATGAAGTAAAACAATCATATACTTCCCTTTTTCGTCGGCTTTCTTCATTCACATAATTGTCACCACGCATAGAGTGAGATAATTCCCACCTTTATAACCCTATGATCCCAAGACCATAGAGTGAGAATATCCCACTTTTATAACCCTATGCCATGACACGTATTGATGAATATAGAAGGAATTTCCCACCTTTATAACCCTACGGTCCCAAGACCATAGAGTGAGATTTTCCCGCCTATATCAACAACACCGAAATGCAACATGCATGACATGAAAAATTGTCGGGAATCCCTCGGAAGAGCCAATCTAAGTTACGGATAAATAACCCCATGTAATTCGAACCATGACTAACTACGTGGGATCAAACCACCCCTAGGCCCTACGGTACCAGGCTCGCCGTACCCGAGAAATTTACCGTAACTTCGAAAGACTTTCCAACATAGTTTTATCTTTTAAAAATTCATGACACTTAATGCACCCACCCATGCACCCTTTCTACTTACCCTTCTCTCATCCTTACACCCAATGATTCACATAAGGAAGCAAGAGCACATAGGAGCACATAGAAAATACACATAAAGCTTCACAAAATCATTTAGCCATAAAAACATAGAAATAACCGAAATCTTAACATGCAAAAACAATCTAACAACAAAGTTCACTAGATCTAGCATTTTTACAAGAATAAAATTCAAGACTTTCATCTTTACATTTATTCAAGCAAATACACTAGATCTTCACATGCAAGAGTATTTTAAACCAAATTAGCACAAGTTCTTAGTTCTTAAACCATTTTTCAAAGAAAACACTAGATCTTAACATGCAAGACTTTAGATCAACCATCGATCACTAGATCTTAACATGCAAGACCTTAGATCACAATTAATCACCAATCTTAACATGCAAGGCCTTAAAACAACAATCAACACAAGATCAACACATGCAAAACACAAAATAAACCAAGCATGTGGTGGTGGTGGTGGCTGCCGAAAGATGAAGGGGAAGGGAGGAAAAGAAGACCTTTGGTCTTACTTGAAGGTGTGAAAAAAAAGGCATGCCTAGTCTATAGGGTAGGGAACTAGGCTTTAGGTATTTCTTTCTATGCTCAAAGTACAACCATACCAATGCATGTTTTTCTACCAATTAATATGCAAGAATTTAAAAATCATGTGTGTGTGTGTGAGTGATGTCCGAAAATTCAAGAAAATGTGGGGAGCATTTTCTAATTTTCGACATTAATTAAAAATCCAAAAATGCATGGGGAAATTTATTTTCTAAAATTTTGTGTATGAAATGCTCATTTAAAAATCACATGCAAGAATAAAATCCTAATTCATGAAAATAATTTATTTCGACATTCTATTTCGAAATATTTCCCTAAGCACATAATTCACATAATCACATAATTCACATAATCACATAATTCACATAATCACATAATTCACATAATCACATAATTCACATAATAATTGCATAATTACCTAATTCACGTAAATACTAATCATGCAAGAATTATTATAAATTCTAATTTCGCAATTATTCACATAAAGGTGGTAAAAATTATTTTACCGAAAATGCGGGGTGTTACAAATGAAGGGAGTCCGTTAATTATATTTGCAATTAATCGTATTAATTAATTAATTCATGAGATGAATGATTGTAATTAAGTACGATGATGATCGTATGTCTCTCTTAGGATCAATATGCGTTTCCACATACCTAGAGAACATAGTTGTAGGAATCACAAACGATCATTACCTAAAACTTCCGATGAGCTAATAAGATTTAATAAATAAAATCCCTCATTCTTAATCAAGAATAATTATCAAGCTATAAAGAAAAACCAAATTGTTGAATTTTTCTTTCCTTCTACCAACAATTAAATTATGTGTAGCCTCTCATAATAGTGCAGTAAGCCGTGTTAGCGGGGAGTACTATTGTGGGATAAGCTGTAATTTAATTGACATTAGATGGAGATACAGTCATAGATAAAATTATATTGGATTAATGTGGTCGGCTAGATTAACTAGGGATTGCATTAGTTTGATATAGTTGGATCTATGACATCTCATATTGGTAGGCTAGATTTGACACACGAAGATTTTGATATTCGCTAGATTAACTTAGGTCATTATCAAGTGTGAGGTAAAACAAACTTTAGGGTCACATAGTGATGTGATTTATAGTACTCTACCTTTAGGCTTATGTAATCGGAATAGATTAACTACGGGTTACATTAGCGCTATTGGACCTAAAGCCCATTAAAGAAAAATAAGTTTTCTCGCTTGTCTGCTAGAGGGTGGTGGAATTCGATAAAATTAGTGGGAGAACAATTAAAACATAAAAGTCCAAAATTTTAATTGTAATGATTATTACGAACTAAACTCTAATTATTGTCTTCTTAAAATTTTGTCAGGAACAATGTCCAAACATCCCCTTTCCTCTATCCTCGACGAAAACAAACTCACCGGTCCAAACTATTTGGATTGGCTTCGCAATCTGGAACTTGTGCTCCAAGTCGAGAAGCGTCTCTATGTGCTCAATGAACGTCCCCCTGCTGCTCTCCCTGCGACTGCTACTGCTGACGAGACTGCCACTTTCGAGGCATGGAAGAAGGACGACCTCCATGCGAGGTGCTACATTTTAGCATCCATGGTGCCAGAGCTCGCGAGGAAGTATGAGTCTCACGTGCATGCTTATGATATCAAGCATCATCTTGAAAGCATGTACAGTGAGAATACTAGGGCATCGAGGTACTCAGCTACCAAGGAGTTGATCACCATGAGGCTGCGTGAAGGGGCTTCGGTCCACGAGCACGGTCTCAAGATGATAACTCTCCTTGAGAAGCTGGTGAGCCTTGATGTCACCCTCCCGGCCGAGCTCTCGGTGGATTTGATCCTACTGTCCCTTCCTAGTTCTTATGAATCGTTCATAGTGAACTTCAACATGAACCAGCTCGATCCACCATTGGATGAGTTGTTGAACATGTTGGTCAGCTATGAGTCCACGATCAAGAAGGAGAAATCTGTTCTCCTAGTTGCTCCTTCTGCGAAGAAAGGTTCTTTTCAGAAGAAAAGGAAAGAAAGGAGTTTCGGCCCGAGCAAGAAACTTGAGAAGGGCGAGTCGAGCGGAGTGAAGAATGACAAGGTCACCAACCAAGTTGATGACGCTTGCCATCATTGTGGAAAGAAGGGCCATTGGCGAAGCAACTGCAAGGATTACCTCGATCAAAACGTTCTGAAAAGGGTACGTATTTAATTGAAGTTAACTTGTCCATTAAATCTTCTTCTTGGGTACTGGATACTGGTTGTGGCTCACATCTTTGTAATGATTTGCAGCTCATGACAAGATGTAGGAGACTTAATGTGGGTGAGACCTACCTAAGGATGGGCAACGGAGCAAGGGATGCTGCTGAAGCCATTGGGACGATTTATCTTTCTGTTTTGGATTCTAGTTTTTCCATTGTTTTGAACAATTGTTTATTTGTTCCGTCACTTATTCGAAACCTTATTTCTATTCCTGTTTTGGATAATGAAGGTTTTACTTTTGATTTTGGAAATTCGATTTGCATTATACAAAAGGATCAAAATATGATTTGTAAGGGACAACTTATATGAACAAAATCCAAGTGAAATACCAATTAACATTATATCAGCAAAACGAAAAGATATAAGTCTTAACCCCGCACAACTTTGGCACGCTCGACTGGGTCATATTTCCTTGAGAAGGATGAACGAATTTGTAAGTGAAGGATTGTTATCCTTGGAGGACGTGAAATCACTTCAAACTTGTGTATCCTGCCTCAAAGGAAAAATGACCAAGACTCTTTTCAAAGGGAAGATGGAACGAGCCGAGGGTCTTTTGGATTTGATCCATTCAGACGTGTGTGGTCCACTAAGCGTTAGTGCTAGGGGTGGTTTTAACTACTTCGTTACCTTTACCGATGATTATTCTAGGTATGGTTTCGTGTACTTAATGAAGTATAAGTCTGAAACTTTTGAAAAGTTCAAGGATTTTAGACACCAAGTAGAAAACCAACTCGGTAGACGTATTAAGAAACTACGATCCGATCGTGGTGGCGAATACTTAAGTACTGAGTTTATAGACTATCTTAAAGAGAATGGGATTATGTCTCAATGGACTCCTCCTGGAACTCCTCAGCTTAATGGAGTTTCCGAACGTCGGAATCGAACACTATTAGACATGGTTCGATCTATGATGGGGTTCACCGAGCTACCGGCATACCTGTGGGGTCATGCACTCCTAACTACCGTGTATTTGCTGAATAGTGTTAATACCAAAGCAGTTAACTCCACACCTTATGAACTTTGGCACTCAAAGAAACCCACGTTTAAACATATTAGGATATGGGGTTGTCCCGCTTACGTGAAGCGGCTAGTGGGAGATAAGTTGGATAGAAAATCCGACCTATGCTATTTTGTGGGGTATCCCGAGGATTCCATGGGATATGAATTCTACTATGTTTCCGAGGCAAAGGTGTTCGTCTCGAGAAATGTCGTGTTCCTTGAGAAGGAATTTTTATCGGATAGAAAGGGCAGTGTAGTTGATCTCAAAGAAGTTCGAGAACCACAATCTGAAGTTCAAGCACAACAATTAGATAATGAACCAATTCAACAAACCACTAATATACCTCATGAACCGTCGCTACGTAGATCCGAAAGAGTTCGGAGAGCGCCCGATAGGTTATTCCTCGTTGATGAAGTTGACCAAGGATATGATCCTAGAACTTTCAACGAAGCTATATCGGATACAGACAAGGGACATTGGCTTAATGCCACGAAATCCGAAATGGACTCTATGTACTCCAACAAGGTATGGACCTTGGTAGATCCACCCGAGGGAATCGTTCCCATATGCTGCAAGTGGATCTATAAGAAGAAAATTGGAGTAGATGGAAAGGTATCGACCTACAAGGCTAGATTGGTAGCGAAGGGTTATACTCAAAAGCAAGGAGTTGACTATGAGGAAACCTTCTCTCCAGGTGCTATGCTCAAGTCCATTAGGATTTTGCTGGCCATCTCTGCGTGGTATGACTACGAGATATGGCCAATGGATGTGAAGACCGCTTTCCTTAATGGGGACATTGAGGAAGAAATTTACATGGCGCAGCCGGAAGGCTTCATATCTTCTAGAGATGAGAAAAAGGTTTGCAAACTCCAGCGATCCATTTATGGATTGAAACAAGCATCCCGTAGTTGGAACAAAAGGTTCGACACAACTATGAAAGAGTTTTAATTTGTGAAAAACCCGGAGGAACCTTGTGTCTACAAGAAGGTTAGTGGGAGTGCAGTGACTTTCCTTGTATTTTATGTTGATGACATACTACTCATTGGGAATGATGTAGGGATGTTGCAGTCAACTAAAGTATGGTTCTCCACACGTTTCTCGATGAAGGATTTGGGAGAAGCATCCTACATATTAGGAATACGGATCTATAGAGATAGATCGAGGAGATTACTTCGCTTGTCCCAATCCATGTACATAGACACCATTCTTAAATGGTTTAGCATGGAAGAATCCAAGAAGGGATGCTTGCCAATGTCCCATGGGGTTCATCTCTCGAAATCCATGCGTCCTCAAACGCAAAAGGAAATCGAGGAGATGAAATGGACACCTTATGCATCCGCTATAGGAATCATAATGTATGGCATGCTGTGTACACGACCTGATATTGCGTATGCTGTGAGTGTCACAAGCAGATATCAGTCCGACCCCGGCCCAGCCCATTGGAAGGCTGTGAAGGACATTCTGAAGTACTTGCGAAGAACTCGAGATATGTTTTTGGTCCATGGGGATACCGAGTTGATATTAGAAGGCTTCACGGATTCTAGTTTTCAATCGGACGTGGATGACTCGAAGTCAAACTCGGGGTATATATTCAAAGTCAACGGGGGTGCCATGTGTTGGAAGAGTTCCAAACAAGGCACGACGGCTGATTCCACCAACCGAGGCTGAATATATTGCAGCATCAGATGCTTCAAAGGAAGGGTCATGGATTAGGAATTTCATCCAAGAGTTGGGTGTATTTCCGAACGCTAGCGATCTAGTACGGCTGTACTGCGATAACAACGGAGCCGTAGCGCAAGCTAAGGAACCAAGAGCTCATCAGATGTCGAAGCACGTGTTGAGAAAACACCATGTGATCGGAGAGATCATAGAGAGAGGTGAAGTCAAGCTAGACAGAGTCACCTTGGAGGACAATATTGCAGATCCCTTCACCAAGCCATTGTCAGGATCAGTCCACGAGAAACATCGAGAGTCGATGGGACATAGATTTATGAGTAGTTGGCTTTAGGTCAAGTGGGAGATTGTTAAAGTAGGTGACCAACAAGCCAACTTGTGGCTGTGGTCTTTCTGTTTTTCCTTGTAATAAAACGATCGTTTTTTGTTCGTAATAATAAAATATTTCATTTGGCATTCTATATCTCTTATCCCATGCTAAAAGCATAGATATAGTCCTAACGAGTTACTCTATTACTGTGAGTTGGTCTAGTAGAATCGTGAGATAACTCATCAATGTAATGTAACTGTTAAACCTTGTTCCTAGTCGATGGGTTACGCCAATAATGAGGATACCGGCCTTTCCCTTTTGAGACTAGCACTTAGTGTATGTGTACTGCGTCTCATCAGTCCTCGGTGTTGTGACATCGGCATACTTGAGCGGGTGCTCATACTAGATGAGTTCACTGAACTCCCTCGCCCTAGAAATCTATAAGTGGTTCTCATTCATCGAGTAATAGGTTTCTAAGACCTAGACATCACCGTGACTTCACTAGAGGACCGATTGTATCGTGACCTGTCCCTGAGTCCCACCGCGGACCACTCCAAGGGCCAACGTTCGTGCAATCCGAAATCTAGTGTGAAGTCTGTGCATTGTAGTAGGGGATTCGAGCGCTTGAGTAGTCATGGATGTCCTGTATGTTCTGACGGTTTATAATCCATGGAATCTCTGGCCAGAGTCGATAGTGGGGTGATTAGGGAAATGTGTTTCCCTAAGTCGCACACGAACGGATTTATAATACCTAGAACGTTCGCACGGTTATTGAACTTTATAAGAGGTCTCGGTGAACCAATGCCTCTAGTTCAATCGGGACATGTGCTGCGAAAGGATCGTACTGTACGCTAACTATATCATAAGGTTCTTGCAGGCACTTCACTAGTATCTTGGGAATCATGATGCGTAGTTGCTAGACGCCAATCTTGATTCGTTGGGCACCGATTTGATCGGGGATTAGGTAAAATGAGTTTTACCTTAATCGGGACTCTTGGGAGGAGTTCGTATAAGAACAATGTGTTGTTCGAATCACAAAGAGTTGTAAGCCCACGACTAGCATACACCTGAACCATATAGATCCTTGATAACAACAAGCATAGATTAATGTGTTAATCTTTGAACGATTGGATGTCGATATGATTGAATCCAAGATTCGTAATTGTGGATTGCGAATCGAAATAAACGTAGAGAAAGAGAGACATGCGGAATTTAGTGAACTTTCTAAATTGGGAAGTTTCCCAATTTAGCAAGTCCACTGAAGTGGAAGTTTCCAATTTTGGAAATTGGAAATTTCGAAGAGGCACTCGTATCGACGAGGACTTTGAGCTCGTCACAAATATAATTTTGTTATAATTTTGTGAACGATCGTTTATTAGAAACGAAGCCGACGAAGGAATGGGCTTAATACATCAGTGGGTCAAGCCCAATGACTTAAACCCACTAGGGTTGAAAAACCCTAAGTATACATAGACCTCAAACAAGAGTTTGAGATCAGATTTTATGCACGAAACCCTAGCCGCTCAAGCCCAAGCCGCTCTCCCCTTCGACCGTTGCTCCCCCGCCGCGCCACCGCTGATCATCGCCGGAAAACCGCCGGTTTTCTCCTCTCTTCTCCTTCGTTTACTTGTTGTTTATCTAAATCGTTTACATCTAGTGCTGTAATTCCAGTGGGTCGAAAATACGAGGTGAAACCTAATTGGAGAGGAGCTTCTGCCCCGACGAATCCACGCACCGCCGCTGCACCGCCGCACGCGCCGCTACGCAATCCACGCGCCACCGCTGCTGCTGCCACGCGCCGCCGCTGCTGCTGCCACACACCGCCGTTCGTCGCTTGCTGGATCAGCTTGTTCCAGCCGTGAGTTGCAGCCCCGAGTATTGGTAATTTGCAGCTTGTACGTGATTGATTCTAGGTTTCGATTCGTCGAAATCTCACGCTACAAGAGGTAAATAAATCGAAACTTTCGTAAATTAATTCGAGCATGTTTGTATGAATTATAATTTATGATTATGAGTAATATGTGATTACGTGTTTCGATTTTATTGAATGATGAACAAGCATGTTTCGTAATTTTCGGTTTTACGTGTTTTTCAATTAAATCGATAATTACCATATGTATGGCGGAAGCGTTAAGGTACGTTGACTATGTGATTAGTTTATGCATGTAATCGAACCTAGTTCGATCTAAAATTTTTAAATTACGTTGCGTATGCATGCACGATCCCCAACACTAAGCACTACTTATTCCATAACTAAAATTTAGTTAGAAAATAAGAGAGTTAAAAATAAAACGTGGAAATAATCCACGTGTTTCAAACTCTCCCTTTTTAACTTTCTGATCAAAACTAAATTTTAGCTTAACTCCCCCTAAGTCATTGCTTGAACTCCCCCTGAATTTGACAACCAACATGAACATAAAAGTTCAGAGGAAAAAAAAAACTGAACAAAACCAAATATTGTTCATAAAACAAATTAAAGTAGAATATCCAAGGTCTCCTGAGTATCAGCTGTTGTTTCTCCATCTGGACCCACTGCTTTCCTCTGCTTCTTCTTCATTAACTCCTTGCTCTCTGCCTCTGGCATCCAAGGGATGAGAAGTCCCTGCTTCAACTTCATGACTGACTTTTTCTCCCCCTTTTTGATCAGAAAGAGCTTTCTGGTGCATGTCCACCATGGAGTGATGGTATGTGATCTGAACTAGGGAGTGAGTAAGCTGTTTTAACAAAACAAATCTCGAGAAACAGAAATAAGGATGTCAGGAGTGTTGTCAACATGAGGAGCAACACCTTCAGTACCAAGATTATTTTGATCTGATTGAGTTTAGAGAAAATTATCTCCATTCAAGGGAAAATCATGGACATGAGGAGCTTTGAGAAAATTTTGAGAAACAGTTATCATGCCAAGTGGAGTGTGAAGATGTTCTGATTCATCTTGGCCCAAATTTTGAGAAAACAGAATGAAGTAGATGAGAGAGGGATTTAAAACGATTGCCAGAAATAGTCTTACAAACCTCAGTAAAATCACCATAATTATCCTCATCAATTACAGTAGGAGTTTGTAAATGAGAGTTGATAATTTTGGGAGAGAAGGAAAAAATGGAATTTCGCACAAAAATTGTACCAAAGTTTGGAGAATTTAAAAAAAAATTGTAAATTGGCATAAACATTCCTTCACAACAGAAGGATCATAAGGACAGGCAACCTCAACTAGACTAAGGATTTTTCTTTGATCAAGAAAGGCAGTGATCATCATATGTCTATCAAACTCATCCTTGGAAATTTTCTTTTCCTCAATGAATTGGCAATTCATGATTTGAGGACTCAAATTTGAATCAGATTCAAAATAAAAGGTAGGACTGAAGGCATTGTTTACCTCAAACGGAGTTGACAGATCCTTCCCATCCAAGTCTAGCTCTTCTTCCTCAGAGGATTCCTCTTCTTCTGAGTCTTCAAGTTCATCTGGGATGTATGCTGGATCAGATGATGCAATAGGTGGAGCAGCATCTTCTTCCATCTGAGATGAGTCCTCCGAAGAATCACTGTCAGACTCTGAGGATGGCAAATTATTGCGGAAAGAGGCAAGGGCACTTCCCAACTGTCATCACTTTTCTCATTCTCTTCAACCTGGGAAGGTGGTGCATCCACTTGAACAGCTACTTCTGCAAGAGTTTCCAGAGGGTCTGCATGTGGTGCTGAGGGTGTTTCTTCAGTGGTAGTGAAATCCTGAGCATCAACAGTGGGAATGTCAACATGCTCGGCAGAGGACATCCCAGAAAAATCAGACATTTCTTCATCCTGGTAGGGAGCAGCATCCTCAGCAGCACTCTGAGGGGCATTGGCTGAGACACTGGGTGCAGCAGCATCTTCTGGAACATGTGCAGCAACATCTTCAGAAACAGGATGTTGGGAAGCTGCTGCTGCCATGTTAGGCTGAGATGTCTCCCCCTGAGTTGATGCTGGTGGAGTTGAGTCGTTGGAGGATGACTCAGTGGAGCTTGAGGAGAGAGCTTGGGCTTCTGGTTCTGCAAAGGTAGGATCTACTTCTTCATCATCTGTGTCTTCATCCACCAAATGAAGACCTCTTGGTGGGTTTTCCCTAACTGGAGTACGACCACCTCTGCCGCCTCTTCTTCCACCTATGCCTCATATTCTGGGAGAGATATCTTCCCTCCGGCGTTGTGACCCAGCAATATTCAGATCTGGGAAGGGATTCATGCGCTTGGGCCGGCGAGTTGGAAACCTTCATGCACTGGAAGAGGGACCCACATACTCGAAGTTGTCTGGGTCAATCGGATTCAGCTCGTCACCGGGCTCAATCAAACTGATCGGCATAGCTTCAAGGTTGACAGGATGAACGATGACGGCCAGATTCGGGTCTCCTGGTTCAGGTGCTGCAGCATCGTTGTGGACGTCACCGACGGCTGGAAGAGGATTTCTAGGAGGAGATGCCATGATACAGTAGATAAAAAAAATTGCTTCTTATGCTTTTAATTTTTGGGTGTGAATTTTCGAAAGAAGAAGCACGAAATTTATAAGCCCTAATTTTTGCTGAAAAAAAATTGAAGTGGAGAAGGTGAAGAAGTGGTGTGCGTTTTTCTTGGAGAAAGTGTGATTAAAGAGAATAAAGGTTTATTTGGTAGTTTAACGCAAAACGTGACACATGGCACAATAAGGAGTGGACTTAGTGGAAGATAAAAGACTAACCCATGAACCCCATGACCCATATAAACAGTGATAATTCAATAATAAATAAAATAATAAAAATAGTAGCAGTAGCACTCACGATATTTTCACAAAAATAGAAAACACATCTATTAATGATTAATAGTGTGAGAAAAAAAATTGGCTAACAGGCATAGATTTTATTATATATATAACTTTTTTTATTTTTTATTTTTATTATTTTTTTTTTTGTGTTAATTAAAACTCTTATTTTCAAGTCAAACAATTCACATGGAACATGATCAAGTGTTCAGTTTGAAGGTTCCTCAGTTACTAAGATATGACTATCGAAATAGAGGAGTTTGACTTATGTGATTATAATTGTTCTCTGAATGTTTACATGAAGCATGATCACGTTTCAAGGTGAAAGACTTCCTGTTACTTATTTAGAGAATAATCTATCACAGTGAAGTCATTATTTAAAGAAGCTAAGCTTCAATAAATTATGTTGCAGCTTAAGATATTGGATGAGGTACTGCAACATATTTCAAGACATGTTTATTGAGTACACATCCCGAGAGATTTCCTATGTTTAGAAAACCTCTCATAATCTAATGCCTTAGTAAAGATGTCAGCCAGCTGATCTTCTGTAGGAATGTACTTTAAGCACACTATATTTTTCTCAACTATATCACGAATAAAATGATGTTTAATATCTATGTGTTTAGTTCGTGAGTGTTGAACTGGATTTTTTGAAATATCAATAGCACTTGAATTATCACAATATATGGTCAGGATGTCACTGGTTAACCCATAATCCCCCAACATTTGTTTCATCCAAATTAGTTGAACACAACATCCTCCAGCAACTACATATTCTGATTCAGCTGTTGAAAGTGATACACAATTTTGTTTTCTACTGAACCATGAAACCAGATTATTCCCTAAAAAGAAACATGCACCTGAGGTGCTTTTTCTGTCACTAATATCCCCAACCCAATCAGAATCACTAAAGCCTATCAAGTTTGTATTAGTGTCTTTGAAAAACTGAATCCCTAAGTCTACTGTACCTGCAACATACCTAATTATCCTCTTCACAGCTTTAAGATGAGTGACTTTGGGATTAGCTTGATACCTGGCACACACACAAACACTAAACATAATGTTAGGCCTGCTTGCTGTTAGATACAGAAGGCTTCCAATCATGCTTCTGTAAAGGGTGCTGTCAACATCTTCAGCAACATCATCCTTGGACAGTTTTTGACTTGAACCCATTGGAGTTTTCATGTGCTTGGTTGACTCCAAATCAAACCTTTTGACCAAACTGAGAGCATACTTCTTTTGATTTACAAAAATTCCTTCACCTGTCTGTTTGATTTGGAGTCCTAGGAAGTAATTCAACTCTCCTACAATGCTCATTTCAAAAGTGTGAGACATAGAATCTACAAAAGAATGTAAAAGGTTAGCGCAGGTAGAACCAAACACAATATCATCAACATATATCTAAACAATAATGATATGGTTATTTGTTCTTCTAACAAATAGAGTCATGTCTGCCTCTCCTCTGTTAAACTGTATTTCAAGTAAGAAGTCAGTGAGTCTTTGATACCAAGCTCTAGGAGCTTGTTTAAGACCATACAGAGCCTTCTTAAGCTTGAAAACATGATTAGGTTTGGCAGAATCTTCAAACCCCTTGGGCTGCTCTATATATGCTTCTTCATTTAGAACACCATTCAGAAATGCACTTTTGATGTCCATCTGATACAACTTGATTTTAAGAAAACAGGCTATAGCAAGAAGTAATCTAATAGATTCAATTCTAGCTACTGGAGCAAAAGTTTCATCAAAGTCTATACCCTCAATTTGAGTATAACCTTGTGCTACTAACCTAGCCTTATTTCTAACAACTGTACCTTTTTCATCAGTTTTGTTTTTGAAGATCCACTTAGTTCCTGTCACATTTACATTACTTGGTCTAGGAACTAAGTACCAAACATCATTCCTGATGAACTGATTCAGCTCTTCATGCATTGCATTAATCCAAAACTCATCCTTCAGTGCTTCTGCAATATTCCTTGGTTCGACTGAAAATACAAAGCAAGTAGTTCCAGTTAGTGCACATTCAGAAGATAAATTTGCAAATCTTACCATATCTCTGTAAACTCTCTCTTTTCTTCTGGTCCTTATCCCATCAAAGATATCTCCCACAACTTGAGTAGAGGGGTGATTTTTCTGGATTCTACTTGATGGTTCCTTTCTGCAGACATAATGAGTTGGCTGTAATTCAGCTTATGTGCTCTCAGTAGGATGTATTGAGTCAGATGTGGTAACACTTGGTTCAACACCCCTGTCGGCGCCATATTTCCGGCTATTGAAGATCGAGGAAATCCGCCATGTTTTGGAATTAAAAGATTGGCAAAGATTTGTTTTCCATATTTATTTTGGAATTTATTAGAGTCCTATTCTTATAATACTTCTATTAGGACTTAGATTTATTTCCATGTATTTTATTCTAGTTAGGTATCTTTTGTATTTATCTAGAATAGAAGTAGAAATCAACTAGGATTCTATTTCCTATTTTTTTTTTTTTTTGATTGAAGATGTAAATAGTATAAATCAAAACAAGTCGTAGACAATTACAACGGGCATACCCGAGGGAATTGAAACACTAAAGGATAGCTACAAGCCATCGAAAAGCATAAAACATAAAAGAAAACATCAAGATCGTAAAACAAGAACAAAGTCGATATGAGGTTAAGCCCCCAAGCCCTAGTTTGCGTCGACTTGGCCAAGCATGGACCGGCCTCCACTGCTGGTCGTCAATTCCGGGTGCTGCATAAACATGGCTGAGTAAACGTGGGTTTGAATCCTCCTAGTGATAGCGGTTGCCGTCGATTCCGTCATGTCGAAACTCCTCTTGTTCCGAGCTGCCCAAATATGGTAAACAACACTCGCCAAAGCACATCTCCTCGTCTTGCTTCGGTAAGATTTGCCCTTGACATCCGTCACGAGCCACTTCAATGCAGCCCTTAGCGTGGTTGGTCTTTGTGAGATCCCCAACCATACCCGAATGCGGTCCCATACCTCTTTCGAGATACTACACCGAAAAAATAAATGCTCACGGTCTTCATTCCCCGCTCCGCACATCACACACGTCTTCTCCACCGTCTCGAATTTTGCCACATTTTCTAGGGTTTGCAACCGATCAAGGGCTGCTAACCAAAGAATGAAAGAGTGCTTGGGAGTCATTGAGTGGTCCCAAATCCGTCGGCCCCAAGGTGGCCCCCCGGTCGGGGCCCTAATCCAGTCGTAAACTCGTCCAACCATAAGCTTCCCCGTGCTCGAGAACGTCTCCATTCGATCAAGGAGCAATGGAACGGACCCCGCCTTTCCCACGATTTCATCCCGAATGCTGCAGAGGTTTTTAAAATACGGGGGTGAAGTCATCGACGGTTGCCATTCCCAAATAGGATTCTATTTCCTAGTTAAATAGATTTCTTGGGGTTCAAGTTAGGTCTTAGGGCTTATTTTCGTGGATATATAAGCCTCCAAGACATAAAAGAACCGGGGACATTATTTGGGAGAAAAACCACTTCATAGCATCGAAGTTTTGCCAAGGCGTTCTGTGGAGCAGGACTGTGCCATCGTTGCACTGTGCCAACATATACAGATTTGCTGTATAGATCTCAAGGGAGATCAGCCGCGTTTTCTGAAGGGAGTTCAGGCTTGAAGAAAGTTCAAGGCACGCGGAGTGGAGCTGCTAGAGAGAGACACGGAGTTCGTTGTGTACAAGAACGGCATATTACATAAAGAGGGAGTCTTTAGTGTTTTTAATAAGTCCTATTAATGTACACTGTAAATCTGAACTAGTGAAATCGTGTTTGCAGGTCCACGTTGATGTAGGGCACATTTGTGTCTGAACCACATTAATTCCTTGTGTTCATTTATTTCCTTTAAGTATTTACTGCGGAGATCAGCAAAATCATCAAATACCACATTTACAGATTCAATAATGGTTCGTGTCTTAAGTTATATACTCTATATGCATGACTGTTATTAGAGTATCCCATAAATAAACTCAAATCACTTTTTGAATCAAATTTAGCTAGATGATCTCTATAATTTAGGACATAGCAAACACATCCAAACACATGCATGTATTCTAGATTAGGTTTCTTACCATAAAGAGTTTCAACACACACAAACACATATTTTTTACCACCTAGACTTTGTACCTCTATAGGACCCATAAGATCCATATGTACAAGTTCAAAACAAATGGTGGTACCAACGTGTTGTAACACTTTGTATGGCACTCTAGTTTGCTTTCCCTTCTAGCACATTCCGCATATAGGCATTGTACTTGTTGAGAAGCTTCAGATTTTTGAAGTTTGTGTGCCCTAGTTTCTAGTGCCACAACTCTACTTCACTTATTCTTGAGCTCTTGCATGAGATGGTATCACCTGTTTGATAACAATCATCCATTGACCTGGAACCTGTCAGTACACAACGATTTTGATTATCAACCATAGAACAACAGTATTTATCAAATTTAACACGTATATCATCATCACACAATTGACTAATACTGATGAGATTTGATCCCAATCCTTCAACATGTAAGGCATTTGAAAGTTTTGGAAGTCCCTCAATACTGAGTGTTCCACGTCCAACCACTTTGCCTTTAGCTCTGCCTCCATAGGTTACACGTCCTCCATTGTGTGTATGGTAGTTTGATAGAAATTCTTTAGTATCAGTCATGTGCCTAGAGCATCCACTATCAAAGTACCATGAACCTGAAATGTTAGAATTTTAAGAAGTGTATACTTCTTTGCACATAAGTTTACCTTTGGGAGTCCATATTCTACACTCCTTTTTGGTAATTTCTACCTTTTTCTTTGAGGTGTTCCTGTTAGAGTAGGTGACCAACAAGCCAACATGTGGCTGTGGTCTTTCGTATTTATTATTGTAATAAACGAACCTTTATTCGTATTAATGATAAAACACCTTGGCATTCTATATCTTTGTCCCTTTGTCACAAGCATAGATATAGTCCTTGCAGTTATTACAAGTACTAGTAATTGATCGTTAGGATCGTGAGATATTTACTTAAGTATTATAACTGTTAAACATGTTCCTAGTCGAAGGGTTACGCCACTAATGAGGATATCGGCCTTTCCCGTTAAGACTAGCACTTAGTGTATGTGTACTGCATCTCATCAGTAAACGGTATTGTGATATCGGCATGCATAAGTGGGTGCTCGTAAGTTGACGAGTTCACTGAACTCCCTCACCCTAGAAATCTCTAAGTGGTTCCCAATAATCGAGTAGAGATATCTATGGTATAGTTGTACACCATTAGTCCTTATGAACTAGACATCACCGTGACTTCACTAGAGGACCAGCTGTATCGTGACCTGTCCCTGAGTTCCACCGAGGACCATCCCAAGGGCCAGTGTTCGTGCAGTCCGAAATCTAGTGGGAGGTCTGTGCATTGTAGTCGGGGATTCGATCGCTAGAAAAGTCTTGGATGTCCTGTGTGTTCTGAAAGTTTGTAATCATTCTAGGTCTCTGGCCAGAGCTGACTAAGTGATGATTAGAGAATTCGATTCTCTAAGTCTTGCACGTGACGATTACAACACTTGGAACGATCGCACCGTCATCGAACATATAAAGAGGTCTCGATGAACCAATGCCTCTAGTTCGATCGGGACATATGAATCGAAGGGACCGTACTGTACGTTAACTATATCTGAAGGTTCTTGCAGGCACTTCATTTGTATCTAGGGAATCATGACGCGTAGTTGCTAGACGCCAATCTTGATTCGTTGGGTGATTAAGGTGAAACGAGCTTCATCTTAATCGTAACTCTAAGGGACGAGTTTTGACCACAAAGAGTTGTGGGCCCACGGCTAGCTTACACCTGAACCATTGAGGGTCACACTGCTCGTGCACATGAGATCTTTGAATAAACGGTCAGAGATAAAATAGTTTATCTTTGCATAATTGGAAGTCAATACGATTGAGTCCAACATTCGTAATTTGGAATTACGAATGAGAATAAGAAAAGGAAAAGAATAGGCGAACGTTGTAGTGGACTTTCTAAATCGGGAAGTTTCCAAATTTAGAAAGTGCACTGAACTAGGGTTTCCACTTTTGGAAAGTTGGAAAATGGAAGATGGCACTCGTAATGACGAGGATGTTATAATGATTCCGAAAATGTAATTGTTGCAATTTTCCGATCATTGGATTGAGAGAAACGAGCAAGTAAAAGTACTAGCGAACTTAAGCTGTTGGGCCCGGTCCAACTTAAGCCCGCTAGGGTTTTATGCAAGACACTATAAATACAAGATTTATAGGTCTTGCACACACAAGTGAAAACCCTAACCCTAGCGGCCGTCCACCTCTCCCTCTCGGCCACTCTCCCCGCGGCCACCACCGCGCCGTCGCCACTCCTCCGTTGCCGGAATCGGCCATCTATTGGCCGATCCCTTTCGGTACTCTTTTCTTCTTTCTTTTTCTTCCGTTAATTCTAACTATTACGTGTCTAGTGCCACGTGCTTAGTAGATCGAAGTATACGAGGTGAAATCCGAGAGGAGGAAGATCTAAGATCGAAGAATCGAGGAGCAGCGCACAAGCCGAAGCCGCACGCTGCCCCACGCGCCGCCCCGGAAGACCGCGCGTGAAATTCACGCGCCGCCGTGGCCTTCTCACCGCCGCTGCTGCTGCACCATTGCTGCCTCGATTGTACGGATTGGTTTCCGTAGCAATCTCGACTTGCTAAACGCTTCTACCTCACGCTTCAAGAGGTAAACACTCGAATCCCTTGTTTCGATTCGTCTATGTTTAAACTATGAATTCATGTTTGCTATCGTATGATTTTATGTGATTATGTGTAATCGTTTTAATCGTTGCAAGCATGTTAATTGGTTTAAACGCGAGCATGTTAATTGATTTAAATTCGGTTAAATTATTTAGCATGTATGTTGTTTTAATTTCGCTGGAAGCGCAAAGGTACGCAATTAATTGATTTAATTTATCGGGCGTGTGCTTATGTGCTTTAAAGTCGTTTAAATCGCACAAAATTTTTGTTTTCCGCTGCGTACACGTGCCCGAAACCCAACAGTGGTATCAGAGCTCGTTGCGCAATTAATTGCGTTTGTTTAATATGCTATGATTTTATGCATGTTCGATTTATTAAAGTAGCGATTGTTGTATTATGTAATTGGGAGTTTTCGTAAGTTTAAAATATTTTTGAAATATTGTTTAGATTTCTAAAATTAAACTTAAAACAAATTGATTTTAATTTTTGGAAAATTATTTTCAATTAATCCCAATTAGATAATTGGATCGACAATCATCTATTTTAGTAATAGGTGTTAGATTAATTAATTAATTTAAATTGTTAAATTGATTTCAATTAATAGAACACACGTATAATATTGATTATACTTCAACTTAATTAATAGTACCTCAACATTATTTGATTGATTTATGTTAGTTGAGGTTCTATAATTATTTTGAAAACTCGATAATTAATTAATGTAATTAATTATGAAATTAGGTCGTATGTTCCTCTTAGGACAATATGCGCTTCCATATACCTTTAGAGAACAAAGATGTAGGAATCACATAGACCAATCCGAACCTTCTGATGAGATAAAACATTTTAATAAAAATCCCTCATTCTTAATTTAATTAAGAATCATTTCAAGCTATAAAGAAAAACCCAATCTGTTGAGTTATTTCTTTCCTTCTGCCAACGGTTGGATTATGTGTAGCCCTTTACTATAGTGCAGTAAGCCGTGTTAGCGGGGAGTGCTGTGGTAGAGTAAGCTGTAATTCAATTGACATAACGATGAAGGTAGCCATAGAAAAGGGTTATGTTGGATTAACGTGGTCGGCTAGATTAACTAGGGACCGCATTAGTTTGGCATAATCAAGTTCTATGAGCATCTTTGATTGGTAGGTTAGACTTGACACACGACGATTTTGATATTCGCGAGATTAACTTAGGTCATTATCAAGTGTGAGGAAAATTAATTTAGGGTCATATTGTGGATATGATTGATTGTGATCTACCTTTGGGCAAATATAATCGGGCTAGATTAACTACGGGTTATATTTGTCTATTGGACCTAAAGCCCATTAAGAAAAATCAGTTTTCTCGTTTGTCTACTAGAGGGAAGTGGAACTCGATAAAATTAGTGGGAGAACAATTAAATAACATAAGTCCAAACATTTAATTGTAACAATCATTTAACGCGAATCTCTAATAATCCTCTTCTCTATATGTCTCAGATAATTATGTCTAAGAATCCCATAATGTCAATCCTCGACAATAAACTCAATGGCCCTAATTACCTAGATTGGTTGCGTAGTCTTAAGCTTGTACTAACCGTTGAGGGGCGTCTCTATGTTTTGAACGAGAGACTTCCCGCCACTATACCCGACACTCATGCTAGGTGCTATATGCATGATAGCCGCCATGGAGCCCGCGCTTGCGAGGAAATATGAGTCTCACTTGCATGCTTTCGATATAAAGGCTCATCTCGATAGCATGTATAGTGAGAATATTAGGGCATCGAGGTACGCTGCTACAAAGGAGTTGATCACGGCGAGATTGCGCGAAGGGACTTCGGTCCACGAGCACTGTCTCAAAATGATCACTCTCCTTGAAAAGCTAGTGAATCTTGATGTCACCCTCCCGGCCGAGCTCTCGTTGGATTTGATCCTGTTGTCTCTTCATAGTTCCTATGAATCGTTCATAGTGAACTTCAACATGAACAAACTAGATCCTCCCTTGGATGAGTTAATGAACATGTTGGTCAGCTTCGAGTCCACCATTAAGAAAGAGAAGTCTGTTCTCATTGCTGCTACTTCTGGAAAGAAGAGTTCTTTCCAAAAGAAGAGAAAGGAAAGAGTTCCCTTCCCAAACAGCAAGTTCGAAGTGGGTGAAGGTAGTGGGGGCCCCAAAGCAAAGGTTAGCAAACAAGTTGATGATGCTTGCCATCACTGTGGAAACAAAGGACATTGGCGCCGCAACTGCAAGGCTTACCTAAAGCAGAAAGGTTCTGAAAAGGGTACGTATTTCAGTGACGTAAATTTGTCTGTCAACTCTTCTTCTTGGGTATTGGATACGGGCTGTGGCTCACATTTGTGCAATGATTTGCAGCTAATGACAAGAAGTCGAAGACTTAGAGCGGGTGAGACCTACCTAAGGATGGGGAATGGAGCAAGAGTTGCTGCTGAAGCCATTGGCACAATTTACTTAAATGTTTTGGATTCTAGTTTTCCTATTGTTTTGAACGATTGTTTATTTGTTCCGTCGCTCATTAGAAACCTTATTTCTATTCTTGTATTAGATATTGAAGGTTTTACTTTTGTTTTTGGAAATTCGATTTGCATTATACAAAAGAATGAGAATTTGATTTGCAAAGGACGACTATTAAACAACTTGTATGAACTAAATCCAAATGAAATACCTATTAATGTTATATCAGCAAAACGTAAGGAGATAGATCAAAACCCCGCACAACTTTGGCACGCTAGATTAGGTCATGTCTCTTTAAGAAGGATGAACGATTTTGTCAGTGAAGGATTGTTCTCTTTGGAGGACGTGAAATCACTACAAACTTGTGAATCTTTCCTTAAAGGGAAAATGACCAAGTCACCCTACAAAGGAAAAATGGAACGAGCCGAGGGTCTTTTGGATTTGATCCATACAGACGTATGTGGTCCACTAAGTGTTAGTGCGAAGGGTGGATATAACTACTTCGCCACCTTTACCGACGATTATTCTAGGTATGGGTATGTGTACTTGATGAAGTACAAGTCTGAAACATTTGAAAGGTTCAAAGATTTTAGACATGAAGTAGAAAAGCAACTCGGACGAAGTATTAAGAAACTGCGATCCGATCGTGGTGGAGAATACTTGAGCATCGAGTTCATTGACTATCTAAAAGAAAATGGGATACAGTCCCAATGGACTCCACCGGGAACTCCTCAACTTAATGGAGTCTCCGAACGTCGGAATCGAACTTTATTAGATATGGTTCGATCAATGATGGGGTTCACAAACTTACCGGCATACTTGTGGGGTCACGCACTCCGTACTGCCGCGTATTTGTTTAATAGAGTTAACACCAAAGCAGTTAAATCCACACCTTATGAACTTTGGCATTCCCGGAAACCCAACTACAAACATATTAGGATATGGGGTTGTCCCGCTTATGTGAAGCGATTAGTGGGAGATAAGTTGGATAGTAAATCCGACTTATGCTATTTTGTGGGGTATCCCGAAGACTCGATGGGATACGAGTTCTACTATGTCAAAGAAGCAAAGACGTTTGTTTCAAGAAATGCCACCTTTTTGGAAAGGGAGTTTCTATCCGATAGAAAAGGCAGCATGATAGAACTTGAAGTAGTTCAAGAACCACAAAGTGAAGTTCAAACGCAAGAACAAGTAATCGAACAAATACAACAAACCACTAATATACCTCCTGAACCTACGGTACGTAGATCCGAAAGAGTTCGGAAAATGCCGGATAGGTTATTCCTCCTCGAAAATGATGAAGATCATGTTGATCTTGGACGAGATCCAAGAACATACAATGAGGCCGTATCGGATGCGGACATGGGACATTGGCTAACTGCCATGAAATCCGAAATGGACTCCATGTACTCCAACAAGGTGTGGACCTTGGTAGATCCACCTAAGGGAATTGTTCCTATAGGCTGCAAGTGGATCTATAAGAAGAAAATTGGAGTGGATGGAAAGGTATCGACCTATAAAGCTAGATTGGTAGCGAAAGGTTACACTCAAAGACAAGGCGTTGACTATGAGGAAACTTTTTCACCAGTCGCGATGCTGAAGTCCATTAGGATTTTGCTGGCCATAGCTGCGTGGTACGACTACGAGATATGGCAAATGGATGTGAAGACCGCCTTCCTTAATGGAGATATTGAGGAAGAAATTTACATGGCGCAGCCGGAAGGCTTCATATCTTGTGGAAGTGAGCAAAAGGTTTGCAAGCTCCAGCGATCCATTTATGGATTGAAGCAAGCATCCCGTAGTTGGAACATTAGGTTCGACTCAACTATCAAAGAGTTTGATTTTGAGAAGAATCCGGAGGAACCTTGTGTATACAAGAAGGTTAGTGGGAGGGCAGTGATATTTTTAGTGCTTTACGTTGATGACATTCTACTCATTGGGAATGACGTAGGAATGCTGCAACAAACGAAAGCATGGTTGTCCACACGTTTCTCAATGAAGGATTTGGGAGAAGCATCTTATGTATTAGGAATACGCATCTATAGAGATAGAGCGAGAAAGATGCTTGGTTTATCCCAAAGCCTGTACATAGACACCGTTATGAAACGGTTTAGCATGGAAGAGTCCAAGAAATGATTCTTGCCAATGTCCCATGGGGTTCGTCTCTCGAAATCTATGTGTCCGCAAACACCTAGTGAAATCGAGGAGATGAAAAGGACGCCTTATGCTTCTGCCATAGGAAGCATAATGTATGGCATGCTATGTACGAGACCCGATATTGCGTATGCTGTGAGTGCCACAAGCAGATATCAGTCTAACCCCGGCCCGGCTCACTGGAAAGCCGTGAATGGTATCCTCAAGTACTTACGACGGACTAAGGATATATTTTTGGTCTATGGGGGTGCCGAGTTGAAATTAGAGGGTTTCATAGACTCTAGTTTTCAATCGGATGTGGACGACTCAAAGTCGAATTCGGGATTTATATTCACGCTTAATGGTGGTGCCGTGTGTTGGAAGAGTTCCAAGCAAAGCACGACGGCCGATTCCGTTACCGAAGCGGAATACATTGCAGCGTCTGAAGCTGCAAAAGAAGGGACTTGGATAAGGAAATTCATCCAAGAGTTGGGTGTCATTCCTGATGCTAGTGATCCAGTACCGTTGTACTGTGATAACACCGGAGCCGTGGTGCAAGCTAATGAGCCACGATCTCATCAGAAGTCGAAGCATATTCTGAGGAAGTATCACGTGATCCGAGAGATCATTGATAGAGGTGAAGTTAAGGTAGAACGAGTCACCTCGGAAGAGAACGTTGCAGACCCCTTCACGAAGCCTTTACCAAGGTCGGTCCATGAGAAACATCGAGAGTCGATGGGATTGCGATTTATGGGTAGTTGGCTTTAGGTCAAGTGGGAGATTGTTAGAATAGGTGACCAACAAGCCAACATGTGGCTGTGGTCTTTCGTATTTATTATTGTAATAAACGAACCTTTATTCGTATTAATGATAAAACACCTTGGCATTCTATATCTTTGTCCCTTTGTCACAAGCATAGATATAGTCCTTGCAGTTATTACAAGTACTAGTAATTGATCGTTAGGATCGTGAGATATTTACTTAAGTATTATAACTGTTAAACATGTTCCTAGTCGAAGGGTTACGCCACTAATGAGGATATCGGCCTTTCCCGTTAAGACTAGCTCTTAGTGTATGTGTACTGCATCTCATCAGTAAACGGTATTGTGATATCGGCATGCATAAGTGGGTGCTCGTAAGTTGACGAGTTCACTGAACTCCCTCACCCTAGAAATCTCTAAGTGGTTCCCAATAATCGAGTAGAGATATCTATGGTATAGTTGTACACCATTAGTCCTTATGACCTAGACATCACCGTGACTTCACTAGAGGACCAGCTGTATCGTGACCTGTCCCTGAGTACCACCGAGGACCATCCCAAGGGCCAGTGTTCGTGCAGTCCGAAATCTAGTGGGAGGTCTGTGCATTGTAGTCGGGGATTCGATCGCTAGAAAAGTCTTGGATGTCCTGTGTGTTCTGAAAGTTTGTAATCATTCTAAGTCTCTGGCCAGAGCTGACTAAGTGATGATTAGAGAATTCGATTCTCTAAGTCTTGCACGTGACGATTACCACACTTGGAACGATCGCACCGTCATCGAACATATAAAGAGGTCTCGATGAACCAATGCCTCTAGTTCGATCGGGACATATGAGTCGAAGGGACCGTACTGTACGTTAACTATATCTGAAGGTTCTTGCAGGCACTTCATTTGTATCTAGGGAATCATGACGCGTAGTTGCTAGACGCCAATCTTGATTCGTTGGGTGATTAAGGTGAAACGAGCTTCATCTTAATCGTAACTCTAAGGGACGAGTTTTGACCACAAAGAGTTGTGGGCCCACGGCTAGCTTACACCTGAACCATCGAGGGTCCCACTGCGCGTGCACATGAGATCTTTGAATAAACGGTCAGAGATAAAATAGTTTATCTTTGCATAATTGGAAGTCAATACGATTGAGTCCAACATTCGTAATTTGGAATTACGAATGATAATAAGAAAAGGAAAAGAATAGGCGAACGTTGTAGTGGACTTTCTAAATCGGGAAGTTTCCAAATTTAGAAAGTGCACTGAACTAGGGTTTCCACTTTTGGAAAGTTGGAAAATGGAAGATGGCACTCGTAATGACGAGGATGTTATAATGATTCCGAAAATGTAATTGTTGCAATTTTCCGATCATTGGATTGAGAGAAACGAGCAAGTAAAAGTACTAGCGAACTTAAGTTGTTGGGCCCGGTCCAACTTAAGCCCGCTAGGGTTTTATGCAAGACACTATAAATACAAGATTTATAGGTCTTGCACACACAAGTGAAAACCCTAACCCTAGCAGCCGTCCACCTCTCTCTCTCGGCCACTCTCCCCGCGGCCTCCACCGCGCCGTCGCCGCTCCTCTGTCGCCGGAATCGGCCATCTATTGGCCGATCCCTTTCGGTACTCTTTTGTTCTTTCTTTTTCTTCCGTTAATTCTAACTATTACGTGTCTAGTGCCACGTGTTTAGTAGATCGAAGTATACGAGGTGAAATCCGAGAGGAGGAAGATCGAAGATCGAAAAAATCGAGGAGCAGCGCACAAGCCGAAGCCGCACGCTGCCCCACGCGCCGCCCCGGAAGACCGCGCGTGAAATTCACGCGCCGCCGTGGCCTTCTCACCGCCGCTGCTGCTGCACCATTGCTGCCCCGATTGTACGGATTGGTTTTCGTAGCAATCTCAACTTGCTAAACGCTTCTACCTCACGCTTCAAGAGGTAAACACTCGAATCCCTTGTTTCGATTCGTCTATGTTTAAACTATGAATTCATGTTTGCTATCGTATGATTTTATGTGATTATGTGTAATCGTTTTAATCGTTGCAAGCATGTTAATTGGTTTAAACGCGAGCATGTTAATTGATTTAAATTCGGTTAAATTATTTAGCATGTATGTTGTTTTAATTTCGCTGGAAGCGCAAAGGTACGCAATTAATTGATTTAATTTATCGGGCGTGTGCTTATGTGCTTTAAAGTCGTTTAAATCGCACAAAATTTTTGTTTTCCGCTGCGTACACGTGCCCGAAACCCAACAATTCCTTGGAGTGATGTGGCTCATTTTGTACAACATTTTGTCACTACTTAGTTTTTCACAAAATGGACGAATATGTCCTGGTGAGAAACAGTAATGACAAATGCATCCCCTTATTCTGGAATCTGGAGTGGTGACTGTGGAATTCCTGCTTTCCTTTGCGTTTGCACCCTTTTCTTTTACAAAGACAATTTCTTTCTTCTTCACTGGCTTTTGTTTCTTCACTTGTGTTTTGAACCCTAGCCCTTCATTTTTGTAGTACTTTTCCAGTGACACAATCTCTTCGAGTTTAGTTGTGCCAGTATTCATCCTCTTGATTGCTAGAGTTGCTTCTTTGAGTTCATCTTTCACCTTTGCCAGTTCAAGATCCTTCATGGTCATACCAACCTCCAAATGTGTGATTGTTTCTTTAAGGGAAGAGTTTTCCTAGTTGGCTGCATCTAGAGCTTGAGTCTTCTTCTCCAGGTCAATAACCAATTTCTTACATATTTCTTCCTCATTACTAACTGCTTCTTTACTGGATTCTGCTGCATTCAAAGAAATAGAGTTTAAACATGTATAATGATCAGTATTTAACTCAGAAATTTCAGTTACTGAAAGTGTTTCAGAAAGTGTTGCAGCATCTAGAGAAACTCCTTGTGATTTTGTTTCAAAAGCACTTCCAGTGATATATTTGACAGAAAGAGCTTGTTTAGTGGATTGTTGTTCCTCTGTCTGTTCAGGTTGCTCATCCTCATCATCACTGACAGCACAAATCAAACTCATTCCTCTTCTTCTCAAGGTATTTGCACATTCATTAGCATAATGTCCAAATCCTGAACAGGCCCTGCATTTAATATGATCCAAGTTAGGTGGTTCAGAATTTGAACGAATAAATGAAGAATTTTTTAAAGTGTTTTGAGAAGATGTTTGAGAAAATGTTGGAATAGATCTGTTCCGGGGCTGAGTTTGTCGATTTTATGGAGAGCCATCTGGAAATAACTGTCTGGGCTTGATTCCACTTCGTCTGTATGCCCTATTGAATTTCTGAATTTGGAATGCAACATTGTTGAGACATTCCTCTGCATCATCATCATATTCCGGAGCAACATCTTCCTTCTCTAATTCTGTCTAGAGTGCATTTGAGATAGCCTTTCCTTTCTCCTTTCTTTGATCTTCAAAGTCCATCTCTCTAGACTTTAGACTACCAATTAAGTCGTCCAGCCGTAGAGATGATGTGTCTTTGGCCTCCTCAATAGCAGTAACCGTCATGCTGAATCTTTCTGGAAGAGTTCTCAATACCCTATTCACTAGTGTCTCGTTGCTCAAAGGACCACCTAAGGATTGAAATTCATTAGCTAAATCAATCAATTTCTCATTGTACTGAGAAATTGTTTCAGTTTCTTCCAATCTCAGTCTCTCAAATTTGGAAGAGAGTAATCTGAGCTTAGTTCTTCTGACACTGTCTGATCCTTCACAATGTAGCTGAAGAACTTCCCAAGCATCCTTCGCAGAAGTGCACACTGAGATCAATTTAAACATTGTTAAATCTACTGAATTAAAAATTGCATTTAACGCCTTTGAGTTTTGGTTAGCATTTGATAGATCGTCTGGTGTCCACCATAATACTGGTGTTGGAAACACATCCCCATCCGCATCTCTGATAGTTGGTGGCTTCCATCCAGTGAGAATAGATCTCCAGGCTCTCTCATCAATGGCTTTGATGTACACCCTCATCTTGACTTTCCAGTAGGTGTAGTTTGTGCCATCAAGTACAGGAGGTCGCATAGAAGCAGTGATCTAAGTATCCATCACGAATTCGTTTATGTAAAAGAAATAGGAACAAACACTTAGTATACGTCAAGTGTTGGCTCTTGATTCCAATTGAAAGAATTTATGGTCCCGAATTCGTTTAATACAGAGGTGTTCTATAAAGTGTTATGACACTTGCATAAACATGCAGCGGAAATATAAAAGCAATACTCAGATTAAAAATGTTCACAAGTAAAAACTTGTGAACTTGTCCTTTACAGGACAGAAAAATTATATTAAAATAGTATTCCAAGAATACAAACAGAAGAGGTACGAAAACTTCTTCCTTATGAATGAATCATTCTCATGATCATTCTTACATTCAAATCTAGAAACAAAAAGAGGAATATTAAAAATTCTAGATTTCAAAGAATGTACTCGTGAGGAGTACGTAAAGAACTTCTTTCTTATGAATGAATCACTATCTTGATCATTCTTACAACCAAGTCTAGAAACATATATACTAAACAATCTAGACTAAAAAGAATGTACTTATGAGAAGTACGTAAAGAATTTACTCATGAGGAGTACGTAAAGAATGTACTCATGAGGAGTACGTAAAGAATGTACTCATGAGGAGTACAAACGACCGATTCTAAAACCACTCTAAAACACTCATGTTTTCTTTTCAGCTCTCGGTTTTTTGTTTCTTAGAATCGATTAATTTCCTTGAGTCTTGAAGCCGGTATTTATAGACATTTCAAGCATCCACTCCTCAGCCCATGATCTGCAAGAAAACCAACTACTAGAGCACTCAAGAACATGGGTTAGTGGGTTGGTTTAGTAGTTAAAATAATATCCACAATTTAATCCACTAAGCACTACTTAGCCCACTAAGTAATATACTTAGCCCACTAAGTCATATACTTAACTCACTAAGCATTATACTTAACCCACTAACTATATATTACATAACTAAAATTTAGTTAGAAAATAAGAGAGTTAAAAATAAAACTTGGAAATAATCCACGTGTTTCATATATGTATATATATATATATATATACTAGACCTGGGTGATCTTAAGGAAACTTCGATCCATGGTTTTCGTAAACCTGCGTGGTCGAAGAATGTACTTGATCCATGGTTTATCTATAATTTATATGTGCTATATATAAGTATATGTTTCTATGTGTATATATATCGACCTACGTGGTTGTAAGTGTACTCCCTTCGGGTCGAGGAAACTTACGATCCATGGTTTATGATCTATGATTAATAAGATAATATACGAAGATAAAAACCGAGAACAAAATTAATAAAAATTGAATTTTGTGTGATGGAATTGTTGATGGTTTGAATATTTTGGAAATAAAATTAAATAAATGGAAATTTGGTGCTACTTGAAAGAAAACTTCAAGTCTCTTGAGAAAGAGGGCTTGAACTTTAATTAATGAAACTTGGAGATAGTAATTATATATAACCGAATGTTTTGAGTTGTTTTGCTATATGTGTAAATATGTGATCTATGTTCTTTGCTTGAGTTGTTAGGTGTCTTACTTGCTTTTGTGATTTTGTGACTAAACTATGTGTCTTTGTGAAATATGTGGAAATATGTGTGCTTATGTGAAAGCTAACTTTGAATATGTGAAATGAAGAATATATACTAACTTCACTTGCACGTTATTAAAGTTGGAAAATCTTGTAAAACATTGATCGAATAAGCACGGGGTATGAGGGACCGGTACCCCAAAATGAGATGAAGAGTGTGTGGTTTGATTCCACTTATGAAACGGGTTCCAAATAAATGAAGGCTTATTGTGTATGGTTTTACTTGATTTTTCAAAGGATATCCGAACGAAAAATGTTTTCTCACACACCTAATCAAATTGCTTGAAATGAATGAAAGTATGTACTTACCTCACTCGCACGTTTTTAAATTGCAAAGTCTTGTAAAACATAGATCGAATAAGCACGGGGTATGAGGGACCGGTACCCCAAAAATGAGATGAAGAGTGTGTGGTTTGATTCCACTTATGAAACGGGTTCCAAATAAATGAAGGCTTATTGTCTATGGTTTTACTCGATTTTTCCAAAAGATATCCGAACAAAAATGTTTTTCTCACACATTGTATGAGCACTTGAATGAATATGTGTGTAAAAGAATGACTACTCCCTTGTAACGGATTACTCTTATTCCTTATGAAATGATGAAAGGAAGGTCTAAGAGGTTAGCCGAGAAGGTAAAGGTAAATCGGTAAATTCCTATAAAGAAATGGTGATTGAGGTATGTATACTCGTATATGTATGTATATGTATGATTATATGATTTCTTGTCTAAGTGTATTTGATATTATATAATGAATTCTCATTGAGTCTCAAAGACTCATATAGGTGTTGAATTGCTTGTAGGATTATCCGATTTCGAGCCCGAGGATCGTGGTTGAAGTTGAGTTCGTGGATCGGGAGCATAGTTCATATGGAGGCAGGGTGGATTTTGGGTACTCTTAATATACTAATGTGGTTTTATTTGTACACTTTGCTTTTAAAGATATTCGACCCCGTTTTAGGTGTTTATTATCGTTCTCTCTCGCCTATTGTAGGAACTTACTATTGATGCATAATATGTAATGTTACTTAGGAGTAAAATTACCTCTTTTGATATATGTTATGGTATTTCCTCAAAACTTATGTAACCTTAGGGCAAGTTTTCATAAAAACCTTATAAAATGCCCGTCGGCTAGTTGTGTGTTATATTCTGTCTAGTAGTTTGATAATTCGTGTTAATTATCTCTTCCATACATTATTGCATGAAATTTTACGGCATAATAGCCCTCTCTATTAGATTCATTTTGATAGGTCTTTTGCATTATTTGGATAATCCATGAATTAATTATGAATTGTTTTTCAACACTGCTCTGAAACAGAGTCATTTTAGTATTTACAATAAAATACGACGTTTTTCTCACTAAAACGGATTTATTCCACTTCGGATAGACTCCTAACTTACTAATGTACTTTAGTATAGAATTTGATGATTTTTGAAATATTAGGGAATTTATAAAGATTTTTCAAAGGTCACTTCCCTGCTTTAGATTTTTAAACTGTACAGTTGTACCATTTTAATTATTCCTTTCAAATGGCTCAAGGTATTTAAAAGCTGTTTTTACTAGGTTGTCTAGGCCCTTATTAGAGAATATGGTAAAACATTCAAGTGTTTTTTATGAGCTGTTAGAGAGTTATTAATTTGTTTGAGTGATAGATCGAAACTGTCCAGAATTTTCTCACTTTGCTAAAATGGAACTTAATCTCTAGTCATGCATGCATAGTTTGTGAAATTGATTAAGTGAATGTTGTTTGGTAATATGTGGACACTCTTACTTTGATTCTAAAAGAAAAAAAATGTCGGAATTTTCTATTCCCGATTAATATATTTCAAAGTCTTCCGCTATCATATTCTAAAATACTAATTATGTATAACTAGAAAAGGGGTGTCACAAACTATTTGTCTACTATAGACCATCCGAGAAGACTTTCGAAGAGTTCTAAGAGATAGGTATATATGGCTGTGAAATTGTTCCTTATTCGAGAGTAGTCTCTATTTCCCACATGCTTCATATCGTCATATATAGATTTATGTATCAATAGATTTAGGCAAGATCTAATAAACACTATTTATTATTATGATTACTTTATTTTCTTTTTTCTCTTTTGATTTTTGGTTAAGAATTTCATATTAATTAAAAGAAGAATAAAAATCCACGGTTTTTTTTCTATTTTTTTTTTCAATCATCTAAGTATGGTTAAAACACTTTGTACCATTTTGTACCTCAGTTAGCATTAATAACTGTCAAAACCATTTAAGACAATAGATTTTTTGGTTAAAACATACATGTCGAAAAAAACGTTAAAAACCAAAAATGGACTTTGGCGCTCTCTCTCTCAACATGTCTTTTCAGATAAAAAACGCACGTGGTCGATGCTGAGTTTTTATTGGGTTGAATCTTTAATTTTTTCAATTTCTAATTTAAAATATATTTAGGTCTTTTCAGATAAAAAAACAGACGTGGTTGAGGCTGAAACTTTTGTGTTGAATATATATTTTTAAAATTTCTTATTTAAAGTATATTAAGCTTTTTTCAGACAAAAAAGAAACGCACACTCAATCGCATATATGGAGAGCGTCGCTTAAGATAGGGTGTGAGAGATCTTTATTGCTTTGAGTTTACGGGCCAGGTCATTGCTATTTAAAAAAAAAAAAAGGAAAACGAAGCTCGAAAGACTTCTTACAAATTAAATCCTAGCCATATCACTCGTTCCCAAACAACTCTTTATAGCAAACCTAAAAGAACCAACACAGACATGCCAACAGAATTACTGAAATAATCATCATCGAATATTCCACTGGAGATCGTCGAAATTTTCCTATCAAAATTATCATCAGTTAAGTCTCTTCTTCGATTCAAAACAGTTTGCAAGTCATGGAATACGATAATCTCCGATCCTATATTCGTCCGAAATCATCTCGAAAACTCTCTGAACAATCTCTTCCCAAGTACGAAACGACCTCGTATGGAAGGAGGGTATCCTTTTTTTAAAGTGGAAGGTCGGCAATTCCGCGCCGCCAATGCAGTACCGGTACTAGCGACAAATAGTAAGTACAATCGCTACCAAAACAATATTATGTGAATGTAACAGCATACTACTCTTGAGCATCAGTAGATTCGACTATAGAAAAACACATTTGCTGTGGAATCCATCCACTTGGAGGGATATATGTACATCGAATGGCCTTACGCGTATAGTGGAAATTGTACACGAAATCACGGAATTTGTTACGATCGGGTAACGGATGATTTCAACGTTGTTTTGATTACCGACGAGCGTACGCGATTTATTCATGTAATAACAATTCTTGGTCTATTACACGATATATATAGCAATTATTGATGTCAATTAGTTCGATATCGGGATAGTCTATATTTCTCCGTGCATAAAGAGACTTGTTCCATATCTTGAATTCTTGATAGTCTTTTTTCTTTTCGTAAATTTTTTTTGGCTAAAGATTGTCTTATTGATTTAGAAAATTGGACGGGCACAAACAAATCCTTGCGCACCTGTGAGTTTTGGTTCTTTCTTCGAAACCAAAGCTCTTATTTTATGTTGATAATAGTTCGAGTAAGTCTTGAATGAACTTTCTTAATGACAAAAATTGGTGATTGCGAATAAAGATTGAGATAATTGTTTATTTTAAAAAACTTTGCGTAAAATCACTCCTCTACTAAAAAAAATAGAAAAAATCACTCCTCTACTAAAAAAACACTACATAAACCGTAAAATTACGAACACGCATATTATGATCATGTATTTTTCCATACTCATTCCGAAAAGACGAAACGCAGAATTTGAAGAGATCTCTTTTGGAGACATAATTGCAAGTTCTTAAATACTACATATATATATTTAAAGCTCATGTTGATGTTTTCTTTTTTCCCTAAAGAATGTCTTATCAATAAATATAATATTTGAAAAGAAATTTTGTTACGTAAATTATCTCTACAATAATATTTTTTAAAAAATATTCTTCCGCTGAGATTACATATAATAAGAGTAATCGAGATAGGGGTGCCTCAGAGCAACGATCCCGGAAATTGACCTAAAGATCTTCACGATTCTCAAAGCACGACTTCAACTGAGCACTCGGGCAGGTATATGTTTTATGTGAAATCTCTATGACTAATCTTAATTGTTTCTATATGTTCAAAGTACTAAAATGTCGAGAGCAAGAACTCGAGCTCAAAATGCCGCTAACGATCCTCACAATCAATCTCGTACCATCCAATACCGCATGTTGGGTGCTAAATACCTAACACGCAAGTGCACGTATCGCAAACAAGTAGTAAAAGTGGACTCGTGAGAGTCGGATGTCGATCCTACAGGGAATACTCAAATTACCTAATCCTAAGTACCAAATTCTAACAACTATGATTTTATCCAGCCTACGCAAGGTTGTCAAATTTAATCAACTAAATAAATTAAACTAATTAGGAAAAAAAATAAACAAGAGATAATATCAATATAAAAACGGATCTAGGATTTTGTCTTCCCCCTATGCAAGAATTGCTCACCCAAAACCCCTCAATGATGAAATATATGATTCATGATTATTAACCCGAGACACAAATTTACTCATAACCCGCTGTCGCGTGTATTATGAGTTTATTATTCATAAACGATTCACTATATGTCTATGCAAACCAATTATAAATAAAGCATTAACTAACAAGTCTCGTAAATGGCTACCTAAGGTGATATCTGTATGTCTACGATACCACATGCAATTGACACACTCATCCGGTGAAAACTACTCGAAGGTTCTTCTACTTATCGTCTATTATCAAAATAGCTCTGTCGAGTCAATCCCAATAATCACATATAAAGCACATAAATTGATCAAGTTCATGCACTAACAATCATAACAAGTAGAAGAAATAATCATAAAATCATAATCGCATAATCTCAAGAAAACGGGTTCACAATCCCCACATAGGGTTCCAACAAAATCCTAGATTAAAAACTTAGCTACTCATAACGAAAAACATAATAAAAGTAATAAAAGTCATAGATTAAGAAAAGATAGGTGAAAAAAGAATTATGATGAAGAGTTGTCAATTCTCCGTCTTCGATTCTTCGATCTCTCGCTCCTCTCGCTCCAAGGTTGTGTCAAAAGTTCTACTTTAATTCGTGCTTGGTTTGAGCTTAAATAGATGTCCCAACTTGGTAGATGATTCTAGGTTTCCTTGTGTGTTTAAAAGTTCAAAATTGCCTCCAACGTGATTTGGCACGGCCGCGCGAAAATCAGTGCAATTCTCGCACGGCCGCGCGAGAATCGCCGAACCTTCTGCCCAAATTCAGCATTTGGCACAGCCGTGCCAAAATTAGGCTAATTTTGGCACGGCCGTGCGGGCCTGTTTTCAGCCAATTTCAGCATATTTTTGATTATTTCACTTTTTGCCCATATTTTCTCCAAATTTGCAGTTTTGACCCCAAACTTTTCCAATTCTTCAATTTGTACCTAGAATACAATAAAACAACTTTTTAAGCACCAATTATTGTTAATTCACACAAAAATCTCAAATAAAAAGATACGATAAAGTGTAAAAATATACACTTAACACTCCCCCAAACTTGATCTTTTGTTGGTCCTCAAGCAAAAACTAGGAACCTCAAATCAACACTTTCAACAAATGCTTCTCATCACATAGATTAATGGTCAATTTCATGTTTTCAGAACTTGCAATTATCATGACAATTCTCAAAAATTTACAAGCTCGTAATTCAAAGATACGTATTCACTCACCATTGCTAAAAACCACAAACCATGCTATCGCTTCAAGTATCCCATATTTGTACATTAAAAATGGAGAAAATTTATACTTACATAATAATATTCAACTCCAAAGACTCACCAAATTTCTTTACTCGGCTAGTATCAAATAATTGAGCTATTGGGATCATTGGGACTTTTTGGCTTTCAAATGTTGGGCTTTTTGGTTCGAGGCAGGAGATATGGGTATAAGTGGCTATGCTTCTTGAATTGAGGTGATTACGCCAAATTTTGAAAGATAGGCGTTTGAAACAATGAATTCACCTCTAAGGACTTTTAATTAACTCGATTCTTAAGAGTTCAAAAGTCTCCACTTTTGCTCTTAAGACAATGGATCGAGCTTTCAAAACAACTCAACAACTAGTCCTTACTTCCCCTTCTAGTCTCTTCTTCTTCTTTTTCTTTTTTTTTTTTTTTTTTTTATATATATATATATATTTTTTTTTAATTCTTTTCGAAGAAGAAGAAGGACCTTATAAAATTTTTCGACCGAACTCCAAGGGTTAATTTTTAAAAAATCTCCACTTATTCTACCTTATACACATTGGTTAAAAGAAAGAACACCGTTTCTCCAAGGCTCAATCAAGGTTCGAATGATAAAAATTTAAAGGTAGGCTTGAAAGGCTCAAACGGTTCAAAGATGGCCCAAATCACTTCCCAATTTACTCAACAATTTAATATTTCACTTTGTAAATTCATAAGACAAGTTCTAAAACCGAATAGCATATGATATAACATAAATTAACTCAAATTTTAAAACACATAACTTTCAACCAAAGCAACGCATAATTCGAGATTCCTAACAATGACTCCTTCCTACGACACTTTGAATCAAAAGCTCACCAAAATTCAATCACAATCAAGATAAAGCAAGTAATTTCATCATTAAACATCAACCATCTTTCATCATCATGATTCATCGAAGCATTTATCTCAATTTTTTTTTTTTTTCGAAAGTAATAAATAAACTAAAACAACTAAAATAAAAAAAAATCTTAAGGCATGCAAACTAAAATTAAAGCACATAAACAAGTAATTATCCACCCCCAAACTTAAAATTTACATTGCCCTCAATGTAATTAACACGAAGTTTAAGGATAGAATACACCTGAATAAGTCGTTTTGGCCATGTCCGGGCTGCTCTTCCACCCTCGCCTTTATTATACTTCAGTCGAGGTTCGCACGGCCGTATGAGATTTTGAACTGTTTTCCGCACGGCCGTGCGAAACTTGAATTCTGGGCAGTAGCCTATTGTTTCTCGGACGGCCGTGCGAGAATTCAGTGTAAATTCCGCACGGTCGCGCCCCTTCTCAATTTTGGGCAGTAGCCTCTCCGATTTTCCACACGGCCGTGCTGGATTCAAGCCTTTTTTGGTGCGGCCGTGTGAAGTGCAAAATTGCACTTTGACCCTTGAAAATAAAAAAAATTGCTTATTTAATTAGCTTGCATGCTTATAAAATAAATAAATAAAATAAAACAAGAAAACATAAATAAAAAAAAACAAAAAAAAAAAAAAAACGAAAATCTCGGGTTGCCTCCCGAGAAGCGCTAAGTTTATAGTCTTCAGCCAGACTTTGTTCCTTCTTTTCAATTCCTTAGCTTTTGAACCCATCTCCTAACTTCCTTTTGGAGAAAGTCTTGAATAAATGGGTTGATCCGATTCTTCTTTCGACTGGTTCGCTTAGGAATGCCCTTTAATTTATTCTTCTTGATGTCATGAGGCTTGCCAACATCGTCTTTTATTACGGTGTTTTGAGTAGGTGTTGTAACCAACTCAACCTTTTTCTTTTGTTCTCCTACATGCACATTAGTATCCACAAAAAAAATTAAATCATGTAATTTAACAGGAAAAAGTTTAGAATCACTTACCTCATCAAGAAGATAACATCCATTAGCCGTAATAGGCTTTTCATCCACCCGGTACACCTTGAAGATCACTGTTTCTTCCCCCACACTCATTCTTAGCTCTCTCTTTCCTACATCAATAATTGACCTACCGGTTGCTAAGAAGGGGCGTCCTAAAATAAGGGGAATATTTTCATCTTCCTCTATGTCTAGTACTAGAAAATCGGCCGGGAGTATGAACTTATCTACCTTGACCAATACATCTTCAACTATACCTAAAGGGTGAGTAAAAGATCTATCGGCTAGCTGCAAGGTCACGGAAGTAGGCTTAATTTATCCTAAATTAAATTTCTCATAAATTGATAAAGGCATTAAATTTACGCTCGCCCCTTGATCATACAACGCCCGCCCAAAATACCTAGTACCTATTGTGCATGGAATGGTACAACTCCCCGGATCTCTAAGCTTCGGTGGAATTTTATTTGCAAGGATAGCACTACTTTGCTCATTTAAGTCTATTATTGCTGCACACTCCGGAAGCCTCATCTTCTTCGATACAAGTTCTTTTATAAACTTAACCCAATTTGGCATATTCTTAAGTGCCTCAACAAAAGGAATATTAACATGCAACTTTTTAAGATAATCCTAAAATAACTGAAATTGCATATCAAGCTTAGAGTTTTTAAGACGTTGAGGGAAGGGTACCTTGGGAGTAGGTTCACTTACTGTGATCTTTGTGTGGCTTGGCCCGACCTCGGTTTTTTCCTTGGGCTCCTCTGCAATAGACGGTGATGCTACGGACTTTTAGGACCTTCCTCTAATTGCCTCCCATTTCGCAAACTTACTGCATTGCACTGCTCGATGTTGCTCTTTCGAGGATCTTCCGTATTCGATGGCAGTGCTCCCCATGGCCTCGCGTTTAGCGAGGTTGCAAGTTGACCCATCTGTGTTTCCAAATTTCGGATGGCGGCTTGAGTGGTTGTCATAAATTGCGCCATGATATTTGCGAGATCTCCACCTTGAGGTTGTGCTTGAGGCGGATTTTGGAATCCGGGAGCTGGCCTTTGTCCTTGCTGATTTCCTCCCCATCCAAAGTTGGGGTGATCTTTCCATCCCGGATTATAAGTATTGGAGTACGGATTTCTCTGTTGTCGGTTGGCGTCATGCACATAATTTATCGACTCCGTTTCGTCTACGCCTTGATCGGGAGCTTGGACTGCATGGACTTGCTGAGTTTGCAGAGCTGCTACTTGCTTCGATAGCTTCTCCAATTGGGCAGTGATTGCGGTGACCCCGTCTAACTCCAAAATTCCTCCTGTCTTTATGGCTCCGCTATTTGACCGGTCCGATGCCCGCATGTATTTATTCCGAGCGATTCGCTCCAAAAGTTCGTATGCTTCGTCATAGGTCAAGCTCATGAACATACCGCCAGCTGCTGAATTGAGCACCGTTCTCGAATTATCTTGCAAGCCGTCATAAAATATTTGAAGTTGCCGCCACTCTTGAAGACCATGATCGGGGCATCTCTGAATTAATTGTTTGAACCGCTCCCACGTCTCGAATAACGCTTCACCGGCATCTTGTATGAAATTTTGTATTTCTCTCCGGATTCTCTCAGTTTTTGTTGGGGAGTTGTATGTGTTCATGAAGAGTTGTGCTAGTTGGGACCAAGATGAGATGGAGTGTGGTGCACGAGTTTGTAACCATTCTCGGGCTGCCCCTTGTAAAGAGTGCTTGAACAGGCGGAGTTGCAGTGCTTCGGGTGATACTCCGTTCATCTTGTGCGAATCACATGTTTCGAGGAAGTTGACCAAGTGGAGATGCGGATCTTCATGAGCTAATCTGCTGAATAACCCATTGTTTTGGAGCATAGTAAGGAGTCCCGCTCGAATTTCGAAATTGTTGGCTTCAATGGGGGGCTGCTGGATGCTCGATTGAAACCCATTGAGTGTTGGAACGGTGTACTCATGCAATGCTCGTTGACGAGGTGGTGGATTAATTAGCAGAAGTTGCTCTTGCTCGTTGACGATATTTCCTGCCGCATTCGGTAGGCGCCCTTGGTCATCTCCCCTACAATTATTCTCTTCTTCCATTCGCATAAAAAATACCTAAACAAAAATAATAAAAATAAAATAAGCAAAGAAAATAATTAAATAAAATAAATAAAACGGCTGAAGTAAGAAAAATTGCTCAAATTTAATATTAGGATAAATAGATAATTTAGCCGTATTCCCCGACAACGGCGCCAAAAACTTGTTGGGTGCTAAATACCTAACACGCAAGTGCACGTATCGCAAACAAGTAGTAAAAGTGGACTCGTGAGAGTCGGATGTCGATCCCACAGGGAATACTCAAATTACCTAATCCTAAGTACCAAATTCTAACAACTATGATTTTATCCAGCCTACGCAAGGTTGTCAAATTTAATCAACTAAATAAATTAAAATAATTAGGAAAGCAAATAAACAAGAGATAATATCAATATAAAAACGGATCTAGGATTTTGTCTTCCCCCTATGCAAGAATTGCTCACCCAAAACCCCTCAATGATGAAATATATGATTCATGATTATTAACCCGAGACACAAATTTACTCATAACCCGCTGTCGCGTGTATTATGAGTCTATTATTCATAAACGATTCACTATATGTCTATGCAAACCAATTATAAATAAAGCATTAACTAACAAGTCTCGTAAATGGCTACCTAAGGTGATATCTGTATGTCTACGATACCACATGCAATTGACACACTCATCCGGTGAAAACTACTCGAAGGTTCTTCTACTTATCGTCTAATTATCAAAATAGCTCTGTCGAGTCAATCCCAATAATCACATATAAAGCATATAAATTGATCAAGTTCATGCACTAACAATCATAACAAGTAGAAGAAATAATCATAAAATCATAATCGCATAATCTCAAGAAAACGGGTTCACAATCCCCACATAGGGTTCCAACAAAATCCTAGATTAAAAACTTAGCTACTCATAACGAAAAACATAATAAAAGTAATAAAAGTCATAGATTAAGAAAAGATAGGTGAAAAAAGAATTATGATGAAGAGTTGTCAATTCTCCGTCTTCGATTCTTCGTTCTCTCGCTCCTCTCGCTCCAAGGTTGTGTCAAAAGTTCTCCTTTGATTCGTGCTTGGTTTGAGCTTAAATAGATGTCCCAACTTGGTAGATGATTCTAGGTTTCCTTGTGTGTTTAAAAGTCCAAAATTGCCTCCAACGTGATTTGGCACGGCCGCGCGAAAATCAGTGCAATTCTCGCACGGCCGCGCGAGAATCGCCGAACCTTCTGCCCAAATTCAGCATTTGGCACGGCCGTGCCAAAATTAGGCTAATTTTGGCACGGCCGTGCGGGCCTGTTTTCAGCCAATTTCAGCATATTTTTTATTATTTCACTTTTCGCCCATATTTTCTCCAAATTTGCAGTTTTGACCCCAAACTTTTCCAATTCTTCAATTTGTACCTAGAATACAATAAAACAACTTTTTAAGCACCAATTATCGTTAATTCACACAAAAATCTCAAATAAAAAGATACGATAAAGTGTAAAAATATACACTTAACACTGCACCGCCCTCGTCCGAGAACAAAATGAACAAATCAACCGCCTTGTTAACCTCCAAAACCGAAACTCTCCTCCACCTCCTCCCCCACCTCGAAATACAGCCCCACAAGCCACCTACGAGCGATTCTTGAAAATGCATCCTACCGAATTCCACGACAGCCCGAACCCAACTGTTGTCGAAGAATGGATCAAATCCCTTGAGTTCATCTTCGAGTACATGGTGATGAACGACAGCGACCGAATCCATTGTGCACTATTCTTGCTGAAAAACGAAGCCCAAAATTGGTTGGAAGGCGCAAAGAGTGGGATCGATCTAGCAAATACCACTTGGGAAGCTTTCAAAGTTCATTTCTTCAAGAAGTACTTTTCAAAGAATGTTCGAGCATAAAAGCTTGAGGAGTTTCTCGAACTCAAACAAGGAAACCTAACCGCTGCCGAATTCACTCGCCGTTTTGAGCAAGGAAGCCTCTACGCACCTTTCATATCCAAAGACGACGCAGAGAAAATGAATCACTACCTAAGGGATCTGAACCCGATAATCAAGCGTGACGTTCGACTAACCTCTTCTTCTACTTTCCGCGGAGTAGTGGACAAAGCCTTGGAAGCCGAACAAGATGAAATGGAAATCCGATAATGGGGACCTCCTCACGATGCCTCTTCTCGACCATGGAAGAAACCGAACCTCAACAACACCAAAAGAAAGCAACCGATCAACCGAGCGACCGTGACCCCAAGCAACAAACCCTTTTTCCCTAAATGCAATCGAGAGCACTCAGGCAGCTGTGTTGCCGGGACCAACCATTGTTTTCGATGCCAGAATCCTGGACATATGGTCCGAGACTGGCCAATCGCCCCAAGACAAGTGCCGGGACGAGTATTCGCCATGACTAGAGACCAAGCCGAAGCCGACCCGTCAATGATCGCGAGTACCGTTAATGTCTTTAATAATTTCGTATATGCCCTCATCGATTCCGGATCAACTCACTCATTCATATCAAGTACCCTCGTTGCCGAACTCTGTCTAGTCCGTAGTCATGCCGATGCCTTGTTTAGCATACTTCTTCCTTCCGATGATGAACTTAAATCCAATTTCATCATCAAAGATTGCCCTATTGAGATTCATAACCAAACCCTAGCCTTCGATCTAATCATTCTACCCATGTAACATTTCGAAATAATTCTCGGAATGGATTGGTTTTCAAAATTCGACGCCCAAATTAATTGTGCTCACAAAACAGTTTGTTTCTCCTTACCGAATGAAAATTTTCTCGAATTCCGAAACTCATACAATCCGTCGATTCCTATCATTTCCGCCATCAAAGATAGCAAATTTATTCAAAAAATACACCTATTTAATTTGGTGGACATAGAGGAAACTCCCAACGAAGATAAAGCCGACATTTCCAAAGTGCCAACCGTTTGCAAATTTTTTGATGTCTTTCCCGAAGATCTCCCCGGTCTTTCGCCTGATCGTGAAATCGAATTTGAAATTTATATGATCCCGGTTCCACTCCTATATCGAAGGCACCTTATCGCATGGCGCCAATAGAGCTAAAGGAACTCAATGACCAAATTCAAGATCTTATCGACAAGAAGTTCGTCCACCCTAGTTTTTCCCCATGGGGTGCTTTGGTACTCTTTGTGAAAACGAAAGACGGAACCCTTCGAATGTGTATCGATTACCAAGAACTCAACAAGGTCACCGTCAAAAACAAATATCCTTTGCCAAGAATTGACGACCTTTTCGACCAACTTCAAGGCTCCACGGTCTATTCCAAAATCGACCTCCGTTCCGGATATCATCAATTGAGGATCAAGAAGGAAGATATTCTGAAGACCGCGTTTCAAACTCGTTACGGCCATTACAAATTTGTAGTGATGTCATTTGGTCTAACCAACGCCCCAGCCGCTTTCATGGATCTCATGAATCGAATCTTCCGCAAATATCTCAATCAATTTGTGATCATATTCATCGACGATATCTTAGTGTGTATTCAAGAAATAATGAAGAACATCGGAATCATTTAGAAATGGTGCTCCAAACTCTTCGAGAGAACCAACTCTATGCAAAGTTTTCCAAATGTGAGTTTTGGTTAAGACAAGTCCACTTTCTGGGTCACATAATTTCCAAGAAAGGCATAGCCGTTGATCCAAGCAAGATTGAAGCCATTTGTAATTGGTCAATCCCTCGTAATGTCGGAGAAATCCAAAGTTTCCTCAGCCTTGCAAGCTACTACCGACGGTTCATTCTGAACTTTTCCAAGATAGCCGCTCCACTCTCTCGTTTGACCCAAAAGGATGTCAAGTATCAATGGACTCCCGAATACAAGTCTAGTTTCCAACAACTCAAGAAGCGATTCCAATCCTCGCTCTACCCGATAAAACTGGAAACTATGTGGTCTATAGTGACGTCTCCAAGCACGGGCTCGGAGCCGTCCTCATGCAAAATGGGAACATAATTGCCTATGCCTCTAGACAATTAAAAGACAACGAGAAGAATTACCCGACGCACGACTTGGAACTCGCAGCAGTCGTGCTCGCCTTAAAAATTTGGAGACATTACCTTTACGGCGAAAAATGTTCGATCTTCACCGACCACAAAAGTCTCAAGTACTTCTTTACTCAAAAAGAGCTCAATATGAGGCAAACAAGATGGCTTGAATTAGTCAAGGATTATGATTGCGAAACCGTTTACCATCCCGGTAAAGCCAACGTTGTCGCCGACGCTCTTAGCCGAAAATCAATGTCCGCCTTGATCATTAAACCGCCTCTCGAATCAACTATCAAGTCCGCTCAAGATCATGATGATCAACTTGTCAAACTCCGAGAAGGTTTAGCAACCGGTCAAAATCCAAATTTCTCAATGACCGACGACAAAATCTTGAAATTTCCACGGATAATTTGCATTCCGGCAAACGATGAGATAAAGGGATTAATTCTCGATGAAGCTAACAAAACGCCCTACTCTTGCCATCCGGGTGAAACCAAAATGTATCAAGACTTGGAGAAGTTGTATTGGTGGCCAGGCATGAAGAAGGATTTAGCCAAATACGTATCCGAATGCCTAATTTGTCAACAAATCAAAACGGAACACCAAAGGCCCGGTGGACTTCTACAATCCAACCTTATTCCCGAATGGAAATGGGAAAGAGTGATGATGGACTTTGTTCATGGTTTCCCAAAGACTCTTAAAGGATCCAATTCGATATGGGTGATAGTCGATAGCCTAACCAAGTCCGCACACTTCTTACCGTTGAAGACCAATGTTAGTCTCGAAAAGTTGGCCGAACTCTATATTGGAGAAATCGTCCGACTCCACGGCGTTCTGATATCAATCATCACCGACCGAGATCCTCGATTCACTTCCAAATTTCGGAAAAGATTGCACGAAACAATGGGAACCCGTCTATCCTTTAGCACGGCGTACCATCCCCAAACCGACGGACAATCGAAAAGGACAATCAAGACTGTCGAAGACATGCTTCGAGCATGTATAATGGATTTTGGTGGTAATTAGGAAATCTTCGATCGGAATGGCACCTTACGATGCATTGTACGGAAGAAAATGCCGTTCTCCAATCCATTGTGACGAAGTAGGAGAGCGAAGATTACTAGGACCCGAGCTAGCCCAACACACCATCGACATAATCAAGAATATTCGAGAAAAAATGAGAACAGTCCAAGATTGCCAAAAAAAATACGCGAATAAAGGAAGGCGAGAGTTGGAATTCCAAGTCGGTGATCACGTATTCTTGAAAGTTGCTCCACTCAAAGGAATCATGCGATTCGTAAAACGAGGAAAGATAAGCCCTCGATTCATTGGACCCTTCGAAATACTCGACCAAATTGGTGGCCAAGTGATGCGATCTCTTGAGTATCATAAGATTTCTTTACTGAACGTAAGAAAACTCTTCTTTATTATTTCTCTTCATACCAAAACCCTAGCACAAGACGACTATTTAAATATAAGAAAACCCTAGAATCCTAATCTAACTAGAAAAGATAATTACCTAAACTAATAAAATACTTAATAATTCTCCTAACCCTAACTCACGGCAATATCTATATCTAATTACACTATTCTAATTAATTAATAATTAAATATTAACTAAACCAATAATTAAATAATAAATTAAATAATATATCCCAACATTCCACCCTGCTTGAAATGAATCTTGTCCTCAAGGTTCGTCTTGCGTTTCCATCTATGTTTGACTTCATCGACTTTCTTTCCGACTGAATCCGAAAAACACAATGAACGATCAAGCTCTTTAACACATGGTTCTTGCTGACCCCAACAAATTCCAAAGGCTACTTTTGCGAAAATACTCAATTTTTTTCCCGATAGATAAACTTTTTTAATCGTCTTTTCAGATTTTGTCTCCTCCAAACTGACCATCGGTTCTTCGTCTCCTTTCTTTTGAACACCATGGAAATCTGCGAATATCCATAGTAGCTCTTCGCTCTCCTCTCTGGTTAATTTCTCGTCTTCGTCCCACTTTATCTCAATTGACTCCGATTCTTCTTCTTTCGGCTCTTCGTCCCACTTTATCTCAGAGGAATTCGATTCTTTTGCACTCACAAAAATTTGGGGCTCTTCGAAAAAGTTACCGTCGTCCCCTTCCTCTCCCTCCGACGATAGGCTCGGCAGTGGCGGTGGTGGTGATGGCCGTGGCGGTGACGGACAGCGGTCCCTTCGGCAGCGGTCCCTTCGGCTTTTGTGATGGCGTTGACGTCGTCCTTGACTTTGTTCGAGCAATTTCTGAAAATTAATCCGTAATTTCTCTACGGATTTTTCCAATCGCTCCAACCGTCTTGTTTCTGACATCATGATTTTCACAAAGTTTTGATGTGATCTCAACTTTGCTCCAGCGTAGCTTTGATGTAATCGCTGCCTTGCTAACGAAGCGTTGGTGTTAATCGCAACTTCGCTCTGATACCAATTGATGCGATCTCTTGAGTATCATAAGATTTCTTTATTGAACGTAAGAAAACTCTTCTTTATTATTTCTCTTCATACCAAAACCCTAGCACAAGACGACTATTTAAATATAAGAAAACCCTAGAATCCTAATCTAACTAGAAAAGATAATTACCTAAACTAATAAAATACTTAATAATTCTCTTAACCCTAACTCACGGCAATATCTATATCTAATTATACTATTCTAATTAATTAATAATTAAATATTAACTAAACCAATAATTAAATAATAAATTAAATAATATATCCCAACACCAAGCCTATCGCCCCGTCCCAGCACCTCAACTATCCAAAATCCACAATATGTTTCACGTCTCTATGCTTCAAAAATATGTTCCCTGTTAGAGTAGGTGACCAACAAGGCAACATGTGGATGTGGTCTTCCATATTTATTATGGTAATAAACGAACCTTTTTTCGTATTAATGATAATACACCTTGGCATTCTATATATTTGTCCCTTTGTCACAAGCATAGATATAGTCCTTACAGTTATTACAAGTACTAGTTGTTGATTTTGAATGCCTAAGCAAATCTACTCATCTCTTGAGACGACAGATAGCGTGTTACGACATTAGGTGTCGTAACAGAATTCTTGTGTTGTCTCAGTAATAAATCTACTAAAAGCATAATAAAGAACACAACAATTTAATGTGGTTCGGATACAAACGTACCCTACCCTACATCCACGAGGACTTGCAAAACTAGTTCAGATTTAAGTGTACATTAATAGGACTTAATATTCCCTCTTTATGTAACATGCCGTTCTTGAACACGACTCGAACTTGTTGATAATCAAAGCAATTCCTCCTCCGCACTCTTGGACATCCTCCAATGTTGAACTTCCTTCAAACGGCGGATTGACCTCTCCAGAGATCTTTTAAGCACTTCTCCCGAAACGCCGATCTTCTTTATGGCCTGGTAGAAGAAACCTGTTATGTTGCCACACTTGACGTGCAGACAGGGCTGCAACACGGGCTGCACCCTTCAAAGCCTTTATGCTGGGATTTTTCTTATTAAAGCTCCATGGGACTCATATGAGGTTGAGGGCCTTATATAGGCACGAAATCTCCACCCTAAACCTAACTTGGGCCCTAAGAAATCGATTTAACTAGGTAATAGAATCCTAGTCGATTTCTACTTCTATTCTAGATAAGTACAAAAGATACCTAACTAGAATATAATACATGGAAATAAATCTAGGTCCTAATAAAAATATTACAAGAATAGGACTCTAATTAATTCCAAAATAAACATGTAAAACAAATCTTTGCCAATCTTTAGTTTCCACGTATGGCGGATTTCTTCAATCTTCACAAACAGAAATCTGGTGCCAACACTAGTAATTGATCGTTAGGATCGTGAGATATTTACTTAAGTATTATAACAGTTAAACATGTTTCTAGTCGAAGGGTTACGCCACCAATGAGGATATCGGCCTTTCCCATTAAGAGACTAGCACTTAGTGTATGTGTAGTGCATCTCATCAGTAAACTGTATTGTGATATCGACATGCATAAGTGGGTGCTGGTAAGTTGATGAGTTCAATGAACTCCCTCGCCCTAGAAATCTCTAGGTGGTTCCCAATAATCGAGTAGATATATCTATGGTATAGTTGTACACCATTAGTATGACCTAGACATCACTATGACTTCACTAGAGGACCATCTGTATCGTGACCTGTCCCTGAGTTCCAACGAGGACCACCCCAAGGGCCAGTGTCGTGCAGTCCGAAATCTAGTGGGAGGTCTATGCATTGTAGTCGGGGATTCGAGCGCTAGAATAGTCTTGGATGTCCTGTGTGTTCTCATAGTTTGTAGTCTCTCTAAGTCTCTGACCAGAGCTGACTAAGTGATGATTAGAGAATCCGATTCTCTAAGTCATGCACGTAACGATTACAACACTTTGAACGATGGCACCATCATTGAACAAATAAAGAGGTCTTGATGAACCAATGCCTCTAGTTCAATCGGGACATATGAATGGAAGGGATCGTACTGTATGCTAACTATATCTGAAGGTTCTTGCAGTCACTTCATTTGTAACTAGGGAATCATGACGCGTAGTTGCTAGACGCCAATCTTGATTCGTTGGGTGATTAAGGTGAAACGAGTTTCATCTTAATCGTAAATCTAAAGGACGAGTTTTGACCACAAAGGGTTTTGGACCCACGGCTAGCTTACACCTGAACCATCGAGGTTCACACTGCTCGTGCACATGAGATCTTTGAATAAACAGTCAAAGGTAAAAATTGTTTATCCTTGCATGATTGGAAGTCAATATCATTGGGTCCAACATTCATAATTTGGAATTATGAATGAGAATAAGAAAAGGAAAAGAATAGGCGAACATCTTAGTGGACTTTCTAAATCGGGAAGTTTCTAAATTTAGAAAGTGCACTGAATTAGGGTTTCCACTTTTGGAAAGTTGGAAATCGAGAGTAGGCACTCGTAATGATGAGGGCATTATAATGATTCTGAAAATGTAATTGTTACAATTTTCCGATCATCGAATTGAGAGAGACGAGAAAGTAAAAGAACTAACGAACTTAAGCTGTTGGGCCGGGTCCAACTTAAGCCCGTTAGGGTTTTATGCAAGACACTATAAATACTTGATTTATAGGTCTTTCACAATACATAACACATGAAATAAACCCTAGCCGCGCCCTCACTCACTCGGCCATCTTCTCACGCGGCCACCACCGCCGTCGCCGCCGCCAACTCGCCGGAATCGGCCACCCCTTGGCCGATCCCTTTGGTAATTCTTTCCTTCTTTCTCTTCTTCCGTTTTTCTAACTATTATGTGTCTAGTGCCACGTATTTAATAGATCATAGTATACGAGGTGAAATCCGAGAGGAGGAAGATCGAAGATCAAAGAATCGAGGAGCAGCCACCGAGTCGACGACGCGCACGCCTCCACGCGCCGCCCGAATTCAGCGCGTGAACCACACGCTACGCCGTAGCTCCGATCTTCGCTGCTGCTGCATCGCCGTTGCTGCCCCGGATTGCACGGATTGGTTTTCGTGGCAATCTAGCTTTGCTTAGTGCGCCTACCTCACGCTTCAAGAGGTAAAGTTTCGAATCCATTGTCGTTAGATTCGGTTACGTTTAAATTAATATATGCAAGTTCCTTTCAATAAGATAATTGTATGATTTTGTGTGACTACGTGAAATTGTTTATTTACTGCGAGCATGATTATTTGATTTAAACGCGAGCATGCTAGTTGATTTAATTTCGATTAAGTAATTAAGCATGTATGTTGTTTTTAATTTCGCTGGAAGCGCAAAGGTACGCAATTAATTGTTTTCAATTATCGGGCATGTGTTTATGTGTTTTGAAGTTGTTTAATTTGCATAATTTTTTTGTTTTCCGCTGGGTACACGTGTGCGATTCCCAACATTCCCAACCCTAACCACATCCTTGAAACCAAACCACTTGATTTATCCCCGAACCTATCCTTTACCGAAGAACCCTCGCAAATATTAGGCCGAAAAGTTAGGAAACTCTGAAACAAAGAAACTCACCTAGTATAAATCCATTGGAGAGACCATTCTCCGGATGAGGCAACATGGGGACTTGAGGATGAGATTGTGAGTCGTTATCCGGAACTAATTGAAAATGGTACAAATTTTGGGGACAAAATTGTTTTTAGGGGGGTAAGATTGTAACACCCTGCATTTTCGGTAAGATAATGTTATTTTATTTTACCACCTCTATGTGCATATTTATAAAATTATAATTTATAACAATTCTTGCATGATTAGTAAATACGTAAATTATGTGATTATGTGAAATATATGATTATGTGAATTATGTGATTATGTGAAATATATGATTATGTGAATTATGTGATTACGTGAATTATGTGGTTAGGAAATATTTTGAGATATTATGTCAAAATAAATTATTTTTCATGAACTAGGATTTTATTCTTGCATATGAATTTAAATGAGCATTTCATCATATTTATGCATGCACAAAATTTTAGAAAATAATTTTTTTCATGGATTTGAAGATTTTTAATTAGTGTAGAAAATTAGAAAATCCTCCCCTCTTTTTTTTTTTTTTAATTTTCGGACATCAATATACACACACACACACATGATTTAAAAATTTGCATATTAATTAGAAATAGACATGCATTAGTGTGGTTGTACTTTGAGCATGAAAATAAATACATAAAGCTAGTCTCCCTACTCTCTAGACTAGGCTAGCTTTTTCACTCCCACACTCCACTTTAAGTAGACCAAAGGTCTTTCTTCTTCCTCTTTTCTTCTTCATCTTGGCAGCCACAACACAACCACCATAGCCACCACTTTCTCAAGCTTGAACCACCCAAGAACCACCACCACACCTATTTTCAAAAATTGCAAAATCACCCCCACAAAAAGATGGATTTCCCTTTCTTCTCCATTAGCTTTGAGCTCTCCAAAAACTCTATAAATACATCCAATGTCCAAGATCAAAATGCACTCTCAAGCTCTAATCTGACTATCTATAAGTTTAAGGTCTCCTTCTATTTCAACAAAAGGAGATTTTTCGGCCAAGCTTAGGAGTAAGCTTTCTTCTTCCTCTTCTTTCTTCATTTTTTTCCGAAAGAGCTAAGATCTTCTTCATCCAAGTTCTTCTTGTTCTTCTTCGCCTGTTCTTAATACATAATCTAACTCTTAATATCGTCTTGTATTAGAGAGAAAAGAGCTAACAAATCCTTCCCCTAAAGAGTAGAGGTGAGAATTCTTGAATGCTTGCTCAAACACGCAACACTACTAGGATTTTCGGTTTTTATGTGAATTAATTGTTTATTCTTTCAAATTATGTGATTATATGGCCTAGATGATGATTGCATGTTAGTGTTTTGAAAAGATAACTTTGTTCTTGAAGTTTTATGCTTTTTTTGAAAATTTGGGGAAAATGCATAAATTGCTTATTTGGCTTAATTAGTGTATTGCATGTGCTAATCTAGTGTTTGATTGTTGATTTGTGAAAAGAAAATGAATTTTTCGCCTAGCTATGAAACTTTCGGATTTTGGGGGGAAAAATGCTTAAATTGCTTATTTGGCTTAATTAGTAGCTTGCATGTGTTAATCTAGTGTTTCATTGTTGATTTGTGAAAATAAATTGAGTTTTGGCTTAACTATGGAACTTTCGATTTTTTGAGGTAAAGTTGCTTAAAATTGCTTATTTGATTTATTTAGTATCTTGCATGTGTTGATCTTGTGTTGGTTGTTGATTTAAGGCCTTGCATGTTAAGATTTAGTGATTGATTGTTGATCTAAGGTCTTGCATGTTAAGATCTAGTGATTAATGGTTAATCTAAAGTCTTGCATGTTAAGATCTAGTGTTTTCTATGAAAAATGATGAAGGAACTAAGAATTTGTGCTAACTTGATTTAAAATGCTCTTGCATGTGTAGATCTATTGAATTGACTTGAATAAAATTAAAAGATAAATGTCTTGAACTTTATTCTTGTAAAATGTTAGATTTCATGAACTTTTGATTATAGATTGTCTTTGCATGTTAAAATTTCGGTTATTTCTTGTATTTGATTATGGATTATGTTTTTATAGCTAAATGATTTTGTGAAACTCTAAGTTTAATTTTCTAAGTGCTCTTGCTTGTTTATGTGTTGATCATTGGGTGTGAGGATGAGAGAAGGGTAAGTAGAAGTGTGCATGTGTGGGTGCATAAGTGTCATGAATTTTTAAAAGGTAAAAATATGTTGGAACGTCTTTCGAGGTTACGGTAAATATCCGGGTACGACGAGTCGGTACCGTAGGGCCTAGGGGTGGTTTGATTCCACGTAGATACACGGATTCCTAAAATATGAGGTTATTTACCGGGAACTTAGATTGATTCTTCCAAAGGGATTCCCGATGATTTTTCATATAGGCATGTTTTATTTTGGATATAGATGGGAACATCTCACTCAATGGTCTTGGGATCGTAGGGTTATAAAGGTGGGAGATTCTCATTCTATAATCATCAATACATGTCATGGCATAGGGTTATAAAGGTGGGATATTCTCACTCTATGGTCTTGGGATCATAGGGTTATAAGAGATGGAATTTATCTCACTCTATGCGTGTGACAATTATGTGATGAAGAAATCCGACGAAAAAGGGAAGTGTATGATTACTTTAATTTATGTTGCATGTCTCTGTATAAGATATATGTATGTATATATATGTATGCTCTATGTGTTATGTGTATTCGATAATACTTCAAGATTCTCATTGAGTCCTCAACGACTCATATAGGTGTTGTATGTTTGTAGGTTTACCCGATTTGGAGCCCGAGGAGTGAAGTTGGGAATCGAGCTTGGGAATTGGAAGGAGATCGTATGGAGGGGTTGTGGATTGTGTTGGTTCTTAACTTAGTTATGTGGTTTTATTTGTATAATATGCTTGTAAAAACTTTTAATACGGTTTTAGGTATTTTCTACTGTTCCCTTCCTCCGATCGGTGGAAATTATTAAAAGACAATATGTGTAATAGTAATTAGGATTACCCCATTTTGGATATTTAATCAGTAATTCGTAGTATTTTGTAACCGAAAGCGAATTTTACTATCTATATGCATGCATACTTTTCGGCTAGTAACTTTTTCGTGTTTTGTTTCGATGTTTGAAAATTGTTTTCATATAGGTGCTCTGTTTAGAAAATTATGAAATTTATGAGTCTCTTCACCTCTCTGTTTGCATCATTTCCCTAGTTTTTTTGCATGATTTCGGTAAGTATTCAATTAGATATGACTTATTTCTCACTACTGCACTGAAACAGGGTCATTCGAGTGTTTTCTGTTATAACTGGAGTTTTACTCACTCAAATGCCTTTTTTATACCTGGCAAACATTTTAAACTTAGTTTCCTGCCTTGGGGTACAATTTGGTAGTTTTTGGATCAGTGAGGAATTTAATATGAATTTTCAAAACTCCCTCCGCTGTTCTGGATTTTAAATTGAGTGATTGTGCCATGTTATTTATTTCTCCCAAATGCTCGAGAATCATTCAAAATTGTTTTAACCCAGTGATTCAGACCCATGATATATGATATGATATTATTTTGGGATTATTTTCATTTGTATTTTAAGAGGAATAAATTTTTAATGTTTCTACACTGAATTCGTCTGAATTTGCATTAGATCCATCGTACCTAGTTATCTTCTAGTCTTGTATGTAGTATGTATTTGTGTTAATTGATCAATTAGGGTTTATTATTGGGTGACCTCTCTCCCTCTAATTTAAAAATAAAAATTTTACGTAAATTTATATATCCACAATAATCATTTTAAAAAATTCTTCCGCGGAGATTACATATAATGAAGAGTAATCGAGAGAGGGGTGTCACACCTTAGCAAAGTGCACTCATGCTTAATCGGAAAGGATTGGAAAGGCTCTCTCCACAAGTTGAAGAAACGTAGTCGGAAGGTTCATCTATTCATTACCGGTTATGCACAATTTCAATTTTAAAATCAACTAGCAAGTCTACTATTTCATTAACTGCTCTGCTTTAATAGAATCTGGAAATGCAACTTACACTTGATCCTATATGAAATGCATGTGACAAGCATAACACCAATACGGAAATCGAAATACATAAATGAAACTCAACTATATGATATACATGCAAAAAACCAAAAATAAAAGAAAACTAACAAAATAAATGACGAAAAATAAATAATGGGTTGCCTCTCATTCAGGCGCTTGTTTTACAGTCGACGGCTCGACACAATTTGGACGGATTATGTCCAATCCAAAGCCTTGTAAATTGCGCAACCATCCATCAGTCTTGATACATACTTTGCAATCATATCATGGACTAGATTGAAATCTTGTAATGACCATCCCAACCCATGGCACTTTTCGTTTGCTGTGGAAATCAGTCGATAGGAGACTAGGATGGGTTGCTTGCCTACCGATCTCTCAAACTCGTACACAAGATATTCGAGCTTTGGAGTGAGCTCTACCTTAAATTTGATACTCTTCTCCTCGCCCACACTCAAATCCGGAGTTACAATATGGATAGGATTTTCTTCGTCAAATTCCGCATCTACCAACATCTTCATCACACCTTCATCACACGCAAAAATATCAACAAAACTGGGATGAATAATTCCCTCAAGGTTCTCAACCTCGTCGTTCATACGAAAATCTGTAAATACCTTGTTGTGTTTGTTGGGAATCGGACACGTGTACGCAGCGGAAAACAAAAATTTTATGCGATTTAAACAAATTTAAAACACATAAACACATGCCCGATAATTGTAATCAATTAATTGCGTACCTTTGCGCTTCCAGCGAAATTAAAAACAACATACATGCTTAATTACTTAATCGAAATTAAATCAACTAGCATGCTCGCGTTTAAATCAAATAATCATGTTCGCAGTAATTTAAACAATTTCATGTAGTCACATAAAATCATACAAGTTTGCTTACTAACGAACATGCATATTTAATTTAATAAACCACTCGAATAAACACGGATTCGAATTATTACCTCTTGAAGAGTGAGGTAGGCGCACGAGTCGAAGCAAGATTGCCTCGGAAACCAATCTGTGCAATCCGGGGCAGCAACGGCGATGCAGCGACGGCGATGATCCGAGCAACGGCGGTGCGTGTGATTTACGCGCTGTCCTTGAAGAATGAATCGAACGAAGACTCGAGAAGATGGCTAGCTGCTCTTCCCACTCCTATTGATCCAACCTGTGTTGCTGATCTGAAATTACAGCCTTGCTCCGACTTCAATATCTCCATGCTTATTTACTGGATGAACAATTCCTTCAGGAAAATTGTAGATTTAAGAGTCATGAAGCGGCTGTCAAACTTTCACGTCCATCCGATCACCGATTGATTAATGGAGAATTTTCTAGCTGGACAGCGCAGAAAATCCGAGAGCCGTTTTTCAGAATTGCCTTCTCACATCTTCGATTCTTCGATCTTCCTACTCTTGGATTTCACATCGTAGACTTCGATCTACTAAATACGTGGCACTAGACATGTAATAGTTAGAAAAACGGAAGAACAAAAAGAAGGAAAGAAATACCAAAAGGATCGGCCAACGGATGGCCTATTCCGGCGAGATGGTGGCGACGGCGGGTTGAGATTGGCCGAGAGAGGTTAGAGCGGCTAGGGTTAGTTCGTGTATCCTCATATGTGTAAGACCTATAAATCAAGTATTTATAGTCTCTTGCATAAAACCCTAACGGGCTTAAGTTGGACCGGGCCCAACAGCTTAAGTTCGTTAGTTCTTTTACTTGCTCATCTCTCTCAATCCGATGATCGGAAAACTGTAACAATTACATTTTCGGAATCATTATAATGCCCTCATCATTACGAGTGCCAACTCTCGATTTCCATATCTGAAGTGCCTGCAATAACCTTCAGATATAGTTAACGTACAGTACGATCCCTTTGATACATATGTCCCGATTGAACTAGAGGCATTGGTTCGTCAAGACCTCCTTATATGTTCAATGACCGTGCGACCGTTCTAAGTGTTGTAAACCTTACGTGCATGACTTAGAGAATCGAATTCTCTAATCATCACTTAGTCAGCTCAGGCCAGAGACTTGGAATGATTACAAACTATCAAAACACACAAGACATCCAAGACTATTCTAGCGATCGAATCCCCAATTACAATGCACATACCTCACACTAGATTTCGGACTGCACGAACACTGGCCCTTGGGATGGTCCTCGGTGGAACTCAGGGACAGGTCATGATACAGCTGGTCCTCTAGTGAAGTCACGGTGATGTCTAGGTCATAAGGACTAATGGTGTACAACTATACTATAGATATCTCTACTCGATTATTGGAAACCACTTGGAGATTTCTAGGGTGAGAGAGTTCAGTGAACTCGTCTACTTACGAGCACCCACTTATGCATGCCGATATCACAATATCGTTTACTGATGAGATGCAGTACACATACACTAAGTTCTAGTCTCTTAATGGGAAAGGCCGATATCCTCATTGGTGGCGTAACCCTTCGACTAGGAACACGTTTAACAGTGATAATACTTAAGTAAATATCTCACGATCCTAGCGATTAATTACTAGTACTTGTAATAACTGTAAGAACTATATATATGCTTGTGACAAAGGGACAAATATATAGAATGCCAAGGTGTTTTATCATTAATACGAATAAAGGTTCGTTTATTACCATAATAAATACGAAAGACCACAGCCACATGTTGGTTTGTTGGTCACCTACTCTAACAATCTCCCACTTGACCTGAAGACAACTACCCATGAATCGCAATCCCATCGACTCTCGATGTTTCTCGTGGACCGATTTCGGTAAAGGCTTCGTAAAGGTGACTCATTCTACTTTAACATCACCTCTATCAATGATCTCTCGGATCACATGATATTTTCTCAGAATATGCTTCAACTTCTTATTAGATCGTGGCTCCTTAGCTTGCACCACGGCTCCGGTGTTATCACAGTACAACGGTACTGGATCACTAGCATTAAGAACGACACCCAACTCTTGGAGGAACTTCCTTATCCAAGTCCCTTCTTTTGCAGCTTCGGACGCTGCAATGTATTCCACATCCGATTGAAACTAGAGTCGGTAAAGCCCTCTAATTTAAACTCGGCACCCCCATAAACCAAAAATATATCCTTAGTCCTTCGTAAGTACTTGAGGATATATTTCACGGCCATCCAATTAGCCGGGTCGGGGTTAGACTGATATCTTCTTGTGACACTCACAACATACGCAATATCGGGTCTCGTACATAGCATGCCATACATAATGCTTCTTATGGCAGAAGCATAAGACGTCCTTTTCATCTCCTCAATTTCACTAGGTGTTTGCGGACACGTAGATTTCGAGAGACGAACCCCATTGGACATTGGTAAGAATCCTTTCTTGGATTCTTCCATGCTAAACCGTTTCATAACGGTGTTTATGTACAGGTTTTAGGATAATCCAAGCATCTTCCTTGCTCTATCTCTATAGATGCGTATTCCTAATACATAAGATGCTTCTCCCAAATCCTTCATTGAGAAACGTGTGGACAACCATGCTTTCGTTTGTTGCAACATTCCTACGTCATTCCCAATGAGTAGAATGTCATCAACGTAAAGCACTAAAAATATGACTGCCCTCCCACTAACCTTCTTGTATACACAAGGTTCCTCCGGATTCTTATCAAAATCAAACTCTTTGATAGTTGAGTCGAACCTAATGTTCCAACTTTAGGATGCTTGTTTCAATCCATAAATGGATCGCTGGAGCTTGAAAACCTTTTGCTCATTTCCAGAAGATATGAAGCCTTCCAGCTGCGCCATGTAAATTTCTTCCTCAATATCTCCGTTAAGGTGTTGGGGATCGTGCATGTATACGCAGTAGAATTTAAAATTTTTAGATTGAACTAGTTTCGATTACATGCATAAACTAATCACATAGTCAACATACCTTAACGCTTCCGCCATACATATGGTAATTATCGATTTAATTGAAAAACAAGTAAAACCGAAAATTACGAAACATGCTTGTTCATCATTCAATAAAATTGAAACACGTAATCACATATTACTCATAATCATAAATTATAATTAATACAAACATGCTCGAATTAATTTACGAAAGTTTTGATTTATTTACCTCTTGTAGCGTGAGATTTCGACGAATTGAAACCTAGAATCAATCACGTACAAGCTGCAAATTACCAATCCTCGGGGATGCAACTCACGGCGAGAACAAGCTGATCCCGCAAGTGACGAACGGCGGTGAGTGGCAGCCGCAGCGGCGGCGCGTGGCAGCAGCAGCGGTGGCCCGTTAGCGGCGAAGCGGCGCGTGCGGCGGTGCAGCGGCGGTGCGTGGATTCTTCGGGGCAGCAGATCCTCTCCAATTAGGTTTCACCTTGTATTTTCGACCCACTCGAACTACAACACTAGATGTAAACGAGTTAGATAAACAACAAGTAAAACGAAGGAAACGAGAGGAGAAAACCGGCGGTGATCGGCGGTGGCGCGGCGGGGCAGCAACGGCCGAAGGGATGAGCGGCTAGGGCTTGGGCGGCTAGGGTTTGGTTCAGAAAAATCTGATCTCAAACTTTTGTTTGAGGTCTATTTATACTTAGGGTTTTCAACCCTAGTGGGTTTAAGTCATTGGGCTTGACCCACTGTTGTATTAAGCCCATTCCCTCGTCGGCCTCGTTTCTAATAAACGATCGTTCACAAAATTATAACAAAATTATATTTGTGACGAGCTCAAAGTCCTCGTCGATACGAGTGCCTCTTCGAAATTTCCAATTTCAAAAATTGGAAATATCCACTTTAGTGGACTTGCTAAATCGGGAAACTTCCCAATTTACAAAGTTCACTAAATTCCGCATGTCTCTCTTTCTCTACGTAAATTCCGATTCGCAATCCAAAATTACGAATCTTGGATTCAATCATATCGACATCCAATCGTTCAAAGATTAACACATTAGTCTATGCTTTTTGTTATCAAGGATCTATATTACACGAGAAGTGTGACCCTCAATGGTTCAGGTGTATGCTAGTCGTGGGCTCACAACCCTTTGTGATTCGAACAACACATTGTTCTTATACGAACTCCTCCCAAGAGTCCCGATTAGAGTAAAACTCATTTTACCTAATCCCCGATCAAATCGGTGCCCAACGAATCAAGATTGGCGTCTAGAAACTACGCATCATGATTCCCTAGATACAAATGAAGTGCCTGCAAGAACCTTATGATATAGTTAGCGTACAATACGATCCCTTCGCAGCACATGTCCCGATTGAACTAGAGGCATTGGTTCACCGAGACCTCTTATAAAGTTCAATAACCGTGCGAACGTTCTAGGTGTTATAAATCCGTTCGTGTGCGACTTAGGGAAACACATTTCCCTAATCATCCCACTGTCAACTCTGGCCAGAGATTCCTTGGATTATAAACCGTCAGAACACACAGGACATCCATGACTACTCAAGCGCTCGAATCCCCTACTACAATGCACAGACTTCACACTAGATTTCGGATTGCACGAACGTTGGCCCTTGGAGCGGTCCGCGGTGGGACTCAGGGACAGGTCACGATACAATCGGTCCTCTAATGAAGTCACGGTGATGTCTGGGTCTTAAGGACTAATGGTGTACAACTTTATCTTAGAAACCTATTACTCGATGAATGAGAACCACTTATAGATTTCTTGGGCGAGGGAGTTCAGTGAACTCATCTAGTATGAGCACCCACTCAAGTATGCCGATGTCACAACACCGAGGACTAATGAGACGCAATACACATACACTAAGTGCTAGTCTCAAAAGGGAAAGGCCGGTATCCTCATTATTGGCGTAACCCATCGACTAGGAACAAGGTTTAACAGTTACATTACATTGCTGAGTTATCTCACGATTCTATTAGATCAACTCACAGTAATAGAGTAACTCGTTAGGACTATATCTATGCTACTTGCATGGGATAACAGATATAGAATGCCAAATAGGATATTTTATTATTACGAACGAAAAACGATTGTTTTATTACAAGATAAAAGGAAAGACCACAACCACAAGTTTGCTTGTTGGTCACCTACTCCAACAATCTCCCACTTGACCTAAAGCCAACTACTCATAAATCTAAGTCCCGTCGACTCTCGATGTTTCTCGTGAACTGATCCTGACAATGGCTTGGTGAAGGGATCTGCAATATTATCCTCCGAGGTGACTCTGTCTAGCTTGACTTCACCTCTCTCTATGATCTCTCGGATCATATGGTATTTTCTCAACACGTGCTTCGACTTCTGATGAGCTCTTGGTTCCTTAGCTTGCGCTCCGTTGTTATCGCAGTACAGCCGTACTGGATCGCTAGCGTTCGGAAATACACCCAACTCTTGGATGAATTTCCTAATCCATGACCCTTCCTTTGAAGCATCTGATGCTGCAATATATTCAGCCTCGGTGGTGGAATCAGCCGTCGTGCCTTGTTTGGAACTCTTCCAACACACGGCACCCCCGTTGACTTTGAATATGTACCCTGAGTTTGACTTCGAGTCATCCACGTCCGATTGAAAACTAGAATCCGTGAAGCCTTCTAATTTCAAATCGGTATCCCCATAGACCAGAAACAAATCTCTAGTTCTTCGCAAGTACTTGAGAATGTCCTTCACAACCTTCCAATGGGCTGCGCCGGGGTCGGACTGATATCTGCTTGTGACGCTCACAGCATACGCAATATCAGGTCGTGTACACAGCATGCCATACATTATGCTTCCTATAGCGGATGCATAAGGTGTCCTTTTCGTCTCCTCGATTTCCATTTGCGTTTGAGGACGCATGGATTTCGAGAGACGAACCCCATGGGACATTGGCAAGAATCCCTTCTTGGATTCTTCCATGCTAAACCGTTTAAGAACGGTGTCTATGTACATGGATTGGGATAAGCCAAGTAATCTCCTCGATCTATCTCTATAGATCCGTATTCCCAATACGTAGGATTCTTCTCCCAAATCCTTCATCGAGAAACGTGTGGATAACCATACTTTAGTTGACTGCAACATCCCTACATCATTCCCAATGAGTAGTATGTCATCAACATAAAGTACAAGGAAAGTCACTGCACTCCCACTAACCTTCTTGTAGACACAAGGTTCCTCCGGGTTTTTCACAAATTAAAACTCTTTGATAGTTGTGTCGAACCTTTTGTTCCAACTTCGGGATGCTTGTTTAAATCCATAAATGGATCGCTGGAGTTTGCAAACCTTTTGCTCATCTCCAGAAGATATGAAGCCTTCCGGCTGCGCCACGTAAATTCTTCCTCAATGTCCCCATTAAGGAAAGCGGTCTTCACATCCATTTGCCATATCTCGTAGTCATACCACGCAGAGATGGCCAGCAAAATCCTAATGGACTTAAGCATAGAAACAGGAGAGAAGGTTGTTAGAGTAGGTGACCAACAAGCCAACATGTGGCTGTGGTCTTTCGTATTTATTATTGTAATAAACGAACCTTTATTCGTATTAATGATAAAACACCTTGGCATTCTATATATCTCAGATAATTATGTCTAAGAATCCCATAATGTCAATCCTCGACAATAAACTCAATGGCCCTAATTACCTAGATTTGTTGCGTAGTCTTAAGCTTGTATTAACTGTTGTGGGGCGTCTCTATGTTTTGAACGAGAGACTTCCCGCCACTATACCCGACACAGCGACTGATGCTGAGAAGTAAACTTATGAAGTTTGGAAGAAAGATGACACTCATGCTAGGTGCTATATGATAGCCGCCATGGAGCCCGCGCTTGCGAGGAAATATGAGTCTCACTTGCATGCTTTCGATATAAAGGCTCATCTCGATAGCATGTATAGTGAGAATATTAGGGCATCGAGGTACGCTGCTACAAAGGAGTTGATCACGGCGAGATTGCGCGAAGGGACTTCGGTCCACGAGCACTGTCTCAAAATGATCACTCTCCTTGAAAAGCTAGTGAATCTTGATGTCACCCTCCCGGCCGAGCTCTCGTTGGATTTGATCCTGTTGTCTCTTCCTAGTTCCTATGAATCGTTCATAGTGAACTTCAACATGAACAAACTAGATCCTCCCTTGGATGAGTTAATGAACATGTTGGTCAGCTTCGAGTCCACCATTAAGAAAGAGAAGTCTGTTCTCATTGCTGCTACTTCTGGAAAGAAGAGTTCTTTCCAAAAGAAGAGAAAGGAAAGAGTTCCCTTCCCAAACAGCAAGTTCGAAGTGGGTGAAGGCAGTGGGGGCCCCAAAGCAAAGGTTAGCAAACAAGTTGATGATGCTTCCCATCACTGTGGAAAGAAAGGACATTGGCGCCGCAACTGCAAGGCTTACCTAAAGCAGAAAGGTTCTGAAAACGGTACGTATTTCATTGACGTAAATTTGTCTGTCAACTCTTCTTCTTGGGTATTGGATACGGGCTGTGGCTCACATTTGTGCAATGATTTGCAGTTAATGACAAGAAGTCGAAGACTAGCGGGTGAGACCTACCTAAGGATGGGGAATGGAGCAAGAGTTGCTGCTGAAGCCATTGGCACAATTTACTTAAATGTTTTGGATTCTAGTTTTCCTATTGTTTTGAACGATTGTTTATTTGTTCCGTCGCTCATTAGAAACCTTATTTCTATTCCTGTATTAGATATTGAAGGTTTTACTTTTGTTTTTGGAAATTCGATTTGCATTATACAAAAGAATAAGAATTTGATTTGCAAAGGACGACTATTAAACAACTTGTATGAACTAAATCCAAATGAAATACCTATTAATGTTATATCAGCAAAACGTAAGGAGATAGATCAAAACCCCGCACAACTTTGGCACGCTAGATTAGGTCATGTCTCTTTAAGAAGGATGAACGATTTTGTCAGTGAAGGATTGTTCTCTTTGGAGGACGTGAAATCACTACAAACTTGTGAATCTTGCCTTAAAGGGAAAATGACCAAGTCACCCTACAAAGGGAAAATGAAACGAGCCGAGGGTCTTTTGGATTTGATCCATACAGACGTATGTGGTCCACTAAGTGTTAGTGCGAAGGGTGGATATAACTACTTCGCCACCTTTACCGACGATTATTCTAGGTATGGGTATGTGTACTTGATGAAGTACAAGTCTGAAACATTTGAAAGGTTCAAAGATTTTAGACATGAAGTAGAAAAGCAACTCGGACGAAGTATTAAGAAACTGCGATCCGATCGTGGTGGAGAATACTTGAGCATCGAGTTCATTGACTATCTAAAAGAAAATGGGATACAGTCCCAATGGACTCCACCGGGAACTTCTCAACTTAATGGAGTCTCCGAACGTCGGAATCGAACTTTATTAGATATGGTTCGATCAATGATGGGGTTCACAAACTTACCGGCATACTTGTGGGGTCACGCACTCCGTACTGCCGCGTATTTGCTGAATAGAGTTAACACCAAAGCAGTTAAATCCACACCTTATGAACTTTGGCATTCCCGGAAACCCAACTACAAACATATTAGGATATGGGGTTGTCCCGCTTATGTGAAGCGATTAGTGGGAGATAAGTTGGATAGTAAATCCGACTTATGCTATTTTGTGGGGTATCCCGAAGACTCGATGGGATACGAGTTCTACTATGTCAAAGAAGCAAAGACGTTTGTTTCAAGAAATGCCACCTTTTTGGAAAGGGAGTTTCTATCCGATAGAAAAGGCAGCATGATAGAACTTGAAGTAGTTCAAGAACCACAAAGTGAAGTTCAAACGCAAGAACAAGTAATCGAACCAATACAACAAACCACTAATATACCTCCTGAACCTACGGTACGTAGATCCGAAAGAGTTCGGAAAATGCCGGATAGGTTATTCCTCCTCGAAAATGATGAAGATCATGTTGATCTTGGACGAGATCCAAGAACATACAATGAGGCCGTATCGGATGCGGACATGGGACATTGGCTAACTGCCATGAAATCCGAAATGGACTCCATGTACTCCAACAAGGTGTGGACCTTGGTAGATCCACCTAAGGGAATTGTTCCTATAGGCTGCAAGTGGATCTATAAGAAGAAAATTGGAGTGGATGGAAAGGTATCGACCTATAAAGCTAGATTGGTAGCGAAAGGGTACACTCAAAGACAAGGCGTTGACTATGAGGAAACTTTTTCACCAGTCGCGATGCTGAAGTCCATTAGGATTTTGCTGGCCATAGCTGCGTGGTACGACTACGAGATATGGCAAATGGATGTGAAGACCGCCTTCCTTAATGGAGATATTGAGGAAGAAATTTACATGGCGCAGCCGGAAGGCTTCATATCTTCTGGAAGTGAGCAAAAGGTTTGCAAGCTCCAGCGATCCATTTATGGATTGAAGCAAGCATCCCGTAGTTGGAACATTAGGTTCGACTCAACTATCAAAGAGTTTGATTTTGAGAAGAATCCGGAGGAACCTTGTATATACAAGAAGGTTAGTGGGAGGGCAGTGATATTTTTAGTGCTTTACGTTGATGACATTCTACTCATTGGGAATGACGTAAGAATGCTGCAACAAACGAAAGCATGGTTGTCCACACGTTTCTCAATGAAGGATTTGGGAGAAGCATCTTATGTATTAGGAATACACATCTATAGAGATAGAGCGAGAAAGATGCTTGGTTTATCCCAAAGCCTGTACATAGACACCGTTATGAAACGGTTTAGCATGGAAGAATCCAAGAAAGGATTCTTGCCAATGTCCCATGGGGTTCGTCTCTCGAAATCTATGTGTCCGCAAACACCTAGTGAAATCGAGGAGATGAAAAGGACGCCTTATGCTTCTGCCATAGGAAGCATAATGTATGGCATGCTATGTACGAGACCCGATATTGCGTATGCTGTGAGTGTCACAAGCAGATATCAGTCTAACCCCGGCCCGGCTCACAAGAAAGCCGTGAAAGATATCCTCAAGTACTTACGAAGGACTAAGGATATATTTTTGGTCTATGGGGGTGCCGAGTTGAAATTAGAGGGTTTCACTGACTCTAGTTTTCAATCGGAAGTGGACGACTCAAAGTCAAATTCTGGATTTATATTCACGCTTAATGGTGGTGCCGTGTGTTGGAAGAGTTCCAAGCAAAGCACGACGGCCGATTCCACTACCGAAGCGGAATACATTGCAGCGTCTGAAGCTGCAAAAGAAGGGACATGGATAAAGAAATTCAACCAAGAGTTGGGTGTCATTCCTGATGCTAGTGATCCAGTACCGTTGTACTGTGATAACACCGGAGCCGTGGCGCAAGCTAAGGAGACACGATCTCATCAGAAGTCGAAGCATATTCTGAGGAAGTATCACGTGATCCGAGAGATCATTGATAGAGGTGAAGTTAAGGTAGAACGAGTCACCTCGGAAGAGAACGTTGCAGACCCCTTCACGAAGCCTTTACCAAGGTCGGTCCATGAGAAACATCGAGAGTCGATGGGATTGCGATTTATGGGTAGTTGGCTTTAGGTCAAGTGGGAGATTGTTAGAGTAGGTGACCAACAAGCCAACATGTGGCTGTGGTCTTTCGTATTTATTATTGTAATAAACGAACCTTTATTCGTATTAATGATAAAACACCTTGGCATTCTATATCTTTGTCCCTTTGTCACAAGCATAGATATAGTCCTTGCAGTTATTACAAGAACTAGTAATTGATCGTTAGGATCGTGAGATATTTACTTAAGTATTATAACTGTTAAACATGTTCCTAGTCGAAGGGTTACGCCACTAATGAGGATATCGGCCTTTCCCGTTAAGACTAGCACTTAGTGTATGTGTACTGCATCTCATCAGTAAACGGTATTGTGATATCGGCATGCATAAGTGGGTGCTCGTAAGTTGACGAGTTCACTGAACTCCCTCACCCTAGAAATCTCTAAGTGGTTCCCAATAATCGAGTAGAGATATCTATGGTATAGTTGTACACCATTAGTCCTTATGACCTAGACATCACCGTGACTTCACTAGAGGACCAGCTGTATCGTGACCTGTCCCTGAGTTCCACCGAGGACCATCCCAAGGGCTAGTGTTCGTGCAGTCCGAAATCTAGTGGGAGGTCTGTGCATTGTAGTCGGGGATTCAATCGCTAGAAAAGTCTTGGATGTCCTGTGTGTTCTGAAAGTTTGTAATCATTCTAAGTCTCTGGCCAGAGCTGACTAAGTGATGATTAGAGAATTCTATTCTCTAAGTCTTGCACGTGACGATTACAACACTTGGAACGATCGCACCGTCATCGAACATATAAAGAGGTCTCGATGAACCAATGCCTCTAGTTCGATCGAGACATATGAATCGAAGGGACCGTACTGTACGTTAACTATATCTGAAGGTTCTTGCAGGCACTTCATTTGTATCTAGGGAATCATGACGCGTAGTTGCTAGACGCCAATATTGATTCGTTGGGTGATTGAGGTGAAACGAGCTTCATCTTAATCGTAACTCTAAGGGACGAGTTTTGACCACAAAGAGTTGTGGGCCCACGGCTAGCTTACACCTGAACCATCGAGGGTCACACTGCTCGTGCACATGAGATCTTTGAATAAACGGTCAGAGATAAAATAGTTTATCTATGCATAATTGGAAGTCAATACGATTGAGTCCAACATTCGTAATTTGGAATTACGAATGAGAATAAGAAAAGGAAAAGAATAGGCGAACGTTGTAGTGGACTTTCTAAATCGGGAAGTTTCCAAATTTAGAAAGTGCACTGAACTAGGGTTTCCACTTTTGGAAAGTTGGAAAATGAGAGATGGCACTCGTCATGACGAGAAAATTATAATGATTCCGAAAATGTAATCGTTGCAATTTTTCGGTCATTGAATTAAGGGAGACGAGCAAATAAAAGTACTAACGGACTTAAGCTGTTGGGCCCGGTCCAACTTAAGCCCGCTAGGGTTTTATGCAAGACATATAAATACTTGATTTATAAGTCTTGCACACACACAACACAAACCCTAACCCTAGCCGTCCACCTCTCTCTCTCGGCCTCTCTCTCTCCCGCGGCCACCACCGCCGTCCTCCCCGCCGTTTCGCCGGAATCGGCCGTTCATCGGCCGATTGTATTGGTAGCTTCTTTCCTTCTCTTTTTCTTCCGTTTTTTTCTAACTATTACGTGTCTAGTGCCACGTGTTTAGTAGATCGAAGTATACGAGGTGAAATCCGAGAGGAGGAAGATCGAAGATCGAAGAATTGAGGAGCAGCGCACAAGCCGAAGCCGCACGCTGCCCCACGCGCCGCCCCGGAAGACCGCGCGTGAAATTCACGCGCCGCCGTGGCCTTCTCACCGCCGCTGCTGCTGCTGTTAGAGTAGGTGACCGGCAAGCCAACTTGTGGTTGTGGTCTTTCTCTTTTCTTTGTAATAAAACAATCGTTTTTCGTTCGTAATAATAAAATATCTTATTTGGCATTCTATATCTGTTATCCCATGCAAGCAGCATAGATATAGTCCTAACGAGTTACTCTATTACTGTGAGTTGATCTAGTAGAATCGTGAGATAACTCAGCAATGTAATGTAACTGTTAAACCTTGTTCCTAGTCGATGGGTTACGCCAATAATGAGGATACCGGCCTTTCCCTTTTGAGACTAGCACTTAGTGTATGTGTACTGCGTCTCATCAGTCCTCGGTGTTGTGACATCGGCATACTTGAGTGGGTGCTCATACTGGATGAGTTCACTGAACTCCCTCGCCCTAGAAATCTATAAGTGGTTCTCATTCATCGAGTAATAGGTTTCTAAGATATAGTTGTACACCATTAGTCCTTAAGACCCAGACATCACCGTGACTTCACTAGAGGATCGATTGTATCGTGACCTGTCCCTGAGTCCCACCGCGGACCGCTCCAAGGGCCAACGTTCGTGCAATCCGAAATCTAGTGTGAAGTCTGTGCATTGTAGTAGGGGATTCGAGCGCTTGAGTAGTCATGGATGTCCTGTGTGTTCTGACGGTTTATAATCCAAGGAATCTCTGGCCAGAGTTGATAGTGGGGTGATTAGGGAAATGTGTTTCCCTAAGTCGCACACGAACGGATTTATAATACCTAGAACGTTCGCACGGTTATTGAACTTTATAAGAGGTCTCGGTGAACCAATGCCTCTAGTTCAATCGGGACATGTGCTACGAAGGGATCGTACTGTACGCTAACTATATCATAAGGTTCTTGCAGGCACTTCATTTGTATCTAGGGAATCATGATGCGTAGTTGCTAGACGCCAATCTTGATTCGTTGGGCACCGATTTGATCGGGATTAGGTAAAATGAGTTCTACTCTAATCGGGACTCTTGGGAGGAGTTCGTATAAGAACAATGTGTTGTTCGAATCACAAAGAGTTGTGAGCCCACGGCTAGCATACACCTGAACCATTGAGGGTCACACTTCTCGTGTAATATAGATCCTTGATAACAACAAGCATAGATTAATGTGTTAATCTTTGAACGATTGGATGTCGATATGATTGAATCCAAGATTCGTAATTGTGAATTGCGAATTGGAATAAACGTGGAGAAAAGGAGAAATGCGGAATTTAGTGAACTTTCTAAATTGGGAAGTTTCCCGATTTAGCAAGTCCACTGAAGTGGAAGTTTCCAATTTTGGAAATTGGAAATTTCGAAGAGGCACTCGTATCGACGAGGACTTTGAGCTCGTCACAAATATAATTTTGTTATAATTTTGTGGACGATCGTTTATTAGAAACGAGGCCGACGAGGGAATGGGCTTAATGCATCAGTGGTCAAGCCCAATGACTTAAGCCCACTAGGGTTGAAAACCCTAAGTATAAATAGACCTCAAACAAGAGTTTGAGATCAGATTTTTCAGCACCAAAACCCTAGCCGCTCAGCCCCTCCTCTCGGCCGTTGCATCTCCGCCGCGCCACCGCCGGTCTTCGCCGGAAACCGCCGGTTTTCTCCCGTTTATTCCTTCGTTTATTCTTGTTGTTTATCTAACTCGTTTACATCTAGTGCTGTAGTTCGAGTGGGTCAAAATATACGAGGTGAAACCTAATTGGAGAGGAGCTGCTGCCCCGACGAATCCGCGCACCGCCGCACGCGCCGCACCGCCGCTCACGCGCCGCCGCTGCCGCTGCCACGCGCCGCCGCTGCTGCTGCCGTTCGTTGCCATTCGCCGCTTGCTGGATCAGATTGTTCCAGCCGTGAATTGCAGCCCGTGGATTGGTAATTTGCAGCTTGTACGTGACTCGTTTTAGGATTTCGATTCGTCGAAATCTCACGCTACAAGAGGTAATAAATCGGAACTTTCGTAATTCGATTCGAACATGTTTGTATGATTATTAATTTGCGAGCATGAGTAATACGTGATTACATGTTTCGGTTTTGTGATATGATGAATAAGCATGTTTCGTAATTTTCGGTTTTACGCGTTTTTCAATTAAATCGATAATTACCATATGTATGGCGGAAGCGTTAAGGTACGTTGACTATGTGATTAGTTTTGCATGTAATCGAAACTAGTTCGATATAAAATTTTAAAATTCCGCTGCGTATACATGCACGATCCCCAACAGTGGTATCAGAGCCACGGGTTAATCGTTTATTTGTCAACGTGTTTATCGTTTTCGAAAGCATGCTTCGATTTGTTGAATTGTTGAATTATTGGTGTTATCAAATTGGGTGTTTTAATATTAATTAAATATTTTGAATATTTCATAAAATATAAAAATTTTTTATTTGATTTTCTGAGAATTAATATTAAAATTAATTGATTTTTAATTTTTGAAATTATTTATCAATTAAACCCAATTAGATAATTGATCCATTAATTTAATTTGAATTCAAAGAATAGTGTTGGATTAATTATTTAATTTAATCGTTAAATTAGTTTAATTAATGGAACACAAATTAGATGGCAAACAATTAATGGACTTCATTCTTATTTGAATGATTTATGAATGAAAGAAGTCCGTTAATTATATTTGCAATTAATCGTATTTATTAATTAATTCATGAGATGAATAATTGTGATTAAGTACGATGATGATCGTATGTCTCTCTTAGGATCAATATGCGTTTCCACATACCTAGAGAACATAGTTGTAGGAATCACAAACGATCATAACCTAAAACTTCCGATGAGCAAATAAGATTTAAAAAATAAAATCCCTCATTCTTAATCAAGAATAATTATCAAGCTATAAAGGAAAACCAAATTGTTGAATTTTTCTTTCCTTCTACCAACAATTAAATTATGTGTAGCCTCTCATAATAGTGCAGTAAGCCGTGTTAGCGGGGAGTGCTATTGTGGGATAAGCTGTAATTTAATTGACATTAGATGGAGATACGGTCATAGATAAAATTATGTTGGATTAATGTGGTCGGTTAGATTAACTAGGGATTGCATTAGTTTGATATAGTTGGATCTATGACATCTCATATTGGTAGGCTAGACTTGACACACGAAGATTTTGATATTCGCTAGATTAACTTAGGTCATTATCAAGTGTGAGGTAAATCGATCTTTAGGGTCACATAGTGATGTGATTGATAGTACTCTACCTTTAGGCTTATGTAATCGGGATAGATTAACTACGGGTTACATTAGCGCTATTGGACCTAAAGCCCATTAAAGAAAAATAAGTTTTCTCGATTGTCTGCTAGAGGGTGGTGGAATTCGATAAAATTAGTGGGAGAACAATTAAAATATAAAAGTCCAAAATTTTAATTGTAACGATTATTACGAACCAAACACTAATTATTGTCTTCTTAAAATTTTCTCATCAACAATGTCCAAACATCCCTTTTCCTCTATCCTCGACCAAAACAAACTCACCGGTCCAAACTATTTGGATTGGTTTCGCATTCTGAAACTTGTGCTCCTAGTAGAGGAGACGCAACTGCAAGGCTTACCTCGATCAGAAACGTTCTGAAAAGGGTACGTATTTAGTTGAAGTTAATTTGTCCGTTAAATCTTCTGCTTGGGTATTGGATACTGGTTGTGGCTCACATCTTTGTAATGATTTGCAGCTCATGACAAGAAGTAGGAAGCTTAATGTGGGTGGGACCTACCTAAGAATGGGCAACGGAGCAAGGGTTGCTGCCGAAGCCATTGGGACAATTTATCTTTCTGTTTTGGATTCTAGTTTTTCCATTGTTTTGAACAATTGTTTATTTGTTCCGTCACTTATTCGAAACCTTATTTCTATTCCTGTTTTGGATAATGAAGGTTTTACTTTTGTTTTTGGAAATTCGATTTGCATTATACAAAAGGAACAAAATATGATTTGTAAGGGACAACTTATAAACAACTTATATGAACTGAATCCAAGTGAAATACCTATTAACATTATATCAGCAAAACGAAAAGATATAAGTCTTGACCCCGCACAACTTTGGCACGCTCGACTTGGTCACATTTCCTTGAGAAGGATGAACAAGTTTGTAAGTGAAGGAATGTTCTCCTTGGAGGACGTGAAATCACTTCAAACTTGTGTGTCCTGCCTTAAAGGAAAAATGACCAAGACTCCCTTCAAAGGGAAGATGGAACGGGCCGAGGGTCTTTTGGATTTGATTCATTCAGACGTGTGTGGTCCACTAAGCGTTAGTGCTAGGGGTGGTTTTAACTACTTCGTTACCTTTACCGATGATTATTCTAGGTATGGTTTCGTGTACTTAATGAAGTATAAGTCTGAAACTTTTGAAAGGTTCAAAGATTTTAGACACCAAGTAGAAAACCAACTCGGTAGACGTATTAAGAAACTACGATCCGATCGTGGTGGCGAATACTTAAGTACTGAGTTTATAGACTATCTTAAAGAGAATGGGATTCTGTCTCAATGGACTCCTCCTGGAACTCCTCAACTTAATGGAGTTTCCGAACGTCGGAATCGAACACTGTTAGACATGGTTCGATCTATGATGGGGTTCACCGAGCTACCGGCATACCTGTGGGGTCATGCACTCCTAACTGCCGTGTATTTGCTGAATAGGGTTAATACCAAAGCAGTTAACTCCACACCTTATGAACTTTGGCACTCCAAGAAACCCACGTTTAAACATATTAGGATATGGGGTTGTCCCGCTTACGTGAAGCGGCTAGTGGGAGATAAGTTGGATACAAAATCCGACCTATGCTATTTTGTGGGGTATCCCGAGGATTCCATGGGATACGAATTCTACTATGTTTCCGAGGCAAAGGTGTTCGTCTCGAGAAATGCCGTGTTCCTTGAGAAGGAATTTCTATCGGATAGAAAGGGCAGTGTAGTTGATCTCGAAGAAGTTCGAGAACCACAATCTGAAGTTCAAGCACAACAATCAGATAATGAACCAATTCAACAAACCACTAACATACCTCCTGAACCGTCGCTGCGTAGATCCGAAAGAGTTCGGAGAGCGCCCGATAGGTTATTCCTCGTTGATGAAGTTGACCAAGGATGTGATCCTAGAACTTTCAACGAAGCTGTATCGGATACAGACAAGGGACATTGGCTAAATGCCATGAAATCCGAAATGGACTCTATGTACTCCAACAAGGTATGGACCTTGGTAGATCCACCCGAGGGAATTGTTCCCATAGGCTGCAAGTGGATCTATAAGAAGAAAATTGGAGTAGATGGAAAGGTATCGACCTACAAGGCTAGATTGGTAGCGAAGGGTTATACTCAAAAGCAAGGAGTTGACTATGAGGAAACCTTCTCTCCAGTTGCTATGCTTAAGTCCATTAGGATTTTGCTGGCCATCTCTGCGTGGTATGACTACGAGATATGGCAAATGGATGTGAAGACCGCTTTCCTTAATGGGGACATTGAGGAAGAAATTTACATGGCGCAGCCGGAAGGCTTCATATCTTCTGGAGATGAGCAAAAGGTTTGCAAACTCCAGCGATCCATTTATGGATTGAAACAAGCATCCCGTAGTTGGAACAAAAGGTTCGACACAACTATCAAAGAGTTTGAATTTGTGAAAAACCCGGAGGAACCTTGTGTCTACAAGAAGGTTAGTGGGAGTGCAGTGACTTTTCTTGTACTTTATGTTGATGACATACTACTCATTGGGAATGATGTAGGGATGTTGCAGTCAACTAAAGTATGGTTATCCACACGTTTCTCGATGAAGGATTTGGGAGAAGCATCCTACGTATTGGGAATACGGATCTATAGAGATAGATCGAGGAGATTGCTTGGCTTGTCCCAATCCATGTACATAGACACCGTTCTTAAACGGTTTAGCATGGAAGAATCCAAGAAGGGATTCTTGCCAATGTCCCATGGGGTTCGTCTCTCGAAATCCATGCGTCCTCAAACGCAAATGGAAATCGAGGAGATGAAAAGGACACCTTATGCATCCGCTATAGGAAGCATAATGTATGGCATGCTGTGTACACGACCTGATATTGCGTATGCTGTGAGCGTCACAAGCAGATATCAGTCTGACCCCGGCCCAGCCCATTGGAAGGCTGTGAAGGACATTCTCAAGTACTTGCGAAGAACTCGAGATTTGTTTTTGGTCTATGGGGATACCGAGTTGAAATTAGAAGGCTTCACGGATTCTAGTTTTCAATCGGACGTGGATGACTCGAAGTCAAACTCGGGGTATATATTCAAAGTCAACGGAGGTGCCGTGTGTTGGAAGAGTTCCAAACAAGGCACGACGGCTGATTCCACCACCGAGGCTGAATATATTGCAGCATCAGATGCTTCAAAGGAAGGGTCATGGATTAGGAAATTCATCCAAGAGTTGGGTGTATTTCCGAACGCTAGCGATCCAGTACGGCGATAACAACGGAGCCGTAGCACAAGCTAAGGAACCAAGAGCTCATCAGAAGTCGAAGCACGTGTTGAGAAAATACCATGTGATCCGAGAGATCATAGAGAGAGGTGAAGTCAAGCTAGACAGAGTCACCTCGGAGGACAATATTGCAGATCCCTTCACCAAGCCATTGTCAGGATCAGTCCACGAGAAACATCGAGAGTCGATGGGACTTAGATTTATGAGTAGTTGGCTTTAGGTCAAGTGGGAGATTGTTAGAGTAGGTGACCGGCAAGCCAACTTGTGGTTGTGGTCTTTCTCTTTTCTTTGTAATAAAACAATCGTTTTTCGTTCGTAATAATAAAATATCTTATTTGGCATTCTATATCTGTTATCCCATGCAAGCAGCATAGATATAGTCCTAACGGGTTACTCTATTACTGTGAGTTGATCTAGTAGAATCGTGAGATAACTCAGCAATGTAATGTAACTGTTAAACCTTGTTCCTAGTCGATGGGTTACGCCAATAATGAGGATACCGGCCTTTCCCTTTTGAGACTAGCACTTAGTGTATGTGTACTGCGTCTCATCAGTCCTCGGTGTTGTGACATCGGCATACTTGAGTGGGTGCTCATACTGGATGAGTTCACTGAACTCCCTCGCCCTAGAAATCTATAAGTGGTTCTCATTCATCGAGTAATAGGTTTCTAAGATATAGTTGTACACCATTAGTCCTTAAGACCCAGACATCACCGTGACTTCACTAGAGGACCGATTGTATCGTGACCTGTCCCTGAGTCCCACCGCGGACCGCTCCAAGGGCCAACGTTCGTGCAATCCGAAATCTAGTGTGAAGTCTGTGCATTGTAGTAGGGGATTCGAGCGCTTGAGTAGTCATGGATGTCCTGTGTGTTCTGACGGTTTATAATCCATGGAATCTCTGGCCAGAGTTGATAGTGGGGTGATTAGGGAAATGTGTTTCCCTAAGTCGCACACGAACGGATTTATAATACCTAGAACGTGCGCACGGTTATTGAACTTTATAAGAGGTCTCGGTGAACCAATGCCTCTAGTTCAATCGGGACATGTGCTACGAAGGGATCGTACTGTACGCTAACTATATCATAAGGTTCTTGCAGGCACTTCATTTGTATCTAGGGAATCATGATGCGTAGTTGCTAGACGCCAATCTTGATTCGTTGGGCACCGATTTGATCGGGATTAGGTAAAATGAGTTTTACTCTAATTGGGACTCTTGGGAGGAGTTCGTATAAGAACAATGTGTTGTTCGAATCACAAAGAGTTGTGAGCCCACGGCTAGCATACACCTGAACCATTGAGGGTCACACTTCTCGTGTAATATAGATCCTTGATAACAACAAGCATAGATTAATGTGTTAATCTTTGAACGATTGGATGTCGATATGATTGAATCCAAGATTCGTAATTGTGAATTGCGAATCGGAATAAACGTAGAGAAAGAGAGACATGCGGAATTTAGTGAACTTTCTAAATTGGGAAGTTTCCCGATTTAGCAAGTCCACTGAAGTGGAAGTTTCCAATTTTGGAAATTGGAAATTTCGAAGAGGCACTCGTATCGACGAGGACTTTGAGCTCGTCACAAATATAATTTTGTTATAATTTTGTGGACGATCGTTTATTAGAAACGAGGCCGACGAGGGAATGGGCTTAATGCATCAGTGGTCAAGCCCAATGACTTAAGCCCACTAGGGTTGAAAACCCTAAGTATAAATAGACCTCAAACAAGAGTTTGAGATCAGATTTTTCAGCACCAAAACCCTAGCCGCTCAGCCCCTCCTCTCGGCCGTTGCATCTCCGCCGCGCCACCGCCGGTCTTCGCCGGAAACCGCCGGTTTTCTCCCGTTTATTCCTTCGTTTATTCTTGTTGTTTATCTAACTCGTTTACATCTAGTGCTGTAGTTCGAGTGGGTCAAAATATACGAGGTGAAACCTAATTGGAGAGGAGCTGCTGCCCCGACGAATCCGCGCACCGCCGCACGCGCCGCACCGCCGCTCACGCGCCGCCGCTGCCGCTGCCACGCGCCGCCGCTGCTGCTGCCGTTCGTTGCCATTCGCCGCTTGCTGGATCAGATTGTTCCAGCCGTGAATTGCAGCCCGTGGATTGGTAATTTGCAGCTTGTACGTGACTCGTTTTAGGATTTCGATTCGTCGAAATCTCACGCTACAAGAGGTAATAAATCGGAACTTTCGTAATTCGATTCGAACATGTTTGTATGATTATTAATTTGCAAGCATGAGTAATACGTGATTACATGTTTCGATTTTGTGAAATTAAAAATAAGCATGTTTCGTAATTTTCGGTTTTACGCGTTTTTCAATTAAATCGATAATTACCATATGTATGGCGGAAGCGTTAAGGTACGTTGACTATGTGATTAGTTTTGCATGTAATCGAAACTAGTTCGATATAAAATTTTTAAATTCCGCTGCGTATACATGCACGATCCCCAACAGCTGCACCATTGCTACCCCGATTGTACGGATTGGTTTCCGTAGCAATCTCGACTTGCTAAACGCTTCTACCTCACACTTCAAGAGGTAAACACTAGAATCACTTGTTTCGATTCGTCTATGTTTAAACTATGAATTCATGTTTGCTATCGTATGATTTTATGTGATTATGTGTAATCGTTTTAATCGTTGCAAGCATGTTAATTGGTTTAAACGGGACCATGTTAATTGATTTAAATTCGGTTAAATTATTTGACATGTATGTTGTTTTAATTTCGCTGGAAGCGCAAAGGTACGCAATTAATTGATTTAACTTATCGGGCGTGTGCTTATGTGCTTTAAAGTCGTTTAAATCGCACAAAATTTTTGTTTTCCGCTGCGTACACGTGCCCGAAACCCAACAAAGGTTTCCTCATAGTCAACTCCTTGCTTTTGAGTATAACCCTTCGCTACCAATCTAGCCTTGTAGGTCGATACCTTTCCATCTACTCCAATTTTCTTCTTATAGATCCACTTGCAGCCTATGGGAACGATTCCCTCGGGTGGATCAACCAAGGTCCATACCTTGTTGGAGTACATAGAGTCCATTTCGGATTTCATGGCATTAAGCCAATGTCCCTTGTCTGTATCCGATACAGCTTCGTTGAAAGTTCTAGGATCACATCCTTGGTCAACTTCATCAACGAGGAATAACCTATCGGGCGCTCTCCAAACTCTTTCGGATCTACGCAGCAACGGTTCAGGAGGTATATCAGTGGTTTGTTGAATTGGTTCATTATCTGATTGCTATGCTTGAACTTCAGATTGTGGTTCTCGAACTTCTTCGAGATCAACTACACTGCCCTTTCTATCCGATAGAAATTCCTTCACAAGGAACACGGCATTTCTCGAGACGAACACCTTTGCCTCGGAAACATAGTAGAATTCGTATCCCATGGAATCCTCGGGATACCCCACAAAATAGCATAAGTCGGATTTTCTATCCAACTTATCTCCCACTAGCCGCTTCACGTAAGCGGGACAACCCCATATCCTAATATGTTTAAACGTGGGTTTCTTGGAGTGCTAAAGTTCATAAGGTGTGGAGTTAACTGCTTTGGTATTAACCCTATTCAGCAAATATAAGGCAGTTAGGAGTGCATGACCCCACAGGTATGCCGGTAGCTCGGTGAACCCCATCATGGATCGAACCATGTCTAACAGTGTTCGATTCCGACGTTCGGAAACTCCATTAAGTTGAGGAGTTCCAGGAGGAGTCCATTGAGACAGAATCCCATTCTCTTTAAGATAGTCTATAAACTTAGTACTTAAGTATTCGCCACCATGATCGGATCGTAGTTTCTTAATACATCTACCGAGTTTGTTTTCTACTTGGTGTCTAAAATCATTGAACTTTTCAAAAGTCTCAGACTTATACTTCATTAAGTACACGAAACCATATGTACCTAGAATAATCGTCGGTAAAAGTAACGAAGTAGTTAAAACCACCCCTAGCACTAACGCGTAGTGGACCACACACGTCTGAATGGATCAAATCCAAAAGACCCTCGGCTCGTTCCATGTTCCCTGTGAATGGAGTCTTGGTCATTTTTCCTTTGAGGCAGGATACACAAGTTTGAAGTGATTTCACGTCCTCCAAGGAGAACAATCCTTCACTTACAAATTTGTTCATCCTTCTCAAGGAAATATGACCCAGTCGAGCGTGCCAAAGTTGTGCGGGGTTAAGACTTATATGTTTTCGTTTTGCTGATATAACGTTAATTGGTATTTCACTTGGATTTAGTTCATATAAGTTGTTTATAAGTTGTCCCTTACAAATCATAGTTTGATCCTTTTGTATAATGAAAATCGAATTTCCAAAAACAAAAGTAAAACCTTCATTATCCAAAACAGGAATAGAAATAAGGTTTCGAATAAGTGACAGAACAAATAAACAATTGTTCAAAACAATGGAAAAACTAGAATCCAAAACAGAAAGATAAATCGTCCCAATGGCTTCAGCAGCAACCCTTGCTCCGTTGCCCATTCTTAGGTAAATCTCACCCACATTAAGCCTTCTACTTCTTGTCATGAGCTGCAAATCATTACAAATATGTGAGCCACAACCAGTATCCAATACCCAATAAGAAGATTTAACGGACTTATTAACTTCTATTAAATACGTACCCTTTTCAGAACGTTTCTGATCAAGGTAAGCCTTGCAGTTGCGTCGCCAATGGCCCTTCTTTCAACAATGATGGCAAGCGTCATCAACTTGCTTAGTGACCTTGTCATTCTTCACTCCGCTCGATTCACCCTTCTCAAGTTTCTTGCTCGGGCTGAAACTCCTTTCTTTCCTTTTCTTCTGAAAAGAACCTTTCTTCGCAGAAGGAGCAACTAGGAGAACAGATTTCTCCTTCTTGATCGTGGAATCATAACTGACCAACATGTTCAACAACACATCCAATGGTGGATCGAGCTTGTTCATATTGAAGTTCACTATGAACGATTCATAAGAACTAGGAAGGGACAGTAGGATCAAATCCACCGAGAGCTCGGCCGGGAGGGTGACATCAAGGTTCACCAACTTCTCAAGGAGAGTGATCATCTTGAGACCGTGCTCGTGGATCGAAGCCCCTTCACGCAGCCTCATGGTGATCAACTCCTTGGTAGCTGAGTACCTCGATGCCCTAGTATTCTCACTGTACATGCTTTCAAGATGATGCTTGATATCATAAGCATGCACGTGAGACTCATACATCAAACTCGTAATCCACAATTACGAATCTTAGATTCAATCATATTGACATCAGACTACGCAAAGATTAACACATTAATCTATGCTTGTTGTTTTTCAAGGATCTATGTTACACGAGAAGTGTGACCCTCAATGGTTCAGATGTAAGCTAGCCGTGGGCTCACAACTCTTTGTGATTCGAACACCACATTGTTCTTATACGAACTCCTCCCAAGAGTCCTGATTAGGGTAAAACTCATTTTACTCAATCGCCGATCAAATCGGTGCCCAACGAATCAAGATTGGCGTCTAGCAACTACGCATCATGATTCCCTAGATACAAATGAAGTGCCTGCAAGAACCTTGTGATATAGTTAACGTACAATACGATCCCTTCCCAGCACATGTCCCGATTGAACTAGAGGCATTGGTTCACCGAGACCTCTTATAAGTTCAATAACCGTGCGGACATTCTAGGTGTTATAATCCGTTCGTGTGTGACTTAGAGAAACACATTTCCCTAATCACCCCACCATCAACTCCGGCCGGAGATTCCATGGATTACAATCCGACAGAACACACAGGACATCCATGACTACTCAAGCGCTCGAATCCCCTACTACAATGCACAAACTTCACACTAGATTTCGGACTGCACGATCGTTGGCCCTTGGAGCCGTCCGCGGTGGGACTTAGGGACAGGTCACGATACAGTCGGTCCTCTACTGAAGTCATGGTGATGTCTGGGTCTTAAGGACTAATGGTGCACAACTATATCATAGAAACCTATTACTTGATGAATGGGAACCACTTATAGATTTCTAGGCGAGGGAGTTCAGTGAACTCATATAATATGAGCACCCACTCAAGTATGCCGATGTCACAACACCGATGATTGATGAGATGCAGTACACATACACTAAGTGCTAGTCTCAAAATGGAAAGGCCGGTATCCTCATTATTGGCGTAACCCATCGATTAGGAACAAGGTTTAACAGTTACATTACATTGCCGAGTTATCTCACGATTCTACTAGATCAACTCACAGTAATAGAGTAACTCGTTAGGACTATATCTATGCTACTTGCATGGGATAAGAGATATAGAATGCCAAATGAAATGTTTTATCAATAATTTAAAATAGATTATTTACGAGTAGCGTGAGAAAACACAACACTTAGTTGGCTTATTGGTCACATACTCTAACAATCTCCTACTTGACCTAAAGCCAACTACTCATTACCTAAGTCCCATCGACTCTCGATTTTTCTCATGGACCGGTCTGTGTAAAGGCTAAGTACAGGGATCTAGAATGTTGTCTACCGAGGCAACTCTCTCGAACTAAAGTTCGCCTCTAGTAATTATCTTACTAATGAATTAATTTGTATTCAGTATCTGCTTGGATTTCTGTTGAGATCTTTTGAATAAATACATTCAACATTTGAATGTAATTTCAAATCAAAACTGCTACGTTTGCGTCATCCAATGCCGCATTATTCTAAGCCTCGGAGGTGGAATCCGCCGTCATGTTCCATTTGTAACTCTTTCCAACACACGGCACCCCGTTATGAAGCATGAATATAATCCCTCACGTCCTTTAAAGTTGTCCATTTCCGATTGAAACGCTAAAGTCGTCGAACGACTTTACTTTCAACTCGGAATCCCCACAGACTATATATGAACAAGTCTTTAGTACTTCGCAAGTATTCAAGGATTTCTTTCATATCTATCCAACTGACTTGGCTGGGGTTAGACTGAAATCTACGGTGACGCTTCACTGCATAAACCATATCAAGTCTATAATATGAATTAGGGTAGCAAAGCAACCTCTTCTATTTATCTCTATAAATACATATCCTCTAATACGTAGGAAGCTTACCCTAAATTCATTCATTGAGAAACGTGTGGACAACCGTGTTTTAGTTGACTACAACATTCCTACATCATTACCAATGAGTAGAATGCCACCAACACAAAACACTGTTAAACGTAATGGCGCTCCCACTAACCTTCTTGTGAACTTAAGGCTCTTTCGAACTCTTCGCTAAATCAAATCCCTTTGATTTTCGTGTGGAATCAAACATTCTTATTTAATGGGATGCTAGGTTCAATCCACAAATGGATCGCTGGAATTTTGCAAACATTTTGCCAATTTCGACAAGATGTGAAGCCTTCCGGTTGTTCCACTCTGATTCCCTCAATCTCTCCATTGAGGAAGGTCGTTTTCACATTCATTTTCCATATCTCGTAGTCATACTACGCTGAAATGTCTTGCAAAGTCCTAATGGATTTTAAGCACAGCTATTTGTGAAACATTATCTCATAGACAACAACTTGTCTTAGAGTATAACTATCTTTCACGTATCTAGCTTTATAGGTCGATACCTTTCCATCTATTCCAATCTTAAAGATTGTAGATCCACTTGCATCCAACGGGAAAAATTCCCTTGGGTGGATCCATCAAGGTCCATACCTTGTTGGAATATATGGAATCCATTTTGGATTTCATGGCTTCACGCCAATGTCCCTCGTCTGCATCAAATACAGACACATTGAAGGTACTTGGATCATATCCGTGGTCAAACTCATTTTGACTACCTTCGATGATCATAAGCCTATTGATTTATCTATCGATCCTTTTGAATCTCCACATAGTTGGTTGAGAAGGTACATTAATGGGTGATTAGATTTTGATTGGCTCTTGTCCTATTTATGGTGTTGGAACTTCAATTCGTGGTTCTCGAATTTCTTCGAGTTCTACCATACACTTATTTTATCACATATAAACTTCTTCTTTAAGAAGGTGACATTCCCCGAGACAAACTCTTTTGTTTCAAGGGATAGTAGAATAAGCATCAAAAACAATTTTGAGATACCCCACGAAATGACATAAGTTGGATCGACTATCCAACTCGTCTCCCACTAGCCATTTGATGTAAGTGGATTATCGGGTATGCCGTAGTTCATATGGTGTGGAACAAACTGTTTTAGTGTTAACCCTATTCAACAAATACGCGGCAGTTAGGAGTGCATGACCCCACAGGTATGCCGGCATCTCGGTGAACCTATCAAAGATGGGACCATGTCCAACAGGGTTCGATTCCGACGTTCGAACACTCCATTCTATTGAGGAGTTCCAGGAGGAGTCCATTGAGAGAGAGAATCTTATTCTCCTTTAGACAGTCAATAAGCTCCGCGCTTAAGTGTTCGCCATCACGATCGAATCGCAGCTTCTTAATACCGCGACAAGTTGGTTTTCTACTTGGTGTCTAAATCTTTGAACCCTTCAAAAATTTCAGACTTGTACTTCATTAAGTACACGAAACCATACCTAGAAAAATCATCGGTAAAGGTAACGAAGTAGTTGAAACCACCCCTTGCACTAACGCTTAGTGGGCCACACATATCTATATGGATCAAATCGAAGAGACCTTCGGCACGTTCCATTTGCCCTTTGAATGCGACTTGGTCATTTTTCATTTAAGACAAGATTCACAAGTTTGAAGTGAGTTCACATCATCCAAGGTGAATAATCCCTCACAGACAAACTCGTTCATCCATCTTAAAGAGATGTGACCTAGTTGGGGCGTACCAAAGTTTTGCAGGGTTTTGACTTCTATATCGAGTTCGGGTTAACCTAAAGTTCATTGGATTATACTTCATATAAGTTCAATGAATAACGTATCTTTCTTAGAAAATTTCTGAGCAAGACACTCCTTACAGTTTACAGAGCCTAATTGTCTGTCTTTCCATATTGGAAGCAAGCATCACTTATATGCTTGTTTTCTTTGGCCTTGTGAATACTTGATTTACCCCAAGTCTATCTTTTGCTAGGCCGGAAACTATTTTCCTTTTGCTATCTTCTTCGACTTTGAACTATTCTTAGTAAAAGATATAGAAACTACCAAATGCAAAACAGACTTCTCTTCCTTTATAACCGACTCGTATTACAACATGTTGACCAACTCGTTCAAAAGGAGATTCAACCATATTCTTGTTGAACTAATTATGAACGTTTCATAATAGTTAGTGAGTGATGGAAGTATGAGATACCGAGATCTCTGATGGGAGAACGACGTTGTGGTCACACAACTTCTTTAAGAGTGAGTCATCTTAAAACCATGCTTCAAGACCGTAGTGCTCTAGCTCAGTCTAAGAGACATCAACTCCTCAGTTGTCGCGAACCTCATTGCCTAAGGTGGTTCTCATAGTTCCTTGCTAACTTGGGCGACTAGGTGCTATCGTATAACACTTCGTCGTAATGGACACCCTTCTTCCACTTCTAATAAGTGGTGGTTCCCTAGTGAGTCGAGTTATCATGAAGTTTGGTCGGGGTATTTCTTTAAGTATGAAACACGTGGATTATTTCCACATTTGGTTTTTAACCTTCTTATTTTCTAAACTAAATTTTAGTTAGTGGGCTAAGTATAATACTTAGTGGGCTAAGTAGTGCTTAGTGGGTTTAATTGTGGATTTTATTCTAACTTCCTAACTAACCCACTAACCCATTTTCTTGAGTGCTCTTGTGGTTGGTTTTCTTGCAGATTATGGGCTGAGGAGTGGAAGCTTGAAATGTCTATAAATACCGATTTCAATACTCAATGAATTTGATCGATCCTGAAGAAAAGAAAAACACCGAGAGCTGAAAAGAATACATGAGTGTTTTAGTGAGTTTTTAGGATCGGTTGATTGTACTCCTCACGAGTACAATCTTTACGTACTCCTTATGAGTACATTCTTAACGTACTTCTCATAAGTACATTCTTTGTAGTCTATATTGTTTAGTACATATGTATCTAGACTTGGTTGTAAGAATGATCAAGATAGTGATTCATTCATAAGTTCTTTACGTACTCCTCACGAGTACATCTTTGAAATCTAGAATTTTTAATATTTTTCTTTTTGTATCTTGATTTGAATGTAAGAATGATCATGAGAATGATTCATTCATAAGGAAGAAGTTTTCGCACCTCTTCTGTTTGTATTCTTGGAATACTGATTTTAATATATTTTTCCGTCCTGTAAAGGACAAGTTCACAAGTCTTTACTTGTGAACATTTTTAATTCTGAGTATTGTTTCTTTATATTTCCGCTGCATGTTTGCTTAAGTGTCATAACACTTCAAATAACACCTCTGTATTAAACGAATTCGGGACCATAAATTCTTTCAATTAGCATCAAGAGCCAACACTTGACGTATACTAAGTGTTTGTTCCTATTTTCTTTTTCAGAAACAAATTTGTGATGGATACTCAGATGACTGCTACTATGCGACCTCCTGTACTCGACGGCACAAACTACACCTACTGAAAAGTCAAGATGAGGGCGTTCATCAAAGCCATTGATGAGAGAGCCTGGAGATATATTCTCACTGGATGGAAGCCACCAACTATCATAGATGCGGATGGGGATGTGTTTCCAACACCAGAATTACGGTGGACACCAGACGATCTATCAAATGCTAACCAAAACTCAAAGTTAAATGCGGTTTTTAATTCAGTAGATTTAACAATGTTTAAATTGATCTCAGTGTGCACTTCTGCGAAGGATGCTTGGGAAGTTCTTCAGCTACATTGTGAAGGATCAGACAGTGTTAGAAGAACTAAGCTCAGTTTACTCTCCTCCAAATTTGAGAGACTGAGAATGGAAGAAACTGAAACAATTTCTCAGTACAATGAGAAATTGATTGATTTAGCTAATGAATTTCAATCCTTAGGTGGTCCTTTGAGCAACGAGAGACTGGTGAATAAGGTATTGAGAACTCTTCCAGAAAGATTCAGCATGACAGTTACTGCTATTGAGGAGGCCAAAGACACATCACCTCTACGGCTGGACGACTTAATTGGTAGCCAAAAGTCTAGAGAAATGAACTTTGAAGATCAAAGAAAGGAGAAAGAAAAGGCTATCTCAAATGCACTCCAGGCAGAATTAGAGAAGGAAGATGTTGCTCCGGAATATGATGATGATGCAGAGGAATGTCTCAACAATGTCGCATTCCAAATTCGGAAATTCAATAGGGCATACATGCGAAGTGGAATCAAGCCCAGACAATGATTTCCAGATGGCTCTCCAAAAAATCGACAAACTCAGCCCCGGAACAGATCTACTCCACAGAGAACATTTCCTCAAACATCTTCTTAGAACACTTTAAAAAATTCTTCATTTGTTCGTTCAAATTCTGAACCACCTAACTTGGATCACATTAAATGCAGGGCTTGTTCCGGATTTGGACATTATGCTAATGAATGTGCAAATACCTTGAGAAGAAGAGGAATGAGTTTGATTTGTGCTGTCAGTGATGAGGAGGAAGAGAAACCTGAACAGACAGAGGAACAACAATCCACTAAACAAGCTCTCTCTGTCAGATATATCACTGGAAATGCTTCTGAAACAGAATCACAAGGAGTTTCTCTAGATGCTGCAACACTTTCTGAAACACTTTCAGTAACTGAAATTTCTGAGTTAAATACTGATCATTATCCATGTTTAAACTCTATTTCTTTGAATGCAGCAGAATCCAGTAAAGAAGCAGTTAGTGATAAGGAAGAAATGTGTAAGAAATTGGTTAGTGACTTGGAGAAGAAGACTCAAGCTCTAGATGCAGCCAACAAGGAAAACTCTTCCCTTAAAGAAACAAGCATTCATTTGGAGGTTGGTATCACCAAGAAGGATCTTGAACTGGCAAAGGTGAAAGATGAACTCAAGGAAGCAACTCTAGTAATCAAGAGGATGAATACCGGCACAACTAAACTCAAAGAGATTGTGTCACTGGAGAAGTACAACAAAAATGAAGGTCTAGGGTTCAAAAACCAAGTGAAGAAGCACATGCCATTAAACAAGAAGGAGATTGTCTTTGTAAAAGAGAAGGGTTCAAATAGAAAAGAATGCAGAAATTCCACAGTCACCACTCCAGAGTCCAGAATAAAGGGATACATTTGTCATTACTATTTCTCACCAGGACATATCAATCCATTTTGTGAGAAACTAAGTAGTGACAAAATGTTGTACAGGATGAGTCACATCACTCCAGGGAACATCTCCAAGAAAAAGGTAGAATTTACCAAAAAAGAGTATAGTATATGGACTCCCAAAGGTAAACTTTTGTGCAAGGCAGTATACACTTATTTAAATGCTAACATTTCAGGTTCATGGTATTTTGATAGTGGATGCTCTAGGCATATGACTGGAACTAAAGAGTTTTTATCGAACTACTATACGCTCAATGGTGGACGTGTAACCTATGGAGGAGGAGCTAAAGACAAAGTGGTTGGACGTGGAACACTCAGTATTGAGGGACTTCCAAAACTTTCAAATGTCTTACATGTTGAAGGATTGGGGTCAAATCTCATCAGTTCTAGATCAATGGATAATTGTTATCAAACAGGTGACACCATCTCATGCAAGAGCTCAAGAGTAAGTGAAGTAGAGATGTGGCTATGGCACACAAACTTCAAAAATCTGAAGCTGCTCAACAAGTACAATGCTATAAGAGGAATTCCAGATCTCAAGATCAAGGACATCCCTCTATGCGGAATGTGCCATAAGGGAAAGCAAACTAGAGTGCCACACAAAGTGTTACAACACGTTGGTACCACCATTTGTTTTGAACTTGTACATATGGACCTTATGGGTCCTATATAGGTAGAAAGTCTAGGTGGTAAAGAATATGTATTTGCGTGTGTTGATGATTTTTCGAGATATACTTGGGTGTATTTTTTAAGAGAAAAATCTGATCTAGAATACATGCATGTGTTTGGATGTGTTTGCTATGTCCTAAATGATAGAGATCATCTAGCTAAATTTGATTCAAAAAGTGATTTGAGTTTATTTGTGGGATACTCTAATAACAGTCATGCATATAGAGTATATAACTTAAGAACTCGAACCATTGTTGAATCTGTAAATGTGGTATTTGATGATTTTGCTGATCTCCGCAGTAAAACAGCTGAAGATGAAGTTGATGACCTGATTGCTAAAGGAGAAACAACCGGAGGAGACACTACTGCCACAAATGCTCCAGTATAAACAGTCCAGTATCAAGAGAAGAGGGTGTTGAGCCAAGTGTTACCACATCCGACTCAATACTTCCTACAGAGAGCACAGAAGCTGAATTGCAGCCAACTCATGATGTCTGCAGAAAGGAACCATCAAGTAGAATCCAGAAAAATCACCCATCGACTCAAGTTGTGGGAGATATCTTTGATGGGATAAGGACTAGAAGAAAAGAGAGAGTAAATTACAGAGATATGGTAAGATTTGCAAATTTATCTTCTGAATGTACACTAACTAGAACTACTTGCTTTGTATCTTCAGTCGAACCAAGGAATATTGCAGAAGCACTGAAGAATGAGTTTTGGATTAATGCAATGCATGAAGAGCTGAATCAGTTCATCAGGAATGATGTTTGGTACTTAGTTCCCAGACCAAGTCATGTAAATGTGATAGGAACTAAGTGGATCTTCAAAAATAAAACTGATGAAAAAGGTACAGTTGTTAGAAATAAGGCTAGGTTAGTAGCACAAGGTTATACTCAGATTGAAGGTATAGATTTTGATGAAACCTTTGCTCCAGTAGCTAGAATTGAATCCATTAGGTTAGTTCTTGCTATAGCCTGTTTTCTTAAAATCAAATTGTATCAGATGGATATCAAAAGTGCATGTCTAAATAGTGTTTTAAATGAAGAAGCATATGTAGAGCAGCCCAAGGGTTTTGAAGATTCTGCCAAGCCTAACCATGTTTTCAAGCTTAAGAAGGCTTTGTATGGTCTTAAACAAGCTCCTAGAGCTTGGTATCAAAGACTCAGTGACTTCTTACTTGAAATACAGTTTAACAGAGGAGAGGCAGACATAATTCTATTTGTTAAGAGAACAAATAACCATATCATTACTGTACAGATATATGTTGATGATATTGTTTTTGGTTCTACGTGTGCTAACCTTTTTCAGTTTTTTGTAGATTCTATGTCTCACACTTTTGAAATGAGCATGGTAGGAGAGTTGAATTACTTCCTAGGACTCCAAATCAAACAGACAGGTGAAGGAATGTTTGTAAATCAAAAGAAGTATGCTCTCAATCTGGTCAAAAGGTTTGAGTTGGAGTCAGCCAAGCACATGAAAACTCCAATGGGTTCCACCCAAAAACTGTCCAAGGATGATGTTGCAGAAGATGTTGACAGCACCCTTTACAGAAGCATGATTGGAAGTCTTTTGTATCTAACAGCAAGCAGGCCTGACATTATGTTAAGTGTTTGTGTGTGTGCCAGGTATCAAGCTAATCCCAAAGTCACTCATCTTAAAGCTGTGAAGAGGATTATTAGGTATGTTGCAGGTACAGTAGACTTAGGGATTCAATTTTTCAAAGACACTAATACAAATTTGATAGGTTTTAGTGATTCTTATTGGGCTGGGGATATTAGTGACAGAAAAAGCACCTTAGGTGCATGTTTATTTTTGGGGAATAATCTGGTTTCTTGGTTTAGTAGAAAGCAAAATTGTGTATCTCTCTCAACAGCTGAATCAGAATATGTAGCTGCTGGAGGATGTTGTGGTCAACTAATTTGGATGAAACAAATGTTGGGAGATTATTGGTTGACCAGTGATACCCTGACCATATATTGTGATAATTCAAGTGCTATTGACATTTCAAAAAATCCTGTTCAACACTCACGAACTAAACACATAGATATTAAACATCATTTTATTCGTGATATAGTTGAGAAAAATATAGTGTGCTTAAAGTACATTCCTACAGAAGATCAGCTGGCTGACATCTTTACAAAGGCATTAGATTATGAGAGGTTTTCTAAACTCAGAAAATCTCTCGGGATGTGTACTCAATAAACATGTCCTGAAATATGTTGCAGCACCTCATCAAATATCTTAAGCTGCAACATAATTTACTGAAGCTTAGCTTTTTTAAATAATGACTTCACTGTGATGGATTATTTTCTAAATAAGTAACTGGAAGTCTTTCACCTTGAAACGTGATCATGCTTCATGTAAACATTTAGGGAATAATTACACTCACATAAGTCAAACTCCTCTATTTTGATAGTCATATCTTAGTAACTGAGGAACCTTCAAACTGAACACTTGATCATGTTCCATGTGAATTGTTTGACTTGAAAATAAGAGTTTAAAAAAAAAAAAAAAATTAATAATAATAATAATAATAAATAGATATATATATATATATATATAATAAAATCTATGCCTGTTAGCCAATTCTTTTTCTCACTATTAATCATTAATAAATATGTTTTTTATTTTTGTGAATATTTCATGAGTGCAACGGTTTTTTTTTTTTTTTTTTTTTTTATTGAATTATTCCTATTTATATGGGTCATGGGTACATGGGTTAGTCTTTCATTTTCCACTAAGTCCACTCCTTATTGTGCCATGTGTCACGGTTTACTTTAAACTGCCAAAGAAACTTTTATTCTCCTTAATCACACTCTCTCCAAGAAAAACGCACACCACTTCTTCACCTTCTCCACTTCAATTTTTTTTCTGCAAAAATTAGGGCTTATAAATTTCGTGCTTCTTTTCCGAAAATTCACATTAAAAAATCAAAAGCACAAGAAGCAATTTTTCTTTATCTACTGTATCATGGCATCTCCTCCTAGAAATCCTATTCCAGCCGCCGTCGGTGATGTCCACAACGATGCTGCAGCACCTGATCCAGCAGATCCGAATATGGCCATCATCGTTCGTCCTGTCAAGCTTGAAGCTATGCCGATCAGCTTTATTGAGCCCGGAGACGAGATGAATCCGATTGACCCAGACAACTTCCAGAACGTAGGTCCCTCTTCCAATGCAGGAAGGTTTCCAACTCGCCGGTCCAAGCGCATGAATCCCTTCCCTGATCTGAATGCTACTGGATCACAACGCCGAAGGGGAAGACATTCTCCCAGCAGAGGCGGCAGAGGTTGAAGAAGAGGCAGCAGAGTCGGTCGCACTGCAGTTAGGCCAAACCCACCAAGAGGCCTTCATTTGGTTGATGAAGAATATGATGATGAAGAAGGAGATCCTACTTTTGCAGAACCAAGCCCAAGCTCTCTCCTCAAGCTCCACCGATTCATCTTCCAAAGACTCACCTCCACCAGCATCAACTCAGGGGGAGACATTTCAGTCCAACATGGCAGCAACTCCCTCTCAACATCCTGTTTCCGAAGATGTTGCTGCACATGTTCCTGAAAATGCTGCTGCACCTACTGTCTCAGACAATGCTTCTCAAAATGTTGCTGAGGATGCTGCTCCTTATCAAGATGAGGAAATGCCAGACCTTTCTGGGATGTCCTTTGCTGAGCATGTAGATATCACCACTGCTGATGCCGAGGACTTTGCCACCACAGAAGAAACCTCACTTCCTACACCCTCAGCTCCAAATGAAGATCCTCTGGAAACTCTGGCAGAGGCAGTTGTTCAAGTGGATGCACCACCTTCCCAGGCTGAAGAGGAAAAGAAAAGTGATGACAGTTGTAAAGTGCCCTTGCCTCTTTCCGCAAGAATTTGCCATCCTCAGAGTCAGACAGTGATTCTTCCGAGGACTCATCTCAGATGGAAGAAGATGCTGCTCCACCTGTTGCATCACCTGAGCCAACATACATCCCAGATGAACTTGAAGACTCAGAAGAAGATGAATCCCCTGAGGAAGAAGAGCTAGACTTGGATGTGAAGGATCTGTCAACTCCTATTGAGGTAAACAATGCCTTCAGTCCTATCTTTTATTTTGAATCTGATTCAAATTTGAGTCCTCAAATCATGAATTGCCAATTCATTGAGGAAAATAAAATTTTCAAGGATGAGTTTGATAGACATAGGATCATTGCTTTTCATAAGGACTTGATCAAAGAAAAATCCTTAGTCTAGTTGAGGTTGCCTGTCCTTATGAAGGAATTTTTATGCCAATTTACAAATTTTTTTAAAGAAAAATTCTCCAAACTTTGGAAAAGTTTTTTTGTGCGAATCAATTTTCTCTTGTTCTCCCAAAATTATCAACTCTCATTTACAAACTCCTATTGTGATTGATGAGATTAATTATGGTGATTTTACTGAAGTTTGTAAAACTCTTTTTGGCAATCGTTTTAATCCTTCTCTCATCTACTCCATTCTGCTTTCTCACACTTGGCATGATAATTGTTTTTCAAAATTTTCTCAAAGCTCCTCATGTCCAAGATTTTCCCTGGAATGGAGATAATTTCCTCTCAACTGAATCATGTCAAAATAATCTTGGTACTGAAGGTATTGCTCCTCATGTTGACAACATCCCTGACATCCTTATTTATGTTTCTCACTCACTCGCTAGTTCATATCACCTATCATCAGTGCATGGTGGAAATGCTTCAGAGAGCACTTTCTGATCAAAAAGGGGGAGAACAAGCTGGTCATGAAGTTGAAGCAGGGTGAAGGAGCAGAGGAAAGTAGTGGATCCAGTACTAGTGATGGAGGAACAACAGCTGATACTGAGAAGACTTTGGATTGCACTATTTTGTTATTTGCTATATTGGTTATCATATTCAGGGGGAGTTCAAGCAATGACTCAAGGGGAGTTAAGCTAAAATTTAGTTTTGATCAGAAAGTTAAAAAGGGGGAGTTTGAAACACGTGGATTATTTCCACATTTGGTTTTTAACCATCTTATTTTCTAAACTAAATTTTAGTTATTGAAAAAGTAGTGCTTGGTGGGCTAAGTATAATACTTAGTGGGCTAAGTAGTGCTTAGTGGGTTTAATTCTGGATTTTATTCTAACTTCCTAACCAACCCACTAACCCATTTTCTTGAGTGCTCTTGTGGTTGGTTTTCTTGCAGATCATGGGCTGAGGAGTGGAAGCTTGAAATGTCTATAAATACCGATTTCAATACTCAATGAATTTGATCGATCCCGAAGAAAAGAAAAACACCGAGAGCTGAAAAGAATACATGAGTGTTTTAGTGTGTTTTTAGGATCGGTTGGTTGTACTCCTCACGAGTACAATCTTTACGTACTCCTTATGAGTACATTCTTTACGTACTTCTCATAAGTACATTCTTTGTAGTCTAGATTGTTTAGTATAAATGTTTCTAGACTTGGTTGTAAGAATGATCAAGATAGTGATTCATTCATAAGTTCTTTACGTACTCCTCACGAGTACATCTTTGAAATCTAGAATTTTTAATATTTTTCTTTTTGTATCTAGATTTGAATGTAAGAATGATCATGAGAATGATTCATTCATAAGGAAGAAGTTTTCGCACCTCTTCTGTTTGTATTCTTGGAATACTGATTTTAATATATTTTTCCGTCCTGTAAAGGACAAGTTCACAAGTCTTTACTTGTGAACATTTTTAATTCTAAGTATTGTTTCTTTATATTTCCGCTGCATGTTTGCTTAAGTGTCATAACACTTCAAATAACACCTCTGTATTAAACGAATTCGGGACCATAAATTCTTTCAGAGTATGCACAATTTGCTCTTGGAGCAAACGCGCAAACGAATTTTATTGAGCCAATCAAGGTAATTATTGCCATTAAGTTTTGTTCATATCGAGAATTGACGATAAGGGATTCTTAGCATTTATATTGAAACTTTTAAGTAGACTTACATAAAAGATATTTCATTTTTAATGAATGCAATTAAAGATTTGGACTTTTATCATTTAATTGTTCTCCCAATAATTTTATCAAATTCCACCACCCTCTAGCAGACAGACGAGAAAACGTATTTTTCCTTAATGGGCTTTAGGTCCAATAGCGCAAATGTAACCCGTAGTTTATCTAGCCCGATTACATAAGCCTAAAGGTAGAGTACTATCTATCACATCACTATGTGACCCTAAAGATTGTTTTACCTCACACTTTATAATGACCTAAGTTAATCTCGCGAATATCAAAATCTTCGTGTGTCTAGTCTAGCCTACCAATGAGATTTCATAGATCCAACTCTATCAAACTAATGCAGTCCCTAGTTAATCTAGCCGACCACATTAATCCAATAGAATTTTATCTACAACCCTATCTCCATCTAATGTCAATTAAATTACATCTTATCCCATAATAGCACTCCCCGCTAACACGGCTTACTGCACTATTATGAGAGGCTACACATAATATAATCGTTGGTGGAAGGAAAGAAGAAAAAACGACAATTCGGTTCTCCTTTATAGCTTGATAATTATTCTTAGAAATTAAGAATGAGGGATTTTTATTAAGTTATGGTTATCTCATCAGAATTATTGGTTATGATCGTTTGGGATTCCTACAACTATGTTCTCTAATGTGGAAACGCATATTGATCCTAAGAGAGACATACGATCATCATCGTACTTAATTACAATTATTCATCACATGAGTTAATAAATTAAAACGATGAAATGCAAAATAATTAACGGACCTCTTTCATTCATAAATCAATCAAATAAGAACGAGACCCATTAATTATTTGCCATGTAATAACATTTGTGTTCCATTTATTAAATTAATTTAACAATTAAATTAATCCAACACTATTCTTTGAATTCAAATTAAATTAATGGATCAATTATCTAATTGGGCTTCATTAATTTCAGAAATTTAAAATAATATATATATATATATATATATATATATATATATATATATATATATTTTTATTTTTTTTTGTTTCGGTGCTGACCGGACCGGTCAGACCCGGTCTGACCCACCGGACCGGTCAGCTGTAGACAATCAGAAAAATAAAATTCAGAATTTTCGATTTTTCAAATTCTACAATTTCTGAAAATATTCAAAATATTCAATTAAAATTAAAACACCCAATTTCGATAATACCAAAAATTTAACAATTCAACAAATTAAGCATGCTTTTGAAAGCGATTAAACACGTTGACAATTAATCGATTACCCGTGGCTCTAATACCACTGTTGGGGATCGATGCATGTATACGCAGCGGAAAACAAAAATTTAATCGAACTCAATGTTCGATCACATGCATAAATAAATTAATTGAACGTACCTTAACGCTTCCGCCATACACATGGTAATATTTCATATTTTAATCGAAATTAAATAAAACGAAAAACAAAGATGAGCATGCTTGCATACGACATCATGAAATCGAAAACATACATTCTTGATATAATTGTCATGCTCACAAATTAATTCACATAATCCAATTATGAATTAATTCGCAGGGGTTTTCGATTTTACCTCTTGAAGCGTGAGATTCCGACGAATCGAAATCTATAAACTAAGACAGGTACAACCTGCTATTAAAAAACTCCAAGGCTCCGAAGAACCGACCGAGCAGCAGCTGGTCCGATCTGATCTCGACGGCAGCACATGAGGTGCAGCGGCGGTGGCGCGTGGCAACGGCGACAACGCGTGCGGGGCTGGCGGTGGTGGAGTTGCGTTCTTCCTTTCCAATTAGGTTTCACCTCATACAACTTGACCCACTCTAACTGCAGCACTAGATACAGAAGAGTTAGAAAACAACAGGAATAAAGACGAGGAAGAAAAGAGAAGAAACCGGCGGCAGAGCGGCGGCGCGACGGCGGCAGAGCGGTGCAGCGGCTGGGCTGCAGCCGTGAGGCGGAGGACGGCCGTGCTTCATGCGGCTAGGGTTTGGGGCTGTAAATTCTCGGATCTCAACTCATCATATGAGTTGTATTTATACTAGGGTTCATAACCCTCATGGGCTTAAGTCATTGGGTTTGACCCACTGATCCATTAAACCCACCCCCTCGTCGGCCTCGTTTCTTACAAACGATCGTCCACAAAATTATAACAAAATTATATTTGTGACGAGCATAAAGTCCTCGTCGATATGAGAGCCTCTTTGAAATTTTCAATTTCCAAAATTGGAAACTTCTAATTTAGTGGACCTCCTAATCGGGAAACTTCCCAATTTGGAAAGTTCACTAAATTTCCGCATGTCTCTTTCTCTCCGTTTATTCCAACTCGTAATCCACAATTACAAATCTTAGATTCAATCATATTGACATCCAACTACTCAAAGATTAACACATTAATTTATTCTTGTTGTTTTTCAAGGATCTATGTTACACGAGAAGTGTGACCCTCAATGGTTCAGGTGTAAGCTAGCCGTGGGCTCACACTTCTTTGTCATTCGAACAACACATTGTTCTTATACGAACTCCTCCTAAGAGTCCTGATTAGGGTAAAACTCATTTTACTCAATCGCCGATCAAATCGGTGCCCAACGAATCAAGATTGGCGTCTAGCAACTACGCATCATGATTCCCTAGATACAAATGAAGTGCCTGCAAGAAACTTGTGATATAGTTAACGTACAGTACGATCCCTTCGCAGCACATGTCCCGATTGAACTAGAGGCATTGGTTCACCGAGACCTCTTATTAAGTTCAATAACCGTGCGAACGTTCTAGGTGGTATAATCCGTTCGTGTGTGACTTAGAGAAACACATTTCCCCTACTACCATGCACAGACTTCACACTAGATTTCGGATTGCACGAACGTTGGCCCTTGGAGCGGTCCGCGGTGGGACTCAGGGACAGGTCACGATACAGTCGGTCCTCTAGTGAAGTCACAGTGATGTCTGGGTCTTAAGGACTAATGGTGCACAACTATATCATAGAAACCTATTACTCGATGAATGGGAACCACTTATTGATTTCTAGGCGAGGGAATGGGAACCACTTATTGATTTCTAGGCGAGGGAGTTCAGTGAACTCATCTAACATGAGCACCCACTCAAGTATGCAGTACACATACACTAAGTGCTAGTCTCAAAAGGGAAAGGCCGGTATCCTCATTATTGGCGTAACCCATCGACTAGGAACAAGGTTTAACAGTTACATTACATTGCTGAGTTATCTCACGATTCTACTAGATCAACTCACAGTAATAGAGTAACTCGTTAGGACTATATCTATGCTACTTGCATGGGATAAGTGATATAAAATGCCAAATAAAATGTTTTATCATTAATTAAAAATAGATTATTTACGAGTAGCGTGAGAAAACACAACACTTAGTTGGCTTATTGGTCACAAACTCTAACAATCTCCCACTTGACCTAAAGCCAACTACTCATTACCGAAGTCCCATCGACTCTCGATTTTTCTCATGGACCGGTCTGTGTAAAGGCTAAGTAAAGGGATCTAGAATGTTGTCTACCGAGGCAACTCTCTCGAACTAAAGTTCGCCTCTACTAATTATCTTACTAATGAATTAATTTGTATTCAGTATCTGCTTGGATTTCTGATGAGATCTTTTGAATAAATACATTCAACATTTGAATGTAATTTTGTTAAATATATATTTTTATACTTTATCGTACCTTTTTATTTGAGCTTTTGGTGTGATTTAACGATAATTGGTGGTTAAAAAGTTGATTTATTGTATTTTAGGTATAAATTGAAGAATTGGAAAAGTTTGAGGTCAAAACTGCAAATTTGGAGAAAATATGGGCCAAAAGTGAAATAATCAAAAATATGCTGAAATTGGCTGAAAACAGGCCCGCACAGCCGTGCCAAAATTAGCCTATTTTTGGCACGGCCGTGCCAAATGCTGAATTTGGGCAGAAGGTTCGGCGATTCTCGCGCGGCCGTGCGAGAATTGCACTGATTGTCGCGCGGCCGTGCCAACACACGCTGGACACAATTTTGGACTTTTAATCACACAAGGAAACCTAAAATCATCTACCAAGTTGGGACATCTATATAAGGGCAAACCAAGCACGAATTAGAGGACTTTTGGACACAATCTTGGAGCGAGAGGAGCGAGAGAACGAAGAATCGAAGACGGAGAATTGACAACTCTTCATCACAATTCTTCTTTATTCTATCTTTTCTTAATCTATTTCTTTTTATGTTTTTATTTTGTTTTTCGTAGAGAACATGCGTAGCTAAGTTTTTAATCTAGGATTTTGTTGGAACCCTATGTAGGGATTGTGAACCCTTTTTCCTGAGATTATGCAATTATGATTTTATGATTATTTCTTCTACTTGATATGATTGTTAGTGCATGAACTTGATCAATTTATGTGCTTTATCTGTGATTATTGGGATTGACTTGACAGAGCTATTTTGATAATTAGACGATAAGTAGAAGAACCTTCGAGTAGTTTTCACCGGATGAGTGTGTCAATTGCATGTGGTGTCGTAGACATACAGATATCACCTTAGGTAGCCATTTACGAGACTTGTTAGTTAATGCTTTATTCATAATTGGTTTGCATAGACATATAGTGAATCATTTATGAATAATAGACTCATAATACAGGGGACAGCGGGTTATGAGTAAATTAGTGTCTCGGGTTAATAATCATGAATCATATATTTCATAATTGAGGGGTTTTGGGTGAGCAATTCTTGCATAGGGGGAAGATAAAATCCTAGGTCCGTTTTAATTGATATCTTCTCGTGTTTATTTGCTTCCTTAATTAGTTTAGTTGTTTAATTGATTTAATTTGACAAACTTGCGTAGGCTGGATAAAAATCATAATTGTTAGAATTTGGTACTTAGGATTAGGTAATTTGCGTATTCCCTGTGGGATCGACATCCAACTCTCACGAGTCCACTTTATTACTTGTTTGCGATACGTGCACTTGCGTGTTGGTATTTAGCACCCAACAAGTTTTTGGCGCCGTTGCCGGGGAATACGACTATATTATCTATTTATTCTAATATCTAATTTAAGCAATCTTTCTTACTTTAGCCGTTTTATTTATTTTATTTTATAATTTTATTTGCTCATTTTATTTTTATTATTTTTGTTTAGGTACTTTTTATGCGAATGGAAGAAGAGAATAATCGTAGGGGAGATGACCAAGGGCGCTTACCGAATGCGGCAGGAGAGATCGTCAACGAGCAAGAGCAACGTCAGCTAATTAATCCACCACCTCGTCAACGAGCATTGCATGAGTACACCGTTCCAACACTCTGTGGGTTTCAATCAAGCATCCAGCAGCCCCCCATTGAAGCCAACAATTTCGAAATTCGAGCGGGACTACTTACTATGCTCCAAAACAATGGGTTATTCAGCGGATTAGGTCATGAAGATCCGCATCTCCACTTGGTCAACTTCCTCGAAACGTGTGATTCGCATAAGATGAACGGAGTGTCGCCGGAAGCACTGCAGCTCCGCCTCTTCAAGCACTCTCTCCAAGGAGCCACAAGAGAATGGCTACAAACTCGTGCACCGCATTCCATCTCGTCTTGGCCCCAGCTAGCACAGCTCTTCATGAATACGTACAACTCCACAACCAAAACTGAGAGAATCCGAAGAGAAATACAAAATTTCATACAAGATGCCGGTGAAGCGTTATTCGAGACGTGGGAGCGGTTCAAACAATTAATTCGGAGATGCCCCAATCATGGTCTTCAAGAGTGGCGGCAACTTCAAATACTTTATGACGGGTTGCAAGATAATTCGAGAACGGTGCTCGATTCAGCAGCTGGCGGTATGTTCATGAGCTTGACCTATGACGAAGCATACAAACTTTTGGAGCGAATCGCTAGGAATAAATACATGCGGGCATCAGACCGGTCAAATAGCGGAGCCATAAAGACGGGAGGAATTTTGGAGTTAGACGGGGTCACCGCAATCACTGCCCAATTAGAGAAGCTATCAAAGCTAGTAGCCGCATTGTAAACTCAGCAAGTCCATGCAGTCCAAATTCCCCACCAGTGTGTAGAAGAAACGGAGTCTCTAAATTATGTACATGACACTAATCGACAACAGAGGAACCCGTACTCCAACACTTATAATCCGGGATGGAAAGATCACCCCAACTTTGGATGGGGAGGAAATCAGCAAGGACAATGGCCAGCTCCCGGATTCCAAAATCCACCTCAAGCTCCGGCCCAAGAAGTAGACCTCGCTGATATCTTAGCAAAATTCATGACGTCAACCCAAGCATCCATTCGGAACCTTGAGACACAAATGGGTCAACTTGCAACCCAGCTAAACGCGAGGCCGTCGGGAGCACTGCCGTCGAATACGGAAGATCCTCGAAAGAGCAACATCGAGCAGTGCAATGGAGTAACTTTGCGAAATGGGAGGCAATTAGAGGAAGGTCCTAAAAAGTCCGTTGCACCACCGCCTATTGTAGAGGAGCCCAAAGAAAAGACCGAGGTCGGGCCAAGCAACACAAAGATCGCAGTAAGTGAATCTACTCCCAAGGTACCTTTCCCTCAACGTTTTCAAAACTCCAAGCTTGATATGCAATTTCAGTTATTTTTGGATTATCTTAAAAAGTTGCATGATAATATTCCTTTTGTTGAGGCACTTAAGCATATGCCGAATTGGGTTAAGTTTATAAAAGAACTTGTATCGAAGAAGATGAGGCTTCCGGAGTGTGCAGCAATAATAGACTTAAATGAGCAAAGTAGTGCTATCCTTTCAAATAAAATCCCACCGAAGCTTAGAGATCCGGGGAGTTGTACCATTCCATGCACAATAGGTACTAGGTATTTTGGGCGGGCGTTGTGTGATCAAGGGGCGAGCGTAAATTTAATGCCTTTATCAATTTATGAGAAATTGAACTTAGGAGAAATTAAGCCCACTTCTGTGACCTTGCAGCTAGCCGATAGATCTTTTACTCACCCTTTAGGTATAGTGGAGGATGTATTGGTCAAGGTAGATAAGTTCATACTCCCGGCCAATTTTCTAGTACTAGACATAGAGGAAGATGAAAATATTCCCCTTATCTTAGGACGCCCTTTCTTAGCAACCGGTAGATCAATTATTGATGTAGGAAAGAGAGAGCTAAGAATGAGTGTGGGGGAAGAAACAGTGACCTTCAAGGTGTACCGGGTGGATGAAAAGCCTATTACGGCTAATGGATGTTATCTTCTTGATGAGGTAAGTGATTCTAAACTTTTTCCTGTTAAATTACATGATTTAAATTTGTTTGTGGATACTAATGTGCATGTAGGAGAACAAAAGAAAAAGGTTGAGTTGGTTACAACACCTACTCAAAACACTGTGATAAAAGACGATGTTGGCAAGCCTCATGACATCAAGAAGAATAAATTCAAGGGCAGTCCTAAGCGAACCAGTCGAAAGAAGAATCGGATCAACCCATTTATTCAAGACTTTCTCCAAAAGGAAGTTAGGAGATGGGTTCAAAAGCTAAGGAATTGAAGAGAAGGAACAAAGTCTGGCTGAAGACTATAAACTTAGCGCTTCTCGGGAGGCAACCCGAGATTTTTGTTTTTTATTATTATTTATGTTTCTTGTTTTATTTTATTTATTTATTTTATAAGCATGCAAGCTAATTAAATAAGCAATTTTTTATTTATTTTCAGGGGTCAAAGTGCAATTTTGCTCTTCACACGGCCGCACCAAAAAAGGCTTGAATCCAGCACGGCCATGTGGAAAATCGGAGAGGCTACTGCCCAAAATTGAGAAGGGGCGCGGCCGTGCGGAATTTACACTGAATTCTCGCACGGCCGTCCGAGAAACAATAGGCTACTGCCCAGAATTCAAGTTTCGCACGGCCGTGCGGAAAAAAGTTCAAAATCTCATACGGTCGTGCGAACCTCAACTGAGGCATAATAAAGGCGAGGGTGGAAGAGCAGCCCGGACATGGCCAAAACGACTTATTCATGTGTCTTCTATCCTTAAACTTCGTGTTAATTACATTGAGGGCAATGTAAATTTTAAGTTTGGGGGTGGATAATTACTTGTTTATGTGCTTTAATTTTTTAGTTTGCATGCCTTAGGATTTTTTTATTATTTTAGTTGTTTTAGTTTATTTATTTCTTTAAAAAAAATGTGTTTGAGATAAATGCTTCGATGAATCATGATGATGAAAGATGGTCGATGTTTAATGATGAAATTGCTTGTTTTATCTTGATTTTGATCGAATTTTGGTGAGCTTTTGATTCAAAGTGTCGTAAGAAGGAGTCATTGTTAGGAATCTCGAATTATGCGTTGCTTTGGTTGAAAGTTTTGTGTTTTAAAATTTGAATTAATTTATGTTATATCATATGCTATTCGGTTTTAGAACTTGTCTTATGAATTTACAAAGTGAAATATTAAATTGTTGAGCAATTTGGGAAGTGATTTGGGCCATCTTTGAACCGTTTGAGCCTTTCAAGCCTACCTTTAAATTTTTATCATTCGATCCTTGATTGAGCCTTGGAGAAACGGTGTTCTTTCTTTTAGCCAATGTGTATAAGGTAGAATAAGTGGAGATTTTTGAAAAATTAACCCTTGGAGTTCCGTCGAAATTTTTTTATAAGGTCCTTCTTCTTCTTCGAAAAAAAAAATATAAAAAAAAAATAATAAAAAAGAGAAAGAAAAAGAAGAAGAGACTAGAAGGGGAAGTAAGGACTAGTTGTTGAATTGTTTTGAAAGCTCGATCCATTGTCTTAAGAGCAAAAGTGGAGACTTTTGAACTCTTAAAAATCGAGTTTATTAAAGTCCTTAGAGGTGAATTCATTGTTTCAAACGCCTATCTTTCAAAATTTGGCGTATTCATCTCAATTCAAGAAGCATAGCCACCTATACCCATATCTCCTACCTCGAACCAAAAGCCCAACATTTGAAAGCCAAAAAGTCCCAATGATCCTAATATCTCAATTATTTGATACTAGCCGAGTAAAGAAATTTGGTGAGTCTTTGGAGTTGAATATTATTATGTAAGTATAAATTTTCTTCAATTTTTAATGTACAAATATGGGATACTTGAAGCGATAGCATGGTTTGTGGTTTTTAGCAATGGTGAGTGAATACGTATCTTTGAATTACGAGCTTGTAATTTTTTGAGAATTGTCATGATAATTGCAAGTTCTGAAAAAATGAAAGTTGACCATTAATCTATATGATGAGAAGCATTTGTTGAGAGTGTTGCTGTGAAATTTGCTAGTTTTTGCTTGAGGACAAACAAAAGATCAAGTTTGGGGGTGTGTTAAGTATATATTTTTATACTTTATCGTACCTTTTTATTTGAGCTTTTGGTGTGATTTAACGATAATTGGTGGTTATAAAGTTGATTTATTGTATTTTAGGTATAAATTGAAGAATTGGAAAAGTTTGAGGTCAAAACTGCAAATTTGGAGAAAATATGGGCCAAAAGTGAAATAATCAAAAATATGCTGAAATTGGCTGAAAACAGGCCCGCACGGCCGTGCCAAAATTAGCCTATTTTTGGCACGGCCGTGCCAAATGCTGAATTTGGGCAGAAGGTTCGGCGATTCTCGCGCGGCCGTGCGAGAATTGCACTGATTTTCGCGCGGCCGTGCCAACACACGCTGGACACAATTTTGGACTTTTAATCACACAAGGAAACCTAAAATCATCTACCAAGTTGGGACATCTATATAAGGGCAAACCAAGCACGAATTAGAGGACTTTTGGACACAATCTTGGAGCGAGAGGAGCGAGAGAACGAAGAATCGAAGACGGAGAATTGACAACTCTTCATCACAATTCTTCTTTATTCTATCTTTTCTTAATCTATTTCTTTTTATGTTTTTATTATGTTTTTCTTAGAGAACATGCGTAGCTAAGTTTTTAATCTAGGATTTTGTTGGAACCCTATGTAGGGATTGTGAACCCTTTTTCTTGAGATTATGCAATTATGATTTTATGATTATTTCTTCTACTTGATATGATTGTTAGTGCATGAACTTGATCAATTTATGTGCTTTATCTGTGATTATTGGGATTGACTTGACAGAGCTATTTTGATAATTAGACGATAAGTAGAAGAACCTTCGAGTAGTTTTCACCGGATGAGTGTGTCAATTGCATGTGGTGTCGTAGACATACAGATATCACCTTAGGTAGCCATTTACGAGACTTGTTAGTTAATGCTTTATTCATAATTGGTTTGCATAGACATATAGTGAATCATTTATGAATAATAGACTCATAATACACGCGACAGCGGGTTATGAGTAAATTAGTGTCTCGGGTTAATAATCATGAATCATATATTTCATAATTGAGGGGTTTTGGGTGAGCAATTCTTGCATAGGGGGAAGATAAAATCCTAGGTCCGTTTTAATTGATATCTTCTCGTGTTTATTTGCTTCCTTAATTAGTTTAGTTGTTTAATTGATTTAATTTGACAAACTTGCGTAGGCTGGATAAAAATCATAATTGTTAGAATTTGGTACTTAGGATTAGGTAATTTGCGTATTCCCTGTGGGATCGACATCCGACTCTCACGAGTCCACTTTATTACTTGTTTGCGATACGTGCACTTGCGTGTTCGAAATTTTTGGGGAAAATGTTTTAAATTGCTTATTTGGCCTAATTAGTACTTTGCATGTGTTAAGCTAGTGTTTGATTGTTGATTTTTGAAAAGAAAATGAATTTTTGACTTAGCTAAGGAACTTTCGAAATTTTTGGGGAAAATGTTTTAAATTGCTTATTTGGCCTAATTAGTACTTTGCATGTGTTAATCTAGTGTTTGATTGTTGATTTGTGAAAAGAAAATGAATTTTTGACTTAGCTAAGGAACTTTCGAATTTTTGAGGTAAAATGCTTGAAATTGCTTATGTGGTTTATTTTGTGTTTTGCATGTGTTGATCTTGTGTTGATTGTTGTTTTAAGGCCTTGCATGTTAAGATTGGTGATTAATTGTTGATCTAAGGTCTTGCATGTTAAGATCTAGTGATCGATGGTCGATCTAAAGTCTTGCATGTTAAGATCTAGTGTTTTCTATGAAAAATGGTTTAAGAACTAAGAACTTGTGCTAATTTGGTTTCAAATACTCTTGCATGTGAAGTTCTAGTGTATTTGCTTGAATAAATGTAAAGATGAAAGTCTTGAATTTTATTCTTGTAAAAATGCTAGATCTAGTGAACTTTGTTGTTAGATTGTTTTTGCATGTTAAGATTTCGGTTATTTCTATGTTTTTATGGCTAAATGATTTTGTGAAGCTTTATGTGTATTTTCTATGTGCTCCTATGTGCTCTTGCTTGCTTATATGAATCATTGGGTGTAAGGATGAGAGAAGGGTAAGTAGAAAGGGTGCATGGGTGGGTGCATTAAGTGTCATGAATTTTTAAAAGATAAAACTATGTTGGAAAGTCTTTCAAAGTTACGGTAAATTTCTCGGGTACGGCGAGCCTGGTACCGTAGGGCGTAGGGGTGGTTTGATCCCACGTAGTTAGACATGGTTCGTAATATATGGGGTTATTTACCGGTAACTTAGATTGGCTCTTCCGAGGGATTCCCGACAATTTTTCATGTCATGCATGTTGCATTTCGGTGTTGTTGATATAGGCGGGAAAATCTCACTCTATGGTCTTGGGACCGTAGGGTTATAAAGGTGTGAAATTCCTTCTATATTCATCAATACGTGTCATGGCATAGGGTTATAAAAGTGGGATATTCTCACTCTATGGTCTTGGGATCATAGGGTTATAAAGGTGGGAATTATCTCACTCTATGCGTGGTGACAATTATGTGAATGAAGAAAGCCGACGAAAAAGGGAAGTATATGATTGTTTTACTTCATGTTGTATGTTCATGTATAAGATATATGTATGTATATATATGTATAGATATATGTATGCTCTATGTGCTATGTGTATTCGATATTACTTCAAGATTCTCATTGAGTCCTCAAAGACTCATTTAGGTGTTGTATGTTTGTAGGTATACCCGATCTAGGGCCCGAGGAGTGATGTTGGGAATCGAGCTGGAGAATCGGAAGGGGATCGTATGGAGGGGTTGTGGATAGTGTTGGCTCTTAATTTGGTTATGTGGTTCTATTTGTACAATATGCTTGTAAAAACGTTTGATACGGTTTTAGGTATTTTCTACCGATCGCTTCCTCCGATCGGTGGAAATTATTAAAAGACGACATGTGTAATAGTAATTAGGATTACCCTATTTTGGATAATTAATCGGTAATCCGTAGCCTTTTGTAAGCGAAAGCAAATTTTAACTATCTATATGCATGCATGCTTTCGGCTAGTAATTTCTTTGTATTTTGTCTCCATGCTCTAAAATTATTTTCATATAGGTTCTCTACTTCGAAAATCATGAAATTTTAGGAGTCTCTGCATCTCTCTGTTTTCATCATATTGGTAGGTCTTGTGCATGATTTGGGTAAGTAGTTATTTAGTTATGATTTGTTTCTCGCTACTGCATCGAAACAGGGTCATTCGGGTGTTTTCTGGTATAACTGGAGTTTTACTCACTCAAATGCCTTGTTTCCACTTGGAAAATGTTTTAAACTTACCTTTCTGCCTTGGGGTAAAATTTGGTAGTTTTTCGGTCAGTGAGGAATTTATTATGAATTTTCAAAACTCCCTCCCCTGTTCTGGATTTTTAAACTGAGTGACTGTGCCATTTTATTTATTTCTCCTAAATGGCCATGCGTCTTTCAAAACCGTTTTAACTGAGTGATCTAGACCCGTGTTAGGTGGTATGGTATAATTTTGGGGTTATTTGCATGAGTATTTTAAGAGGAATTAATTTTTAAAGCTTCTGCATTGAATCTGTCCGCATTTGCATTAAGTTCATCATGCCTAGTTAATTTCTAGTCTTGCATGTAGTATGCCTTTGTGTTAGAATTTGATTAGGATTTAGCAAGCTGTGCCCTCTATCCCTCTTATTTAAAAAGAAAAATTTTTACGTAAATTTTATATCCACAAAAAATCATGTTTTCAAAAGTCTTCCGCTGAGATTACATATAATAAGGGTAATCGAGAGAGGGGTGTCACACCAGTCGTGGTATCAGAGCAACGATCCCGGAATCCTCCATACGACCTAAAGACCTTCACGATTCTCAAAGCACGACTCCAACGGAACACTCGGGCAGGTATATGTTTATGTGAATATTATGGCTAATGTGTATTATTTGTATATGTTTAAGTATTAAAATGTGTGGAGCAAGAACTCGAGCTCAAAATGCCGCTAACGATCCTCACAATCAATCTCGTACCATCCAAGACCTCACCGCCCTCGTCCGAGAACAAAATGAACAAATCAACCGCCTTGTTAACCTTCAAAACCAAAACCCTCATCCACCTCCTCCTCCTCCTCCCCAACCTAGAAATACAGCCCCACAAGCCACCTACGAGCGATTCTTGAAAATGCATCCTACCGAATTCCACGGCGGCCCTAGTCCAAATGTTGCCGAAGAATGGATCAAATCCCTCGAAGTTATTTTCGAGTACATGGTGATGAACGACAACGACCGAATCCATTGTGCACTATTCTTGTTGAAAAACGAAGCCCGAAATTGGTGGGAAGGCGCAAAGAGTGGAATCGATCTAGCAAATACCACTTGGGAAGCTTTCAAAGTTCTTTTCTTCGAAAAGTACTTTTCCAAGAATGTTCGAGCACAAAAGCTTAAGGAGTTTCTCGAACTCAAACAAGGAAACCTAACCGTTGCCGAATTCACACGCCGTTTCGAGCAAGGAAGCCTCTACGCACCTTTCATATCCAAAGACGACACCGAAAAGATGAATCACTACCTAAGAGGCCTCAACCCGATAATCAAGCGCGACGTTCGACTAACCTCTGCCTCTACTTTCCGCGGAGTAGTGGACAAAGCCTTGGAAGCCGAACAAGACGAGATGGAAATACGACAATGGAGACCTCCTCACGATGCCTCTTCTCGACCATGGAAGAAACCGAACCTCAACAACGCCAAGGGAAAGCAACCGATCAACCGAGCAACCGTGACCCCGAGCAACAAACCCTTTTGCCCCAAATGCAATCGAGCGCACTCAGGCGATTGTATTGCCGGAACCGACCATTGTTTTCGATGCAAGAAGCCCGGACACATTGTCCGAGACTGCCCTATCGCCCCGAGACAAGTGCCGGGACGAGTATTCGCCATGACAAGAGACCAAGCCGAAGCTGACCTGTCAATGATCGCAGGTACCGTTAATGTGTATAATAATTCCGTGTATGCCCTCATCGACTCCGGATCAACTCACTCATTCATCTCAAGTACCCTCGTTGCCGAACTCCGCCTAGTCCGTAGCCAAGCCGATGCCTTGTTTAGCATACTTATTCCTTCCGGTGATGAACTTAAATCCAATTTCATCATCAAAGATTGCCCTATTCAGATTCGTAACCAAACCCTAGCCTCCGATCTGATCATTCTACCCATTAAACATTTCGAAATAATTCTCGGAATGGATTGGTTATCAAAATTCGACGCCCAAATCAATTGCGCCCACAAAGCCGTTCGTTTCTCCTTACCGAATGGAAGTTTTCTCGAATTCCGAAGCTCGTACAATCCGTCGATTCCTATCATTTCCGCCATCAAAACGAGCAAACTTATTCAAAAGGGACATCTATGTCATTTGGTCGACATAGTGGAAGCTCTCAACGAAGATAAAGCCGACATTTCCAAAGTGCCAACCGTTTGCGATTTTCCCGATGTCTTTCCCGAAGATCTCCCCGGTCTTCCGCCCGATCGTGAAATCGAATTCGAAATTAATTTGATTCCCGGTTCCGCTCCTATCTCGAAGGCACCTTATCGCATGGCGCCGTTAGAGCTAAAGGAACTCAAGGACCAAATTCAAGATCTTATCGACAAGAAGTTCATCCGCCCTAGTTTTTCCCCATGGGGTGCTCCGGTACTCTTCGTGAAAAAGAAAGATGGAACTCTCCGGATGTGTATCGATTACCGAGAACTCAACAAGGTCACCGTCAAAAACAAGTATCCACTGCCACGAATTGACGACCTTTTCGATCAACTTCAAGGCTCCACGGTCTATTCCAAAATCGACCTTCGTTCCGGATATCATCAATTGAAGATCAAGAAGGAAGATATTCCGAAAACCGCGTTTCGGACTCGCTACGGCCATTACGAATTTGTAGTGATGTCGTTTGGTCTAACCAACGCCCCAGCCGCTTTCATGGATCTCATGAATCGAGTTTTTCGCAAATACCTCGATCAATTTGTGATCGTATTCATCGACGATATCTTGGTGTATTCAAGAAATGATGAAGAACATCGGAATCATGTGGAAATGGTGCTCCAAACTCTCCGAGAGAACCAACTCTATGCGAAGTTTTCCAAATGCGAGTTTTGGTTAAGACAAGTCCACTTTCTTGGTCACGTAATTTCCAAGGAAGGCATAGCCGTCGATCCAAGCAAAATTGAAGCCGTTTGTAACTGGTCAATTCCTCGCAATGTCGGAGAAATCCGAAGTTTCCTCGGCCTCGCAGGCTACTACCGACGGTTCGTTCCGAACTTTTCCAAGATAGCCGCTCCACTCTCTCGTTTGACCCGAAAAGAAGTCAAGTATCAATGGACTCCCGAATGTGAGTCTAGTTTCCAAGAACTCAAGAAGCGATTAACCTCGGCACCAATCCTCGCTCTACCGGATAAAACTGGAAACTATGTGGTCTATAGTGACGCCTCCAAGCACGGGCTCGGAGCCGTCCTAATGCAAAACGGGAATGTAATTGCCTACGCCTCTAGACAATTGAAAGACTACGAGAAGAATTACCCGACGCACGACTTAGAACTCGCGGCAGTCGTGTTCGCCCTCAAAATTTGGAGACATTATCTTTACGGCGAAAAATGTTCGATCTTCACCGACCACAAAAGTCTCAAGTTCCTCTTTACTCAAAAAGAGCTCAATATGAGGCAAAGAAGATGGCTTGAATTAGTCAAGGACTATGATTGCGAAATCCTCTACCATCCCGGTAAAGCCAACGTTGTCGCCGACGCTCTTAGCCGAAAATCCATGTCCGCCTTGATCATTAAACCGCCGCTCGAATCAACTATCAAGTCCGCTCAAGACCATGATGATCAACTTGTCAAAATCCGAGAAGGCTTAGCAACCGGTCAAAATTCAAATTTCTCGATGACCAACGGCAACATCTTGAAATTTCAAGGGAGAATTTGCATTCCGGCGAACAAGGAGATAAAGGGATTAATTCTCGACGAAGCTCACAAAACGCCCTACTCTTGCCATCCGGGTGAAACCAAGATGTATCAAGACTTGAAGAAGTTGTATTGGTGGCCAGGCATGAAGAAGGATATAGCCAAATACGTATCCGAATGCCTAATTTGTCAACAAATCAAAACCGAACACCAAAGACCCGGTGGACTTCTACAATCCAACCTTATTCCCGAATGGAAATGGGAAAGAGTAACGATGGACTTTGTTCAAGGTTTCCCGAAGACTCTTAAAGGATCCGATTCAATATGGGTGATAGTCGATCGCCTAACCAAGTCCGCACACTTCTTACCGGTCAAGACCACTTTTAGTCTCGACAAGCTAGCCGAACTCTATATAGGAGAAATCGTCCGACTCCATGGCGTTCCGATATCAATCATCTCCGACCGAGATCCCCGATTCACTTCCAAATTTTGGAAAAGATTGCACGAAACGATGGGAACCCGTCTAGCCTTTAGCACGGCATACCATCCCCAAACCGACGGACAATCGGAAAGGACAATCAAGACCCTCGAAGACATGCTTCGAGCATGTATATTAGATTTTGGTGGAAATTGGGAAAGTCGTCTACCGCTCATCGAATTCTCGTACAACAATAGCTTCCAATCTTCGATCGGAATGGCACCTTACGAAGCCTTGTACGGAAGAAAATGCCGTTCTCCAATCCATTGGGACAAAGTAGGAGAGCGAAGCTTATTAGGACCCGAGCTAGTCCAACACACCATCGACATAATCAAGAATATCCGAGAGAAAATGAGAACCGCCCAAGATCGCCAACAAAAGTACGCGAATAAAAGAAGACGAGAATTGGAATTCCAAGCCGGTGATCACGTATTCTTGAAAGTCGCTCCACTCAAAGGAATCATGCGATTCGGAAAACGAGGAAAGTTAAGCCCTCGATTCATTGGACCCTTCGAAATACTCGACCGAATTGGTGGCCAAGCCTATCGCCTAGCCCTACCGCCTCAACTATCCAAGATCCACAACGTCTTTCACGTCTCCATGCTCCGAAAATATATTCCCAACCCTAACCACATCCTTGAAACCGAACCCCTTGATTTATCCCCGAACCTATCCTTTACCGAAGAACCCTCCCAAATATTAGACCGAAAAGTTAGGAAACTCCGAAACAAAGAAATTCGCCTAGCCAAAATCCTTTGGAAAAACCATTCTCTGGATGAGTCAACGTGGGAACTTGAGGATGAGATTGTGAGTCGTTATCCGGAACTAATCGAAAAAGGTACAAATTTTGGGGACAAAATTTTTTTTTAAGGGGGGAAGATTGTAACACCCCGCATTTTCGGTAAAATAATTTTTACCACCTTTATGTGAATAATTGCGAAATTAGAATTTATAATAATTCTTGCATGATTAGTATTTACGTGAATTAGGTAATTATGCAATTATTATGTGAATTATGTGATTATGTGAATTATGTGATTATGTGAAATATGTGCTTAGGGAAATATTTCGAAATAGAATGTCGAAATAAATTATTTTCATGAATTAGGATTTTATTCTTGCATGTGATTTTTAAATGAGCATTTCATACACAAAATTTTAGAAAATAAATTTCCCCATGCATTTTTGGATTTTTAATTAATGTCGAAAATTAGAAAATGCTCCCCACATTTTCTTGAATTTTCGGACATCACTCACACACACACACATGATTTTTAAATTCTTGCATATTAATTGGTAGAAAAACATGCATTGGTGTGGTTGTACTTTGAGCATAGAAAGGAATACCTAAAGCCTAGTTCCCTACCCTATAGACTAGGCATGCTTTTTTTTTCACACCTTCAAGTAAGACCAAAGGTCTTCTTCTCCTCCCTTCCCCTTCATCTTTCGGCAGCCACCACCACCACCATAGCCACCACCTTCTCAAGCTTGAACCACCCTAGAACCACCACCACCTCATATTTTCGGAAATTGCAAAATCACCCCCACAAAAAATGCATTTCCCTTTCTTCTCCATTGGCTTTGAAGTCTCCAAAAACTCTATAAATACCACCCATGCCCAAGATCAAAATTCACTCTCAAACTCCACTCTTACAATCCTTAAGTTCAAAGTCTCCTTCTATTTCAATAGAAGAAGAATTTTCGGCCAAGGCTAAGTAAGCTTCCTCTTCCTCTTTTCTTTTTCTTTTTTCCGAAAAGAGCCAAGCTCTTCTTCCTCCAAGTTCTTTTGTTCTTCTTCTTATTTTCTTAATGCCTAATCTAACTCTTAATCTCTTCTTGTATTAGAGAGAAAAGAGCTAACAAGCCCTTCCCCTAAAGAGTATAGGTGAGAATTCTTGAATTCTTGCTCAAACCTACAACACCACTAGTAATTTTCGGTTTTTATGTGTTTTTATGTGTTTTCATTGTTGATTCTTGCATATTATGTGATTATATGTTCTAGATGATGATTGCATGTTAGTATTTTGAAAAGATAGCTTTATTCTTGAAATTTTGTGATTTTTTGAAAATTGGGGAAAAATGTTTTAAATGGCTTATTTGGCTCAATTAGTGCTTTGCATGTGTTGATCTAGTGTTTGATTGTTGATTTTTGAAAAGAAAATGAATTTTTGGCCTAGCCATGAAAGTTTCGAAATTTTTGGGGAAAATGTTTTAAATTGCTTATTTGGCCTAATTAGTACTTTGCATGTGTTAAGCTAGTGTTTGATTGTTGATTTTTGAAAAGAAAATGAATTTTTGACTTAGCTAAGGAACTTTCGAAATTTTTGGGGAAAATGTTTTAAATTGCTTATTTGGCCTAATTAGTACTTTGCATGTGTTAATCTAGTGTTTGATTGTTGATTTGTGAAAAGAAAATGAATTTTTGACTTAGCTAAGGAACTTTCGAATTTTTGAGGTAAAATGCTTGAAATTGCTTATGTGGTTTATTTTGTGTTTTGCATGTGTTGATCTTGTGTTGATTGTTGTTTTAAGGCCTTGCATGTTAAGATTGGTGATTAATTGTTGATCTAAGGTCTTGCATGTTAAGATCTAGTGATCGCTGGTTGATCTAAAGTCTTGCATGTTAAGATCTAGTGTTTTCTATGAAAAATGATTTAAGAACTAAGAACTTGTGCTAATTTGGTTTAAAATACTCTTGCATGTGAAGATCTAGTGTATTTGCTTGAATAAATGTAAAGATGAAAGTCTTGAATTTTATTCTTGTAAAAATGCTAGATCTAGTGAACTTTGTTGTTAGATTGTTTTTGCATGTTAAGATTTCGGTTATTTCTATGTTTTTATGGCTAAATGATTTTGTGAAGCTTTATGTGTATTTTCTATGTGCTCCTATGTGCTCTTGCTTGCTTATGTGAATCATTGGGTGTAAGGATGAGAGAAGGGTAAGTAGAAAGGGTGCATGGGTGGGTGCATTAAGTGTCATGAATTTTTAAAAGATAAAACTATGTTGGAAAGTCTTTCGAAGTTACGGTAAATTTCTCGGGTACGGCGAGCCTGGTACCGTAGGGCCTAGGGGTGGTTTGATCCCACGTAGTTAGACATGGTTCGTAATATATGGGGTTATTTACCGGTAACTTAGATTGGCTCTTCCGAGGGATTCCCGACAATTTTTCATGTCATGCATGTTGCATTTCGGTGTTGTTGATATAGGCGGAAAAATCTCACTCTATGGTCTTGGGACCGTAGGGTTATAAAGGTGGGAAATTCCTTCTATATTCATCAATACGTGTCATGGCATAGGGTTATAAAAGTGGGATATTCTCACTCTATGGTCTTGGGATCATAGGGTTATAAAGGTGGGAATTATCTCACTCTATGCGTGGTGACAATTATGTGAATGAAGAAAGCCGACGAAAAAGGGAAGTATATGATTGTTTTACTTCATGTTGTATGTTCATGTATAAGATATATGTATGTATATATATGTATAGATATATGTATGCTCTATGTGCTATGTGTATTCGATATTACTTCAAGATTCTCATTGAGTCCTCAAAGACTCATATAGGTGTTGTATGTTTGTAGGTATACCCGATCTAGGGCCCGAGGAGTGATGTTGGGAATCGAGCTCGAGAATCGGAAGGGGATCGTATGGAGGGGTTGTGGATAGTGTTGGCTCTTAATTTGGTTATGTGGTTCTATTTGTACAATATGCTTGTAAAAACGTTTGATACGGTTTTAGGTATTTTCTACCGATCGCTTCCTCCGATCGGTGGAAATTATTAAAAGACGACATGTGTAATAGTAATTAGGATTACCCTATTTCGGATAATTAATCGGTAATCCGTAGCCTTTTGTAAGCGAAAGCAAATTTTAACTATCTATATGCATGCATGCTTTCGGCTAGTAATTTCTTTGTATTTTGTCTCCATGCTCTAAAATTATTTTCATATAGGTGCTCTGTTTAGAAAATCATGCAATTTTAGGAGTCTCTGCATCTCTCTGTTCTCATCATATTGGTAGGTCTTGTGCATGATTTGGGTAAGTAGTTATTTAGTTATGATTTGTTTCTCGCTACTGCATCGAAACAACCGGAGTTTATATTGGTAGGTCATTCGGGTGTTTTCTGGTATAACCGGAGTTTTACTCACTCAAATGCCTTGTTTCGACTTGGAAAATGTTTTAAACTTACCTTTCTGCCTTGGGGTAAAATTTGGTAGTTTTTGGGTCAGTGAGGAATTTATTATGAATTTTCAAAACTCCCTCCCCTGTTCTGGATTTTTAAACTGAGTGACTGTGCCATTTTATTTATTTCTCCTAAATGGCCACGCATCTTTCAAAACTGTTTTAACTGAGTGATCTGGACCCGTGTAAGGTGGTATGGTATAATTTTGGGGTTATTTGCATGAGTAGTTTAAGAGGAATTAATTTTTAAAGCTTCTGCATTGAATCTGTCCGCATTTGCATTAAGTTCATCATGCCTAGTTAATTTCTAGTCTTGCATGTAGTATGCCTTTGTGTTAATATTTGATTAGGGTTTAGCAAGCTGTGCCCTCTCTCCCTCTGATTTAAAAAGAAAAATTTTTACGTAAATTTTATATCCACAAAAATCATGTTTTCAAAAGTCTTCGGCTGAGATTACATATAATAAGGGTAATCGAGAGAGGGGTGTCACAGCATTCGCTACAACGTTCTTAAAAACACGAAATACAACAATAGGACTTTAATACGCATAACCAAACAACAACAAGAACACTAGATACAAAAGATACAGTGGAGTGTAGAAATAAAAGTCAACGTTTACGTTTACGTGGAATTTTTTATGGATTAATTTATATTTCCGTTTGAATTGGTGGATTTAGTATTCTATAGGTACAAATTTATAATGAGGTGTCCATGAAGCAAAAATGATCAAAGAGTAAGAAAGGAGTAGCAATTAGGAAAATAATATCAAATTAGAAGAGAGGATCCCTCAACATCTTCGGTAGTGTCCACGAAGTCGAGCATAACTTTCTCATCCGAACTCCAAATCATCTGGTTTTGGCGGCATTAGAAAGCTATTTCAGCTGGCTATAATTCCTGTCTAATGTCAAATTTCTAAATTTGGACTCGAACATGGTCAAAATTGGATTCCAAAAGCGATCATGAAAATACCCGCTACAGTTCGAGGACACGAATGCGCATCAAGAAACGTGCACAAAAACACTCGCTACAAAAGATACGCACATAAGTAAAAGTACAAAATCATGCACAAAAATACTCACGCAAAAGTGCATTCGCAAAAAGGTTCATGAAAACACAAACTACAATCCTTATGACATTAATACAAATCAACAAACATGTACAAATAGACTCGTTCAAATGGACATGCACAAACGTACATGTAAAAAAACATGCGCAATAGTGCATTCCCAACAACGTTCTTAAAAACGCGAAATACAACAATAGGACTTTAATACGCATAACCAAACAACAGCAAGAACACTAGATACAAAAGATACAGTGGAGTGTAGAAATAACAGTCAACGTTTACGTTTACGTGGATTTTTTTAAGGATTAATTTATATTTCCGTTTTATTTGGTGGATTTAGTATTTTATAGGTACAAATTGATAATGAGGTGTCCATGAAGCAAAAATGATCAAAGAGTAAGAAAAGAATTGCAATTAGGAAAATAAAATAAAATTAGAAGAGAGGATCCCTCAACATCTTCGGTAGTGTCCACGAAGTCGAGCATAACTTTCTCATCCGGACTCCAAATCAACTGGTTTAGGCGGAATTAGAAAGCTATTTCAGCTGGCTACAATTCCTGTCTAATGTCAAATTTCTAAATTTGGACTCGAACATGGTCAAAATTGGATTCGAAAAGCGATCATGAAAATACCCGCTACAGTTCGAGGACACGAATGCGCATCAAGAACGTGCACAAAAACACTCGCTACAAAAGATACGCACATAAGTAAAAGTACAAAATCATGCACAAAAGTACTCACGCAAAAGTGTATTCGCAAAAAGGTTCATGAAAACACAAACTACACTTCTAGGACATTAATACAAATCAACAAACATGCACAAACACACTCGCACAAATGGACATGCACAAACGTACATGTAAAAAAACATGTGCAAAAGTGCATTCGAAAAAACGTTCTTAAAAACACGAAATACAACACTAGGACTTTAATACGCATAACCTAACAACAGCAAGAACACTAGATACAAAAGATACAGTGGAGTGTAGAAATAACACTCAACGTTTTCGTTTACGTGGACTTTTTTATGGATTAATTTATATTTCCGTTTTATTTGGTGGATTTAGTATTCTATAGGTACAAATTGATAATGAGGTGTCCATGAAGCCAAAATGATCAAAGTTTAAGAAAAGAGTTGCAATTAGGAAAATAAAATCAAATTAGAAGAGAGGATCCCTCAACATCTTTGGTAGTGTCCACGAAGTCGAGCATAACTTTCTCATCCGGACTCCAAATCAACTAGTTCTGGCGGCATTAGAAAGCTATTTCAGCTGGCTACAATTCCTGTCTAATGTCAAATTTCCAAATTCGGACTCAAACATTGTCAAAATTCGATTCCAAAAGCGATCATGAAAATATCAGCTACAGTTCGAGGACACGAATGCGCATCAAGAAACGTGCAAAAAAACACTCGCTACAAAAGATACGCACATAAGTAAAAGTACAAAATCATGCGCAAAAGTTCTCACGCAAAAGTGCCTTCGGCAAAAGGTTTCATGGAAAACACAAACTACAATCCTTAGGACTTTAATACAAATCAACA